>CP137667.1:24223866-24316443 GCA_037976565.1 Mesocentrotus franciscanus
CTGCTGGTAATGATCCAACACTTTTACAAGTGATTGAAGTGGGTGATTCTTTAACGTTAATAACTGTTGACCCATATTCGTTTTCCTTGTTATCTCCCGTCGGTAAAAGCAGCATGTTGGTGGGTAAAATTTTATTACAAAAAAAAAAAAAATTAAGATAAAGATGTAATGCTTCTAAGTGCAACAAATATGTTCTTGTTAGTAACCGTATTTTTGAATACTTCGTGTGAATCAAGTATAAGTCTTTATAGCAACAAAACGGATTAGAAACTAGTATTGTATATTGCCCTAAAAAGTTCAACGTTGACCAAAAATGGGAAAACATTGGCTCACGTAACTGACATCAGCACCTCTGCGATTAAAAACATTACACTTTTAGGATGTGAAAACGTGAATACTCGTTGTACTTGGCATGCATTTCTTACCTTGCACATTCAGGTAAAATGAGCGTTGAATATTATTTTGCAGTAGGGGATGTGATGCCGCACAGCGCAGAGTCTTTCCGTGGTCATTCTTAGATGGCATGATTGTAGCAGCCTTCCGAGAGACATAGTTGCTGCCTTGTACGAAATCAGACTGATCCTGAAGAACCATGGTTACATCATCTGGTATACTCCATTCTAGTACTGCAGGAGGCCTTGTCCAGTCTGCTATACATGTGAAGTCATACGGGTCTCCAGCAGTTACCGTTATATTTGCGTTGTTAGGAAATAGTCGGTCGATCTCTCATCCGTGATAAAGACCCAATAGGGCGCAACTGGCGTCAAAAGAGGAACAGTCACGATGAATTAAGCTCGATTGAAATTGTACTTTTCCACTCTAAAAGTCTACTTCCATGTAATTGAATCACATATTGCGCTTACCACAGTTTTTCAAAGTTTGCTACTTAAAATGACATAATTCATCCCTTTACAAACAATATTTGGTCTGATAAAAGTTAGTTTGTTGCCGAATAAAAGTTAAAGACTCAAAGGCTTAAAGCCCCAATGCAATACTTATAGCTACTTGCGCCCTCTGTATAGCAAACGATGCCATAGCGGTGACCGTTGGTCCCCCATGGTCCCCTTTTTTCTAATGTTAATTGAGAGCTGATTTGATGAGATAACCACCTGTCAGTGACCATGCAGGAATGTCTAATCCCTCCTCGCCAAACTAGTGCAGATAGGCTTTAAAGACTTTAAAGACTAGTACATAATCATACATCCAAATAAAATGGCAAATGAATATAAAAATACATTCCCAAATCGAGGGTTTACTCGATTTTCCCCATAAAAAACAATATGCTAATGTAAAAGTTGAATATTTGCCGGCATTTTGGGGTTTAATGTTTGACAAAGAACTACTTCCCTTTACGCTCTGTTATTTTATGTCCATGTTTATACAAGACGGGGGAAAGAGCTTTATTTTCGAATACTGAATTCGGGATTTGAAGACTACGTTTTTACCTGGTTTAAGGGGTGTTACTTGCATGCTAGCTAATGCTGGATGTACTGGCCCATATGTACCGCTTACAGTGCATAAGTAATTGCTTTCGTCATCCATTGTAAGGTGTTTTATTGTAAGATTTCCACTGGAAGAGTCTGCCAACAAACTAAACTTTGAAGGGTGAGGAATGCTTTCCGTACAATGAGGATAGGGCCGACAGGAGTGAGAGGCCGCAATGGCGTTGCTACCCTTTGCCCAAACAATTTGCCGATTCCACGTTTTTGGTACGAATGTACAGACCACTGTGAAATCTTCCCCGATGACTGGAAGAGAATGGAATGTCTGAATAGACACTTCAAATGCATGGTATCCTATATGGGTGCAATGAAACAAAATTCAAAGGAGAGATACTAATAATACATTGCTAATCGCATGCGTCAAATAGAGACATAGAATGAGTCCATCCATTGAAAGGGCACTGAAATGATGGGGGGCACCGGTTGGTATTCAGAAAATGAAATGAAATTTTACTGATTAGAAGGTGCTGGAGGCTCTATAGCTGTCTTCTTTCCTTTTTCTTTTCTCTTTCTCCTTTACATTTTCTCTCTCTCACTTTTTCTTCTTCTATTTTAATCATTTTCCACCAGTGGGTGGGGGCGTGCCCTCCCGTGTCGCCCCCTTTACCTACGCCACTGATCAAATTCATACTCTGCTAAACACATTTATGATGAATGACAGTGGCCCAATGTTACCACTATGTTACATGTAATTTAATTGCCCGAATAGATTTTCAGTACGTATTTAAAGGAAAGCAATACCTAAATATAAATGAGACGTACGAATAAGGTCTGAGCCGGTCCAATTATTTTGATAGTTCGGCTTTAATACCAGGTTTGTTGCCAATGATCGGAACTACTATAGAATCGTAGTTATTCGATAATATTCTTATATATGTACTTCAATCATAAAATGAAGAGAGTAAATAAATATTAGCGGATTATGAGATACAGTATTTGGAAAAACATGAATGAAACGACGATTTGTTAGTATATTTTATTTATTACATTGTTACACCTCCCTTATATTCTCCACCTGGGATACGTACGAACGACTTTTATGAAGTTAACATGACATAAAACTTACCAGATTTTGAGTAGATAACGGCGAGAAAAAGCAGAACTTCTACACAAAGCGCCATCATTATTCAGCAATCGAATCTTGCCATTCAAGATTCTATACGGCGAGCCTATAACACACACGATCGACGATCATAAACGCAAGTAGACTGTACGGAAAGAGTAGATGCTTTTGAACAAAGAGACCATAGTTTTGATGAATCGCTGGTGATTTATAATGTTAGAAGTAAATTAAATATCATTATGCCTTTGTGACACCGATTTAGTCTCACAAACTTGACCAAAGCCATCAATTAAAAATGACAGTGTGCATGCTGTAAATTATGAAACAATAGGGGCGCTCTTTCTCTTCGGACATTGTGACTGAACTACTTCCAACTTAAAGGTATCCAAATAGCATATTTGGTAAAAAATGTCAATAGCCTTTTAATGTAATTGTACGATTTATCTGTGTAAAATACCAGAACTTATCTTGTTTTCATTCACTTGATATTCAAAAGTTCCGGTAACAAACAGACACAGCTATAATAAACAATGTGTGGGTAGGAATGGGAATGAAAGTCTGGTTACTATACTGAACACGTGCGTTGCTTTAATGTATGTGCTATGCTAATCATGACTATACAAATAAAAAAAATCATGACTATGATGTTTATATAGATTTGTAATATACTTTGTTTTGTGATTTTTACTTTGTAAACTCCATGTAATTTAACCTTTGAGCTGCCATGTGGTTAATGATAACAAAAAAATGAAACAAAAATTGTTGATGGTGGTGATGATGTTGATGATAATGATAATGGATGAAAATGAAAATGAAAAAATGCTGATGTAAATATGTCTGACATAGAAAATAAATATACAGGTGTTATAAATATAGTGTTCGATGTTTTATAGGAATATTATAAGAAATATACGAATATATTATACGGCGTTAACACCAGCATTATCATAGAATTATTGAAAAATTGAAACCACAGTGGACTATGTACCCTGATTATCATCTAGTGTTTGTATAATTTTACCATTTGCATTATTGTATTGTATGTATTTTTAAAGATTTCTTGTAAAATGTAAATAATTCGGCCATTGACTGCTAATCAAGTTTTTCAATAAATATAGTATAGATATAATGACTGCTATGAGAGGGATAGTTGTTTTTGATAGGCTCAAGGGGACGTTACATCCTGTTATCACCCCGAGGCGTGCCGGTGATGACAGGATTTTCCCCGAGAGCCTACAAACAAGTATGCCTCGAATATTAAAGCAGCCATTATATCTTTATATACCGAATTGACACAAAATCTACCAAGAATTCTTACCTTATTCTTTTCTTGAGTAAAGATTGGTTAAAATATCACAAAAAATCTGAGACACTGTCTGTTAATCTTCGCTGGAAAGATGAGTGAATCTTACAATCATTTGGGAATCGCAGACAAAAGCACTTTATCAGTATGATATACGCGCTCGCACAAAGAAAATCTTAACACGTAAACCAATGGGGATCGCAGCATGGGGCATTTGTTAAAAGACTATTGACCGGTAGGCGGGCATGGCTAAAATCACTACTCAATCTTGATTTCCATATATATTAAAAAACAAATAATGTTAATTTACCTCATATATGTACACTGTACATGTAATCTCTCTTCCTCCTTCCCTTCTCTTGATCTTGTTTGAGTAAAGATGGTGAGTGTGTATGTGTGTGGGGTTTCTTGGATATGCCTGCGTGTGATTATTACTAATGTTCTACTTGTTATTTGTTAGTTTTTTTAAAAAGGGGCACGAGTTCACAAGATCTCGATCTCTTTTGGTTGCCCCTAACGATATGTTACTTTATATATGATTATGTCAACAAGATCTATTGTATTGTACATTTACTATTTTGATATCGTTGAATAAATGAATTTAATTTAATTGAATTTCGACTAATCAGATGGCTAGATTTCTAAAGTGAGGTGTATAATACAACATATTAAAGTGAATGATGTGACTCACCATGTCCACATCCAAACGACAGAGTATTGTATTTAGTTCAGAAGAGCTTTTTCATCTGTCAATGTCTGATATTTCACACTAATCATAACCAATATTTTGTGCAATATTGAACACTTACCACTCAAAGGCCAATGCTCCATAATACCATCCTTGGTCGTAGATTTAACGCTGAATAAACAAAATACCAAGTTGGCCCTGTCAGTTATTACACACAAATATCTACTAGTTTGGTAAGGAGAATAACAGTGAAATTAAATATATTATTTATTCGTCCATTGTAGTACACACTCATAAATATTAATATAATAAGTATTTGTTTTGAATAAGGAAAACATCCTCTATGAGATGTGGAAATTTGTAAATGAAAGTAAATTAGGAAAATAATAGTAATAATAATACTTCTAATAATATTAAAAATGATGATGATAATGATGATAATAACAATTTTAAAAATCCTCACATCTTGACCTTACAAATTTCGAGGGTGATATTCGCAGATAGTTACTTTTAAATAATTATTAAATAAAACAAAGGCAAAATCCTTCCCTCAACGTAGCTGGATGCACCTGTCTACCTTTTGTCAATTGATAACATATGTTATCTATACCTTTTGCCCATTATTATACTAGTAGCTTTCTGCTACAGATAATATCAGGTATAACGTTGTCTTTAATACCGAAATGACTTTGCTAAGCAATATCAATTGTGCAGCTTCTTAATAGACCATATTTTAATTTGAGAACATTGTATGCTCTAAAACTTGAGTGTTGTTATTATTATTTTGTTGGGGGGCAGGGGTCAAATTTCTTCACTATCGAAGTATGTAGTGTTAGAGATTTAAGGAATCATATTTCCACACTGGCCAACAGTTGTATATTTTGCTAGTGTGATACATTTCATTTTCTCAAATGTAATTGCATTTATGTCTAACTGGAGAACAACTTAAAGTTAATGAGATATGTTCATTGTATTGAAAGCACAGTACATATTTATTTTTTTATATTTTACATTCAAGTCTTGTAGTAGGCATGTAACAAATGGTCTATAATCAGGAACAGATACACTTCAGTTATGGCTTTTCATAAACATTTCATACATTCACAGTACCATAACAAGGAAGCTGCATTAAAAATGAAAACAATTCTTTAACTTATTTTCATAACTCTTTGAAAAAACGATCAACATACACATCACGAATACAATATGTTGGCTTGAACTACACTATCTATCATCACATACATGTGAAAACACAATCACATCTACGCTTTGTTTCTTAACATCTGTACTATTGAGTGCTCCTGTCAAAGTATGAACAATACCGGAGCCTTCGTAATATTCTGCAGGGTGATATGTTGCTGAAACCCAACAGCGATTCCAGGTTTCCAAGCAACGAAGAGAGTAGATGATGTCGTCTTGATTTGTTCGACGATGAACCAATAAGGTAGATCTGGTCTCCTGGAAGAAATTAAAAAAATGGAGAAAAACCAAGCCCGATACCTAAACGTAAACATAATCCTAATCCTAAATCTAACGATTACACAAATTACAGCCATTAGCTTTACAACATGTATCCTTGGCAAAGTAAACCCAGATCAATTTTCGCCTGAGCATTGTCGAACATGTAATGATCCCTCCAACCATCACTCGATTCTCATAGTCGATACAGTAATCTAACGTTGGAAAAAAATCCCGATACTTCCCGTATCAGGGTTAACATCTCATTACCTAGGTTATACAATCGTAACAGTATGATACTGTTCTCATTTGTTATATCGGATCATCAATTGCATAGTAACGTACTAGACAATGTGTCATCTCAACAATTCAACAATAGGACATGATCCTTTTACATAATTGCACCTAGGTCGATAGTGAAATATTTACCAGAATATGAGAAGGTTAAAGCTGTGCTGTCGTTCCCAAGCCTTGTCTCAGCCAAACATGTATAGTTGCCATCGTCTTCTGCCGATATATTATAAATAATCAGAATACTACACATCAAGGTGTCCTCTTTTAGAAGACTGGTGAATCTGATGGCGGGTGCTGTTGATGAGTTTCATGCTATTCGAGAACCAGGTTATTGAGGCTAGGGGTCTGCTATCTGATGTACATGTAAGGATGGCATCAACGCTCTGTTGACCACTGGAAACCCGACGAACAGAGTGGTCCACAATGACAGGAGAATCTACATGAAGGTATTTAGGGAGAAGAACACGCGTTTGGATAACAATGAAGCGAGGCCCAGGAAGAAATTATTTGGGTTATTATTCCTGATGAGCGTTAGTGAATACATATCTTAATCGTTACCAATATTTTGTAAGGCTAACATGTCAGAACCATTACCGTAACATAGAACGGTCTTTCTTCAGGTCTTTGGTATCCTTTAATTTGATTTTGATCTGAACCAAACCTATAGAGTGGTGAAGTGTGACGTCATCAAAAATCTATTTTTGGAATTTCTCAATTTTTTCTTCATTTTTCGAAAGAGCATCAAAAGTAATGTCCAAATGTCGAAAACCAATTGAATAGGTTAAGTATTGGCTGAGATATGACCATCTGAATAAAAAGATTGCCTATGGGAACTCAGTGTTATATAGCTCTGGCTCCTAATGTTATGAGCCAGAGCAATATAACACTGAGTTCATTCAGATGTCATATTCATACTAACCTATTCAATTGTTTTCACATTTGGACATTATTTTTGATGCTCTTTTGGAAAATGAAGAAAAAATTAAGAAATTCCAAAAATAGACTTTTATGACGTCACAGCTTCGGTACTCTATAAGGTTAAGAAATGTTCTTGTAACACAAATAATTGTTTGTAAAAGGAGAGAAAATTAAACCAGGTGATGTCTGCTAAACAAATAATTTATATATTCATGTTCAGTATAATCATAGAAAAGTAAATATAATCATCGGATAACTGCAAACAGGACACTAACGCGAATTATTGTCAATGGTTGTAATATCTCTTTTAGCGGTGAGGCAACGTATTGTACCTGGCTCGTGATACGATCTAAATAATGAATGGGTTAGGCTTAAATAAATCAGACTTACAAAGAACATGAATAATCTCACTGACACTCCAAGGCCTCATGGGTGTAGCGTTTGGTTGGAAAACTTGACAGACAAGGAGTTTTCCGTGATCGTCTACTGTGGATGTGAAATTGAAAACACTTATGGCATCCAGTCGATGATTTCTATTCCTCGAAGACTGTGTATTAGCAACTTTGTTGACGTTTCTTGATCCAAGGTACCATTGAAAAGTTGGTAATGAGTAGCCATTGTTCGATGTGCAAGTCACATTTGATGACACTCCATCCTGCAATCCTTTTGTTCCATTTAAGTAAGGAGGGTCCGGTGGTCCTTTTAAATCAAAGTTAATTACTTATGTCATTTTGTTCTAGAATATTAGCCCCAGTGACTTACATACCACATATTTAGCCATACAAGAAATAATGCCTGCCCGTATTATGAGATACGGCGACCTATGTATTGCAAGTAACTCATATTTTGACATATTTAAAAATAAAATATATTGATATCTACTGCAATTTGCTTTAGCTGTCCCGTAACTTGTTCACTAAAGACTTTCTACCTTGTTCACTTCTTTTGAAATATGTTACTGCAGCATAGACAAGCATGGTGTGACTATAAGAACGCCCAGTTATTCAAAATGTAAACATTCACATCTGGTATATATCAATGTCCAAGTGTGTTGCGGTATGTCGCAGAACGCACTCGGTCTTCTGTTTTGAATTAGAGAAGATGATGTATAGTTAATACATTTTACGAGTACTCACCATTGACGAAAACCCTCACTTCTGTTTGACGTTGGTTCATACCAGCATTTGCCACACATCTGAGAAATTTATTGTGATGCTTCCTCTTTGGAATCAACCGTAGAGTAGATTCTGTGTCACGTAAACCTGGGTCGGCCTGATTGGTAGTAGACGTAGAGGTCGTGCCACCCAGGTCGTCGTCGAAACCAATAATCCATGATATAAGAGCTGTAGGGCGAGATCCTACACTGTGGCAGGTGAACGATGCTGCCGAGTCTCCAAAGACAATGACACTTCTTGTCTTTGTTGCATTGGCAGTTACGTATCCATACGCGGTTATCCGAAGTTCACTGGGCGGTACTGAGTGGAAATAGAAAGTAAGAACCCAAATCTTTATACGAAGTAAGGTACTGAAAGGAGAGATAAAGAGGTGAACTATTGCTAACAATATGATAAAAGTATATTATCGGTGAAGGCATCACGGGATCTAGTGACGTACTTATGATTCCCTACCACAATATACAGACTACAGAAGAGGTTGAAACGTTTTGGGAGATGTTGAATGTTTTATCCATTTCAGACCATCCTTACATTTAAATGCTCATTCACCTGGGCAGAAAACATCGAACAATCATGGAATGGTCTCGTTGGTTAAATAATCACCCTGAACATCAAGTCTGATGGACGAGTAAAGCTCATTATCCAGCTCCCGATGAGAAGCCACACAACGGAAAATCTTTCTATCATCGTCCCTGGACGGAGTTACAGAAACAACTATTCGAGAGATGTAAGCGTCACCATGAGCAACGTTATACTGATCGTCTAGTCGAATCTGTACTTCTTCAGGAATTTGCCACTCCAGTTCTGCAGGTGGTCTAGCGTCTTGGACTGAACATGTTAGGTTGTGGGTTTGCCCATATGTGATGCTCACTGATGCTCCATTCTTGTATCCATTCTCAGTCCCTCCGTCGGTGATGGATAGAACTCTAGGCATGGCTGGAAATTACGCAAAATGTATATAATTATAAAGTCACCACTAAAATTTATGTCTTGTCAGCTTTGGTGTATACACAATTCTACGACCGTTTTGGACTAAAAAGAAAACAAAAGTACCACATTATCAATACTTTTGGTATAGTACCACTTTTTGGATTATTTCAGTCACGAATCGAACTCGATATATCATATAAGAATTAAAGTACTCGTTGAATGTTGTATCGAATTGTAATTAGTAATATATACATTATTTATATTGTAATTTCGCACACATCACAACTAGATCAAGCTATCCAGAACAATGTTAGAACAAATTACCTGATATCAGTACTGTCAGTACATTTTCTTTGGAATCTGTATCATTACGAGTGAATACTGAGCACTGATATATGCCGCTGTCTTCCACTGTTAAATCCCTAATAGTTAGATCCCCTCTGGAAGAATCTGCCATCAAACAATACTTGGACATATCTGGAACATTTTGGTCACTTCCACATCCCTTTCCTTGACATCTATCGGTAGCCAAAATATTGTTAGTTCTGTCGAACCAAGACAGTAGGCGATATGTCGAGTCAGGGGTGAACGTGCAGGCAAGTGTTATATTTTCACCAACGACTGGGAGGATCTCTGGGTTCTGTATACTAATAGACACGCTCATCTCATATGTCTTAGAAACGATGAAGGTGAGGAAGAGAAACATTCGAAGACGTTCATCCATGTCGTGATTACGTCTCATTTCCTTGTATAGTTCAACTTAGGAGTTGCATGAACCATCCTGCAACCAGAATACCTGGAGAATTACACAATGAACGACGTGCAGTAACGGTTTGCAATGACTTAATGAGTGGACACAAAGAAAATTGGCTGATAAGCTCATTCACTTTAGTCTTGCGCTTCGAAAGTGAAAGGAATTTATCTCCCTGAAGAGCATAAGTGCGCTGCCAGTTTCAAATAAAAGGGGGTTTCGGAAACTTACCGTAATGGGCTCTTTTGGAAGTATAAGATTAGTTGTTATTATCAGTTAACCATTGACATTTCATATTATTTTACTTTTAACTTTCGAAAATGCCGTCAAGTTGTATACAATTGGTAAATATTTCAAGGAAGAGGAATAACAGAGAATGATATCAAATGTTGTCCTTTGCACAATGGGAGAAGGGTTTGAGGATATGTGAATTTAATGTTCCCTTTTTGGACTAAAGACGTCCTACAAAAAAAAGATGACGTTTTTTGGTGTCCTATAAAGATTCTTCTTTCCAGTAATGACAAATGATTTACTTTGAACAACCACCTGAAAGCCTAAAATGTACCAACCACCGAAATATATCTTGCATTAGATTTAAGGGGTCCCAGTTTATATACTGTAAGGAAAATATTGCAATATACTGTAGTTTAAATACACTCCCAGTGAACATCAAGCGTCTTGTTGACTATACTATTTAACGCACGTGTACGCACCTGCATATAATAAGGCGCGCATGGATCTCGAGTCCTACCATAGAGTTAAATGAAGGGTTCAGTGCTCTCCCTATATATTTTGATACATGTATTATCTTTTATTTTCTGCATTTACTCCTTGACAGGTTACCTTTTGAAGCCAATATATATGTATATATATATATATATATATATATCTATATATACATGTATATATATATATATTTAAAAGGATGTTTTGAATATTCCACCTATTCACAAATGATGTTATAGGTGACTGTACAATTAATGAATCATCACTGTAAAGTAGGTAGCAAGTCTAAATAAATCTTTGTACTTTGTTGGATTAAAAGTAAATATATCGTTGTTCACATGTAAAGTGGGACCACTTTTTCTATCTTGTGTATGTATACGATATATTGAACGCATCATCCGTTTTGCCATTTATTCTCTTTGCTGACGACACAAATATTTTTACTCATAAAATAACATTAAACATTAAAAAATACCTTTAATTTGAGTTACCAAAAGTGTCCACTTGATTTGAGTGCGATAGTTTATCTTTTAACATTAACAAAACTCATTTTATACACTTCAACCACCCTAATGCACACATAACTGCAGAGTGATCATTGACGGATGTCCCACATGGAATGACGATTTTAATTATATTAAATAATTATATCTAAAGGTGTAGGAATTATTTTTAAAATGAAACACTTATTTATTAAAAATATATTGTTTTTATTGTATAATACAATGCTTCTTCTTTGCTTATTGTAATACTGTTTTGGTAAGTTGTGCGAAAACAAAACTAAATCCCATTAATTTTATGGGGAAAAAGGGCTATTCGCATAGATACCGGATCATCTCTTCTTCCGAATTCAGAACCCTTATTTCAGAAGCTGAAAACATTAACAGTTTTTTTTTTAATCAATATTTTGCAGGTTGCAATCTTTATGTTCTAATACCTCTTTGTTATAACCAACACAATCAATTCTTATCCGACACGAAACTCTCAGAACTTTCATTTTATAAACCCCAAATTACGAAATGTGCATAAATCTATACGGCACCATGACACTGACCTAGGGAATAGTCTCCCGCTCACTGTTAAATCATGTACTACGATACATTCTTTCGGGTCTGTGATGAAGCGTAAATTATGATTAGCGTACAAATAATGATAAAAATAAAAAAATGCACTCGCACACACAAATGCATTCACACACAAACACTTGTACATGCATAAACATAAATAAGAACATAAATACAACATTTCACAAAAGACATTCGATTCAATTATATGCACATTTACACTTAACGCAATACTTACTTACTTTACTTCATTATGTATCAGTCATATATAATATAATTATGATTATACTGCTATATTAGATAGCTTAGACAGATACAGAGATGTGATTGGTCCAGAGCTCGTCACGTGATATTAATTGAAATGAATATATATTTAATCAATGCATGTCGCCATCTTCAGGACTGTATGTCACCAATTACACATATTATACCAATATCCGAGGTCAATTTGTTTTAAGCATTACTTTTTTTCTCGATTTTTTTTTTCCATTGAAATTATTTTTTCCACATTTTTTTGTTCTTCCCCCAAAATGCTAAAAAAGAAATATATATTTTTTTTTTTGGAATTGTTTTTTTCCATTGAAATTATTATTATTATTTTTTTCCCATAAATGATTTTTATTTTTTTCATTTTTTGTTTTGTGTTAGATATAATTTTGTCTCGAATTATCTAGAATTTTTTTTTTCAATTTTTTTTTTCACTTTCTTTTCTAAAATTGTGTTTGTCCTCGAAAAAAAAAATGACAAAATGGACCACCCCCCTAAATTTTCAAACCAAGGCTATCTTATATAACAGATATTGACTAACAGGGGGTATATAACATTCTTCGGACCTGAAGGGAGTTATATTTTCCCACGTGACCATATTTTCCCTCACCGCTGCGCGCTTCTGGAAAATATTACCACTTGGGAAAATATAGCTCCTTTGAGCGGTCCGAAGAATGCTCTATATACCTCAATTAAGAAATCCAGCCATCTGATTGGTCGAAATTGCAGTCGTTGTTTTAACCATTCCCGTAAATAAACGAAAAATGCCAAAGCCATGTAATAGTTCTAGGGTAAAATCCCGGCAAAATTCCAATTACCGGGAAATTGGTTGAGTCTTGCTGAAATACCCATTGGTTTACGTGTTAAAAACTGGTTTGTGCGAGCACGGACACCAAAAGTGTGCGAATAATCGGTCGCTAGCTTAATTTTTCAATTTTTAATACATCGTAGCGCAGACGACCGTACGGCAATCTCGATCGTACTGAATTCAAAACAAGGCAAAAATGGCTGAAGAAACTCTCCCAAGATTTCAACTTCTTGATGATGATCAAATGCAAGATTTGATTAATTCTGCTGACAGCAAGCACACCAATGTAAGGTCTAGTATGATAGGAAATGCAGTCAGTGGAGTCCCACACATTAATTGTTGTGTAGGGTCTAGAGGGGTCTAGAGATCTACTGTCATTGACATTGTACTGAGTATTAAACTTAACCGCACCGCGGTAGACGTAGTCTAGACTACTTTACTTGGATGTAGAGACGTAAAGCTTGTAGCTTTTTTGCCCCTCGTCACGTTGGGTAGTCTCTGATAGGGTGAAAACTTGAGTGGATGGGTTTTCCAGTGCCTCTCAACAACATATTTGAATATATTATTATTAGATCTAACACTAACTAGATTCTAAATCTTTTTGTATTCAGTATTTATTTCTGCTCTTCCTGTTCTACCGTTCCAGTTGATTGGTAAGTTGACTATTTTTTCGGCATATAAAAGTATTAATGACTGCTTTAATATTCGAGAAATAGTTGTTTTTATACGCTCTCGGGAAGGTTACAATTGGGCCATTGCCCGAGGCGTGCCGAGGGCAATTGTAACCTTCCCTTGAGTGTATAAAAACAACTATTTCTCTCAAAGCAGTCATTAATACTATAATATTACACCCCCTGCCAGTCAATATCTGTATAATAGGTTTGGCCGCCCAAATACGTTCCTAAGGCCGCTATGAAGTTCAAGCTCTAGCTTAATATTGCGGTCTCCTGCGTTTTTCAAATTTGAACTGATTTGTCAACTGTGTTGTTTTAAGGGTGTAATTATTTAATTGATGTATATTATCAAATGATTGTATATTTATTTTAATTATTTTAATTATACATGTATACCTTGTTCGTATGTTCCTTTTTACATTTTTGGTTAATGAAATCTTGTTCAGTGATTGGTCAACATAGCATCATGTGACCAAATATAACATTGCTATGATGTTACCGATAAGAGAAATTTGCTATACCTTGACGTCATCCATGGTATAGTGCACTATACCATGGCACTATACAATTTATGACGTCATAGATATTTTCTTCCAAGGCCCTTTTGTGCATGCATTCAGCGAGCGTACAGGATTTCAAATACCTCCAGCGGGCAACTCCACTACACTACATTGCTGCAGTACTTGTATAGCTCCAGCTTTCGGTCATGAATTTGTGGATTCCACGGTGACATAAATGATAATAATAATAATTATTATTATTATTATGATTATTTGGTTGGTTTATGAAATATAAAACAAAAATATAATGCACTTTTTCAAACCACTTGTGAAATTATGGATTCCTCGGCGACAGAAATAGTGCTATTTCTGCCACCTCGATCCATAATTTCAACTAGAGCCTCTCAGTGCATCGTATATTTGTTTACTATTATGTTGGAAATTACAGAAATAAAATGAAACAGACAAACAAAGAAGTCTTTGGTATGAATATGTTATCTTCTACCTGTTTCCCCGCTCCCTAACCGAGGGCGTACTGTAATATAGTATGTAGCTTTAGACTCTATTTTAAAATTTAAGAAAGCCTGGGGATTGCCTAATTCTGTCAGTCTCTGTATCAAGAGAAGCTATAGTGATGGGCCTACAGAGTACTCTAGACCGTGCATTATCCATAGTCAAACAGTCTAGACAGCTCTCTTCGCATTACGTCTGACAATGGTATGTGCCTTCAAACGAACTTATGCATGAATTGTGTGGAAGATGATAATACCGATACGTGAAATATGAAAAATATATAGGAGTCATAGATTCGAAGGCATGGCCACTAAATTGATTCCTTGATCTTTCAAGGCCTTTTAAGGCTTTTATCATTGCCTATTTTCAAAATATAATTTTCCCTTCTATTTTCCATTGTTTGGTTACTCAACATTATTATTGTCTGTTTATCTGTTTCCATTACCCTATAGCAGTTTAGTAGTTTGACGATCTTGACCATTACTTTCTCTTTGTTTAGGTTGGTATTGTATTGATTGAAATGTATTATTTTTTTCCATCTTTATTGCCATCTTGTACTTGTTATACCTGTCTGTTTGGCTCACTATTGTATATTTACTTATCTATAAGTCTATTGTATTACTTGTAAACATGATCAGTTTTGGTCCTTGGACCTTTGAATCATGTATATTTATACGTATTTTTAAACCGAACAAAAAGGGAAAAAAAATCTTAAACATGTGTGTCGATAGTTTGTTCAATCATATCCAAGTGTGACGTAACCTGATATTGCATCCAGGTTGCAAGGCAACGAAGAGAGCTGAAGATGTCGTTTGGTTTCGTTCGACGATAAGCCAAAAAGGTGAATCGGGGATAACTGCATTTTAACGTTAATGAGTGGTAAAGCGTTAATGAAAAATAATTGGAGACTATTCCTTTAGTTCCATGATTTAGGATCATGAATCAATTTGAAAATCGACGATCTCATAAGTTGCATGTTTTTATTTGGAAGCAAGCAAAAATTCATGAAACGAAAAACGAGAATCAGATAGACAAGATACAACGAACCTAAATATGCAATGAAAAATACAGCTCTACTTACGATAAAATGTGGAGTTGAAGACTGCACGACCGGAACCATATCTTGACACAGCTACGCATTCATAATCACAAGGATCATCGGACAGAGGGTGTTGAATCACCACTTCGCTGGAAGTCAGCATTTCATATTCTGGTATAGTCTTGGAGAGTGATATGATACGGGTGTCGTTAAAAAACTGTGTGCCGTTACATAGCCATAAGAAGATAAAAGCAGGAGGATTGGCGTCTGAGGTACATGTCAACATGAACCCAGTACGCACTTCATTTGATGTAAGCCGTCGAGAAGAAACGAATACAATTGGGTCGTCTAGATTATAGAAAGATATTGAAAATCAGTTTTGAGAAGAGGATATATAAAATAGAAGTAGATATAAGGATGGATAAGGGTGATTAAGATGGGACTACAATAAACGTGTCAATACATACAAGAGAAGGAGGAATAATTTACGTCTAGCCTATTTCTTTGACAGTTCCTATTGTAAGATGGGAAAACGGCAACCCGCAAGGGACGTGTGAAGCATTTCCAGAATTGTACATACATGTAGAAATAAAATATGTAGAATTTAAAGAAAATAAATTCAAACACAGACGAAGACTCTTGAGGATAGTTCGTGAACGCGTAGACATATCAATATCCAACACAGTTTTAGTAGATTATTTATAATAATGTCCTTACCAAAAGGTTTACTGAAAATTAATACTCACATGAAATGTTCAGAACCATGCTATCATTCACTGACCGCAATGATGGTGTTGTAGGTAGAAATCCCTGCGTAGATGGTGTTGTAGGTTGAACTGCCTGACAGACAAGAGGTTTCCCATGATCAAAACTCTTTGGAATGAGGGTAAGGGTGCTTTCAGCATCATACTGATCATCTACATTCGTTGAGGTATTGATGGACGAATCATGTGTCATATTCCTAGATCCGATGTACCAATGGATGAGCGGAGCAGGGTATCCATTAACAGCTTTGCAGCTTGCATTAGTTTCTATACCATCACGTAGATCATTGAGGTTAGTCATTTGAACACTATCTGGCGGGCCTTTACATAAAAATGAAATGTACGGTTATGGGTAAGCCTTAATGAGTAAATTTTGTCATTCGGGACAAAAAGGAAGACCTTAGACGTACTATTAGACGTACTTAGCGAAGATAAGGCCTTTCAGTGGATAAACCCCTTAAAGCAGTATTTGTTTAATCATCAGGGTTATTTAAAGGAAAATCGAGTCCCGATATATTGGAAACGCTAAACTCACCATAAACGATCAACTTGGCTACCTGTAGACCAATAAAGACCTCGTCCAGTGAAACATAGCATTGGATGAACATTCCATGGTGCTTTCTCTCTGGATGAATTGCGATGGTACTTTCGGTGTCAAACAAACTTCCATCTAAAGCATTGCGATGCTTTGAAAGGTTTAAGTTAGCGGGAATACTATTGGTGCCACTAAAAAGAGTCAATGATAGTTCAACCGATGGTAATGATCCAATACTTTTACAAGTGATTGAAGTGGATGAACCTTCTTGAACGTAAATGACTGATGAGCCAGATTCGGTTTCCTTGTTATCTTCACTTTGAAAAAGCAAAATACTAGATGGTTTAACTACATAAGAGAGGGAGAGAGAAAGAGAACGTGAAACCAGATTAAAAAATCGTGTAAGAAATGCTAATACTGTTTCGTGTTATCTCCAGTTGTTAAAAGCAGTATGATGGTCGGTAGAACCTCAAACAGAATAATAATATAAGGCAAGATATTAAAAACAAAATAAAATCCTTGAAAGCGCTAAAATCTGTTTATGTTAGTAAACCTTCCGCTTGAAATAAATCATGTGGAAAAAAGGTAAAAATCGCCCAAGCAAAATAGACGATTCAGTATTTAATATTGCCTTATTCAGTTCCAAGTTGAGAGCAGTTGATACAGGGTACAAACGAGAAGACGAGTGCTCACTTCACTGACTTTGCTGCTATCTGTGTTTAAAAAGATTAAACTGCCAGGCTATCAGAAAGGGAATACGCGTTGTACGTGTGTATTGTAAGTGTATTCCTTACCTTGAACATTTATGTAAACTGAACTCTGACGGTTACTTTGTAGTTCTCGATGTAATGCCACGCAGCGGAGATTCTTTCCTTGATCATTCGTAGAGGGCGTGATTGTAGCTACCTTTCGAGAGACATAGCTGTTGCCTTGTACGACATCAGACTGATTTTGACGAACAACCGTTACATCATCTGGTATACGCCATTCAAGTATTGCCGGAGGCCTAGCCCCGTCTGCTGTACACGTGATGTCGTGCGGCTCTCCAGCAGTTAACGTCATATTGGCGTTGTTGTGGAAATAACCGATCGATCTCTCATCAGTGATATGGATCCTATAGGGCGCAGCTGGCGACAGAAGAGGGGATATTCACGATGTTTAAGGGTCGCTTCGAATTGTATTTCTCCACTCTGATAGTGGAGTACTTTCTTTTGATGGATTCATTAAATACTCTTTTTATTATTCGTTTACGACTTTAAAATCAAACGTTGGGGTATCACGTTTTATTGACATATTTCCTTTCAACGCTATTGTTGGATTAACTTCTAAAGTTGTTAAGCTGTTAAAGTTGTCATTGTAAATGATAGTAGTCCCCTCGTCGAACGATAGCAACTAGCGAACCCTCAAAATTATACAAACTGTATTGTTGACGATATCATCAGGACAATTCGTAAAATAATGATATACCTGGTATGCATCAAGTTAATTACTTGTACGTTTAATAATAATGTGAAACATGTGAGACTTCCATTTGTTCTAAAGATTCCTAAAATGATAGTCATATAATAAAATAGAGGAAAAGATGGGTTCGATTTAGATTTCAATCAAAAGTACACTGATATATACCATGAATTAGCTTCATGTTATCCCTCACTATTGCTATGTAAATTTATTATATAGTAATAATGACTGCTATGAGAGGCATAGTTGTTTTTATTGCTCAAGGGGAGGTTACATCGTGATCTAACCCCGAGGCGTGCCGAGGGCTGATAGCACGATGTAACCTCCCCGAGAGCCCAAAAAACAACGATGCCTCGAATATTAAAGCAGTCATTATAACTTTTATATACTGAAAACAGGGTCATAGAATACAATTTTGTGTGACTTACTGGTCAATCACGGTAACCAAGTTTGTTTACGCTATCGAGGTATGTGTTGATAAACTTGCAGGTAGCTGCTTAGTTAGCCCTTGAGATTGCACGCATATATCCCTATGCTGTCTACGTGAATTGCGCGATCATGCCAAATTGGTCAATTTCCAAATCAAGATTCAAACCTTTATTGCTTGTGATCCTGAAGGTGATACTAACAAAATTAGGTGTCATATGAAAGAGCAGGTTTATCTCTATTTTTCCAAAGGGGCGTCATCTCGTCATTACATGCAGATCTAGGCCTAGCTACAATCGAGATCGGCAGTCGTCTGCGCTGTGTTTGTAGCAACCAAATTAATCGCACACACAAATGTATGGAATGCCGCGCTCCGCACAAACTAAGTTAAAATAATTAACACGTAAACCGATGGGGATCGCAGGAGGATGAGGATGAGGGTACAAATTAATAGATATTCCCTGTGGGCTATTGATATTCCCTGTGAGTGAGGCATGGCTTGAAATTACGACTCCAATTTCGACCAATCAGATGGCTAGATTTCTAAAGTGAGGTATATAATAATGAATAGTATACCTGGTGGCAATGGTGTCACTTTCATGCTAGTTGATCCTGGTCTCTCTACCCCATCTGTACTGCTTACGCTGCACTGGTAATTGTCGCTATCTCTTACGTCAAGCTTTTTTAATGTTAAATTTCCGCTGGTAGAGTCTGCCATTAAGCAAAATTTGGATCGGTTAAGAACTGCAACCCATGTACAAGCCTGATACGACACACAAAAGTGAGAGGCAACCACAATGTTGTTACCCTTGGCCCAAATTAGCCGCCGATTCCTGGTTTCCGGCGTGAAGGAGCAGACAAGTGTGAAATCTTGCCCGATGACTGGAAGAGAGTTGTATGTCTGAATGAACACTTCAAATGCATGGTACCCTGTATGGGTGAAATTAAACCGAATTCCAAGGGAATCAAATGGGTCAGCACAATTCCAAGCACTGGAATGATTGGGGGAGGAAGGGGGCACCGAATGTATTCAGAAAATTGGGGATGCTCCAAATGTCTTATTTTCTCGTCCTTTTCCCTTTTTCCCGTTCACAATTTCTCCCTTTTCCCACTTTGTCTTCATAGGGGCGGGCTCTTTTGTGTTCCCCCTATTTCTACTTCACAGATAAAAAACACCCTCTGCAAAACCTATATAAGATTTATAAAACAGATCAATGGCCCAATGTCTCCAGTATATCATTTAACTTCCCGATTAGTTTTCATTACGCACTTGGCATACAAAACAATCGATGTTAACGAGATGCACGACAAAGATGTTTGTAAAATTCTTGTGTTACTATAAGTTTGGTGCCAATGATCGTAAATTCTATACAAGCGTTGTGATTTGATCATTTTCTATCATTTTCTTTTTCGTAGATGGCTCAGCGTCAGTGTCATGTTTATCCGCAAGGACATGGAACCTATTCTTCGTCGGGACGGTATAAACATTTCCCGGGGAGGATTTCACTAACATTGCCCAGCGATTAATCGCCCAACCCATCGTTCGCACTCGACTCATCGCAGCTGCGATGAGTCGAGTCAATGGATTTCACAAAACCCGTCGCAGCAGCGATGCATTTTTAATGAATAACGTCTTCGTGAACGAGGATGAGGTCAAGCTCATGACTATTTTTAGATTTTAGCCCACGACCTTGGTGTGCAATTATTGATGATCTTCGGCTGATATCTGAGATTTTACCCCACCAAATGGAAGTCAATGTTTATCAAGATGTCAGTAAGGTAAGAGGATTCAAGACTGCACATTATGTTGTCATTAAAATGGGACTTTGATTACTATTCGCTAGATCTATAGCCGGTTGTACGGGAGTGAACACATTGCTATCTACGTTAGATGCCGCGCAGTGTTAGATTGGGAGTGAAGCTGAAGTCTGAAGAAGAAAACCTGGATGAAACTAAAATTAAAAAGAGATAGACTCTTGAATGACTTTAATTTAACCCATTGGCATTACTTAGTAAAACGACTAATTTTCACTTGTGGATCTAGACTAACCGTTATTAAAAGGCGTTAAATTGTTTGATCAGTGGTTCTTAATCTTGGTCTTTGAGTTTGAGTTTGATAATAATAGCTCGAGTCTAGATGATAGATCTACTCTTCCTAATCCTAGTCTAGTAGTACTAGTAGTAGCTACTGTTAACTGTAGGCACTAGATCTACTCTGTAGCCTAGTAGTCTAATTATTGGTGTTTTGAATTAACTTATCTTCGTAAAATGTTGGCCTAGCTCTAGGCCTAGCTCTAGGCCTAGCCCTAGGCTTTACAAATTATATAGATTCTAATTAATAAAAGTTCTACTTGTACTTGTAGTTGTACTTGTAGGCTACTTAGTACTTGTACTTGTACTACTACTAGTACCAATTCAAGTAGTAGTCTTAGACAGTATTGCTATTAGTAGTAGGCCTAGTAGTAGATCTAGTCGTAGTAGTAGTAGTAGTAGTAGGCTAGTAGTAGTAGTACTACTAGTACAACTACTAGTAGGCCTAGGCCTACTGTACTAGTACTTAGTAGATCTAGATCTAGTCCTACTCATAGAGTCCTAGGCTATCCGGCTAGGACCTACAGTAGTACAGCCACTACAGCCCAGGCTACAATACATGTAGATCTAATGATGTAGGCCTAGGTTAGACTCTAGTCTTAGTCTGTGAGTATGAGTCCCTACGTACGAGTACGACACTCCACCGGCACTGCTGAAATTAAACACGAAGAAAAAAGCTCTAAATTTGTTATACCGAAAGCTTCATGAAGTCTCTGATACCGACGGTCGTTCCGCTGAGATTTTCCCTGGCTCTTCTGACCGCCGGAGGTTGACAAATGTCAGTTTTATTAAAAAATGACCCATACCAGATGGTTATTTCTGTCTATAACTAATAATAATAGTCTAGGGAGCCTAGTATAAATTTGTTACTGTTAGATCTAGACTCTGTCTCTACTACTCTAGATGTAGATCTAGATCTAACTTAAATATCTAGAGATGTCTTACTCTAGTCTTAGATATGATGAATTCTTAGCTGTTGTTTTTATATCAGGTAGGCCTAGAGGTGGTTTATTTGGGGTGCTTCGATATTACTTTTTCATTGATTTTCATGACCCGGGTTATTTATTTTTAGTTCTTAAGTTAAGTTATGCCATTATTAACCGTGCTATTGCCACTGATTGCATTGACATGTTCATGGTTTTGTAACCCCCAATAAAAAAAACTCCGCATTATTGTAGAGATTCTCCTTTTTTTAGCCTGTTTATAATTTTGTTTTAGTGTAACATACAAATAGAAAATTAAATAATAATAATAAAGATAAAAGATGATGATATAAAATAAAATAATGCACAAAGGAACGTGGAAATAAAAAAGCCTATAATAACAGACTAAATCAAAAACTACAAAATATCAATTATTTCACTGATTTAATTGTTGTTATTGATTTATGCCAGGATGATATTCAGCCATTACTTAATACGACATTACTTTTTTGTTCCTTGTCTTGACTTTTACAGGATCAGGAGGTGGAGAACAGGTTTGACCAAAAGATGTGTATGAGTTGATGATGCAGACATTGCTATGGGAAGGTGCAGATGGCCTTGTATATTGAAAGGTAATATTTAGTTTGTTTACACTATCAAGTTGTAAATCATTATACTTGCTGTGCTTGTTTTTATATCTCAATATTTTGGTTCTGTTACTTCACTATTCTGAAAAAATATGAATTAGCTGGAAATGTCCTATAAGTGTTTTCTTATTCCCTTGCATTGATCTTACTGTCCCAGTGCCTTTCTCAATCTCTCTCTCTATCTCTCTCTTTCTTGCTCACTTGTTCAACACTACATCATTGTGGCTTTCACAGAAAATTAAATGACAGCAATTTATGCTTTAGATACTGGTAGTTACAATTTTTTTCTCAATATTCAACATTGCCTTTCCTCTTCATCGGGTATAATGTGATGTGTAATGGAGCAATATTTAACAAATATCTTTTCTAAGTGAGCTCTACAGCTAGGTCTTAAACTTCAAGGTATTTTGATAGTGGACATTGGAGGTTAATTTTCAGGGGGTGGTAATGAAATTGTCTTGGGGGGGGGGATAATTGTCCCAGGGGGTAATTTTCTGGGGTGTAATTGTCTTTGGGGGGTAAGTTTCCGGAGGTGTTTGTCCAGGGTAATTGTCCTATAATTACCAGAAGAAAGATATAAGGAGAGAAAAAGTAGTTTTACACAATATCGTCTGAATCTGTTTAAACGTGAAGATAGTTCCCTATCCCCCGAAATTAACAAAAATTATATTTAAAAAAATTACAAAACAAATTTAAAAAAACAAATCGGAAAATGGATTAAACAATAAAGCAGGACAATTGGTCTTAACAATCGGTATAAAACAAACTAGGGATTTAATTCCCGCCATACGCACCGCTATGACAGGAAGTTACGTTTTTGAACTCATCGCAGCTCTACGAGCACCCTTTGAGCGTCCGCTAAGCTGCGATGGGTTAACGACGGGTTAACCCTTCGCAGGCGCTTAGTGAAATCCAAAAGCAACTCATCGTCCATGTGCGATGGGTTCGGTGAGGCTCCGATGGGTTCAAGCCCCTGCGAAGGGTTAGCGATGCATTGCGCGCGTTAGTGAAATCCTCCCCCGGTCGCTTATCATACCTCGCGGGAATAACTCTTGAGGTAGTTCCCACTATCTATCTATTTACTTCCATCATAAAATCAAGAAAGTAAAGAGATAATAGCGGATTATGAGAATGCATTTGGAAAACACGAATTCAACGGCTTTTCGTTAGTGTATTTAATTGTTGAAACTGTAAAATCTCCCTAACTCTCGCTTTGGCTAAGCACGAAATATTTTTTATCAAGTAAACAAGAAATATAACTTACCTGATTTGGAGATGATAACGGCGAGAAAAAGAAGAACATCTGCACGAATCGCCATCATTATTCAGCACTCCAATCTCGCCTTTCGATATTCTATTTGACGAGCTTATAACACACCCTTTCGATGATTTTGAACGCAAGCAGTCAGTACGACAAGAGGAAATGCTTTTGAACTAATAGACAATACATTACTTTGGAGGAATCGTTAGTGATTTATAGCGATAGAAGCGAAACACATATATCATTGTGTCCGTCTGATGCCGACTCAGTTTCACAAACCTCACCAAACCATAAATTTTAAATGACAGTATGCATGCTGTAAATGTTTAAACAAAAAGGGCGCCCTTTCTCTTCAGACATTGTGACAAAATTACTTCCAATTGGAATCTATTAAAAGAGCATTCATTGCAGAAGTTTTGACTAAGGCTTTTGATATAATTGGAGCAATTTATATATGTTGCGTATGAATACCAAAGTTTAATCGTATTTTCATTCACTTAATATTCAAAAGTTCCAATACGAAATAGAAACAGAAAGCAACGTATTATATTTTCCACCTTTTCTAGACTAAGGTCTGCAAAGCAATGTATTCCAAATATTATGTATACGTTATTATGTACCTCCCTTTAATAATGCCACTATTTGACAATTATGATGATGTCTTGTCAAACTGTTCAGATGGACTCTTAGATAGACTGGTAATACTGCATAGGCTCGCAAGAATGATTCTGGGAGCGCATCCAATAACCCACATAGCAGATTTATGTCAGGCATTACAATGGAGAAACATACACTCAAGGTGGCAGGCTCATATATTGAGCGAAGTTTACTACTGTGTAAATGGAATGGCCCCATAATTTATGTCAACGTTTCACGAAAACCCAATACTCACTCGGAACACAATAAAAACCCATTGCCTCCCTTGAAGAAACGGGTGGTGTTGTGAACGATTGTAAACGAAATTGTTAGTACTTAGGGTGGAAGCAAGGGAATATATTAAATCCCCAAAAGAGACTAGCCCCATTATAAACTTGTGTATAATTGTTTTTGTGCTATCCGGAGACATTACCGTGTAAACGATTTCTATTTCTATCCATGTTCAGGTATAAAAAGGATCTCTCTTTCTCTCACACCCATCCTCCTTCTCTTCCTCCCCCTTTTTTCTACCCCTCTCCCATTTTCCATGTATTTTTTGTATACCCTACTTGTAAACTGTTCTAGGATATCCACTTTAGCGGACTCATGTCTTCTGTAATACCCACGTCGTCAATTGCCCTCCCCCTCTCTCATTTTATCTCTCTTTCTCTCCCACTGCCTTTTTACCATCTTTCCTTAATCTCCCTCATTCTACCCCTTCTTAACATTCTCCCATATATTACCTCATTTTCCTCTCAACGGCAGTAATCAGTACTTGGACAATTTACTAACTTATACATTAGATGTTTCGATTATAACATATGTTTAGTTACACTTTGCAATATTGTATTCATAATATTTCTTCGTATATTATTCATCTTTGTTTCTCATTTAGTTATGCATTAAAGAAGTAATAATTAAGTTAGTAAATATATTTTATATATTTGTTTCTATTTTGCAGGGCCCTCATGGATAGCAGTTTGTTTATAGGGTAACCTGCTTCGATAAAACTGTAAATAAGTAAATGAATACAAATTCCAATAACAAACAATAATCAAAGAATTGGGACCGCCCACTCTCGATGAAAGACGGGAGAAGCGCTGGCAATGAGTCTGGTGTATTATCAAACTTTTACAACCGGCTTCTTCTCTTGCGATCATTGCGAAATGTCAAAACCTGTTCCGATTTTTGTTGTTGCAAAAACGGAGCGCTAATAAAGAAGTGCTCTCCCCTACCTCCTTTGGTTCGTGAATGCAAATTTAAAGTAAAATGAAATCACAAAAATCAAAAGATCCTTTGGATGAGGGAATATTAGATAAGATAATTTTAAGATAATTTATTGGTTTCCACAATATCTCATTTTACAAAGACTGTAACAACGTATTGAAATATGATTATGATATACATGTAAATATAATACCGGTACACACTATTCAGAAAATTGTCCTTGAGTTGAATCTTAAGAGATATAGTGGCGGAGCCTATGGAAAAGCAGAGCTTGTTGTGGATAGGCTCCTTAAACTACAAATGACCTAATTTAACTAAAGTTAGGTGTATAAAATACAAATACACGCTAAAACCGGGAAAGAGAGATTACAAGGATACATGAACCGCTACTCACAATTAACTACAAAAGACAAGGGAAAGGGAAGGGAATATATCTGCAGCTTAATGAAACAATAATACAATGTAATTTGTTCTCAACATGAATGGTATATGTACATAGTTGGCATGGCTATATCGTTATTTACTCATTGTAATTAACTAAAGAATACTGCTTGAAGACAAAATTAGTCAGGAATCAGGAATGACAATATGCATTCAAATAATGGCATTTCAATTTTCTTCTGAATACACGAACACTAACAGACCTTTTAATCACAGAATCGAGAGAATTCCAGAACTTGGGACCTGTATATATTAAGGTATTTTGAGCAAAGCGTGTTCTTGTTCTAGGGAGGTGATAGGAAAACGCCGGACGGGTAGGAAAGTCGTTGACTTGATTTCTTTTCTTAAACAAATATGATAGTGCCTGGGTCATTTCATAGTTATTCAGCTGAAACATGAGGCTGCCTAATTGTAAATTTAAAATATCCTGAACTCTCAGTACTTTAGTATCAAAGAAGAGAGGGCCAGAGTGAGTACGAGCAGGTACATTGCAAACTGTACGTATTGCTTTTTTTTGAATAACCAGGATTTTGTCCAGTTGGAGTTTCAATGAATTACCCCAGGCAAGAATACCATAGTTCAAGTAGGGCAACATTAAAGTGGAGTACAACATTTGCAATACATATGATGGGAACATAGATTTCAGTTTGCATATCACACCAGCATTTCTTGATAGTAATGAACACAAATAATTTGTATGTATTTTCCATGTCATTTCATCACCAATAAGTTAGTTTTGTCCAAATTCAGTGATAGTCTATTCGCAAAATCCACTGTGCAACATTCTCAAGTTCCGAATTGACAGTTTCAACAAGAATTTGAGGATTCTTATGTGAGTAAAATATGCTTGAGTCATCTGCGTATAGTATAAATGACAATAGTCGGGATGAAAATTTGAAGTCATTTATATATGTTATGAATAGTAGTGGCCCTAAGAGAGATCACTGAGGAACACCGCACGTGACAGGCTTGGCACTCGATGCAATTCCATTTAGTGAAACAAATTGTGTTCGACTACTGAGGTATCTTTTGTACCACTCCAAGGTCTTACCGCTGACACCATAATGCTGAAGTTATTTATACAAAATATTATGATCACTTGTATCAAATGCCTTGGAAAAATCCAAAAATAATCCTACAGTATGACAGCGGTCGTCAGGAGCGGACGCAATTGTATTCATAAAAAAGTAGTATAGCATGAGACGTTGAATGTTTCTCTCGAAAACCAAACTGAGAATCCGCCAAAATTCCACAACGTGTGAAAAAATTAAATGTTCGATTGTAGATCAATTTTTCAAGAATCTTTGAAAATGTGGTGAGTAGAGAAATTGGCCTGTAATTACTACGTTCCAGAGGATCACCCTTTTTATTGATTGTGAGGACGATACAATGATCCCACCTCTTGCTTTTAGTTATTTAGTTATTAGTTTAATCGATGATATTATAAATCTGTCGTGCAATACACTTAGAAAAAAATGTCTCCTAGCAATATTCCATTATCCTCGGTTTAATGCATTTATGTCGCCGTATTTGTCAACAATTTAACGTTTATTACATTAATAAACATATATACAATCTTTCACTCCATTCAAGCCCTGCAGCAAATTCCATTGTTTAATGACCATTTTAAGGCTTATAATTTTGCAATATGTTAACACATGCTAATAATCATGCCTTATTTTTATTTACATGTTATTCCCTTTTGACCTTATTATACAAACTTTTGACTTAAAATTATCTATTACTAAATTATTGATATGTCTGCCAACAGCCCACGCGATAGAGAGAGAGAGAGAGAGAGCAAGAGAGTTGAAGAGAGAGTGAGGGACAGAGAAGAGGAAGGGGAGAAGAGGATCGATATCATGGTAAGAACGATTGACCTAGTTTATCGATCTCTATATGCAATTACTTCTCTCCATTTAATTTTGAATTATATTTTTAAGAATTATATTGTTTGTTCTATTTTGTTAAAATTAGTTAACTACAGTGGTATATGCACCCTGATTACCATCTGGTGTTTGTATATGTTTACCATTTGCATTATTGTAATCTATGTATTTTAAAAATTTGATTGTAAAATATAAACAATTCAGCCGTTGACTGGTAATCACGTTTTGCATCATACCATGAAATAATAAATAAATAAAGTACAATCTATTAATGAGTGAATTACCCTGTCCACATCCAAACAAAATAGTGTGCTGTTTAGTTCAGGGTAAGCTGTATACATTAGATTATCCGTCAATGTAATAGGCACAAAGCTATTTTCCAATTGTCATTACCCCCAAAATGGATATATATATATATAAATATCGTTCTTTGCAGTATAGAAATAAAAGCATTTTATTTTGATTTTCCTCCAGACATAATCATATTTCATTTTATTAATTCTCATGAATATTTATTGGAAGAACGCTCATTTGTCATTAAACACACACATCATAACAAATGTCATGTGGAATAACGAAAACACTTGTTACTAAAAAGGCCCATGCTCCATAATACCATCTATGGTCGCAGATTTAACGCTGAATACAAAATGAGACCAAATTAGCCCTGTCAGTTATTACACAAACATATTTACTAGTTTGGTATATAAGGAGAATAACAGTATAATTGAATACATTATTTTATTCGTCCATTGTAGTACGCACTATTATATGTTTACATAATAATTTACTGCTTTAAATAAGGAATACATCCTTTATGAGATTTTGCGATTTGTGAATTGAAGTAAATTATGAAAACATTCATAATAAAAGTACTACTAATAATAATCATAATACTTACATGGATGATAATAGTAATAAAACAAAAGTCCTCACATCTTGTCCTTTAAACTCTCAAAGGTGTTTATTCAGTCTCCCTTGAATAATTATTACATGAAATAAAGACGAAGTCCCTTCCTGAAATGTTGCTGGATGCACCCTGTCTACCTTATTTTCAGTTTATAAAATCTTGTATCTAGACCTTTTTTGTCCAGTCAAATACTAGTAGCTTTCTGCTACAGATCATATCAGGTATAATGTTGTCTTTAATACCACACTGACTTTGCTTCGCAATACAAATTTTGCAGCTTCTTAATAGACCATATTTTAACAAGAGAACGTATTGTACTTATTTCTAACTGAAGAACAACTTAAGGCGGGTGAGGGATGTTCATTGTATTGAAAGTTCAGTAGATTTAAAAGTTTCTGGTACATGCAAGTCCTGTATTATGCATGTAACAAATGGTATATAATCAGGACTAGATACATTTAAGTTAGGAATCACCATAAACATGTATAGATTCACAGTACCAAAAAAGGAGGGTGCATTACATTTTTTTTGGTCTTCATTACGTTATGAAACAACACGAATAATACATGTGAAAGTTCTTAGCAGACCTTAGGGAAACATCTGCAATCACTTATTTCAATACGAATGGTACGAGTATTCCTAGGTAGCTCCCAACATAAAAACAAGGTATTACATTTTGTGGACATATTGAATCTTTAACTGTGACCGATAGTGTAAATGTTTATATTAAACAAAATATGATTTTCAATTGACATTCACGTCTACACTTTGTTTCTTAAAATCTGTGCTATTGAGTTTCATTGTCAAATGAGAATCAGAACACTAGTAGTATAATGCAGAGGGAAGTTATGCTGAAACCCAACAGCGATTCCAGGTTGCCAAGCAACGAAGAGAGTAGATGATGTCGTCTGGTTTAGATCGACGATACACCAATTAGGTGGGTCTGGGCCCTGTTTCATGAAACTTGATATCAATAACAAGTTACAAGCTACTGTTATAAGCTACGGAAATAATGGCATCTGATTGGCTGAGAGCAAATTTGTCATAGAAATTTAGCAGTTGTTATAGAAAACAAGTTTTATGAAACGGGCCCCTGGACTCCATGGAAGACATTTAAAACAGATTGTACAAATTACATGTTCTAAGGAATAAACTCTTCAACATATGTTGTTCCCCCAAATCAACAAGTATCCTAGCAATCCAATTAAAGTTGGTATAATATCGTTCTGTAATACTGACGGCTGACGTCACATGCCCTGGTGACAACCCGATCACTTCGTACACGAACTCCAAAGTTCAGCCCTGGACCAAACACTATACTTAACCCTAACCCTATACCAAAACGTAATCTTATTCCTACACCTAACGTTAACCAAACTTACAGCCATTACCTTTCTATTGTATTCTGGCTAATTAAAACCCAAATCAATTTTCACCTCAGCATTGTCGGACATGAAATGATCACTTTAACCATCACCCTCTACTCAAAGTCGACACAGTAATCTACCGTAAAAATAAAAGAATGAAAGTTGTCCGATAATTACTGTAACTGGGTTATCATCTGATTACCTAGTTTATAAAATCGTAACATTATCATACTGTTCTCATTTTTCATCTGGAATTACCAATGGCACATTACTGTACTTGACAATGTGTCATCTCAACTCAACAATAAATGCGCCTTGGTCTGATATTGAAAGATTTACCAGAATATGCAAAGGTTATAGTTGCGCTGTCGTTCCCAAGCCTTGTCTCAGCCAAACATGTATAGTTGCCAACGTCTTCTGCCGAAATATTATAAATAATCAGAATACTGCACATCAAGGTATCCTCTTTTAGAAGACTGTGGTGAATCTGATGGCGGGTGCAGTTGTTGAGTTCTGTGCTATTCGAGAACCAAGTTATTGAAGCTAGGGGTCTGCTATCTGATGTACATATAAGAATGGCATCAAAGCTCTGTTGACCACTGGAAACCCGACGAACAGAGAAGTCCACAATGACAGGGGAATCTACATGTAAGTATTTAAAAAGGAAGAAAAAAAAAAACGTGCGTTTGGATAACAATGAAGTGATGCTCAGGAAGAAATAATTTGTGATAGTATTCCTGATGAGCGTAAGTTAATACATATTTTAATCGTTACCAATATTGTGTAAGGCCAACTTGTCAGAACCATGACGGTAACATAGAACGGTCTTTCTACATATCTATTGTGTCCTTTGGTATTAATCTGAACCAATCCTATACGGTTTATAAATGTTCTTTAACACAAATAGTTATTTGTAAAAGGAAAGAGAATCAAACCAGGTGATGTTTGTAAAACAAATAACCTACCTTGACTGTTCAATATAATCAAAGGAAAGTAAATATAATCTTCGGCTTACTGCAAACAGGACACTAACACCAAATAATGTCAATGGTTGTAATGTTTCTTTTCGCGATGAGGCTACATAATGTACCCGCCTCGTGATAAGATCTACACGATGAATGGTTTAGGCTTAAATAAATCAGACTTACAAAGAACATGAATAATCTCACTGACACGCCAAGACTTCATAGATGCAGCGTTTAGTTGAAAAAACTTGACAGACAAGGAGTTCCCCATGATCCTCTTCCATGGGTGTGAAATTGAAAACACTAATGGCATCCAGTCGATTATTTCTATTCCTACAAGACTGTGTATTATAAACTTGGGTGATGTTCTTTGATCCAAGGTACCATTGAAAAGTTGGTGCTGGGTAGCCATTGTTCGATGTGCAAGTCACATTTGATGACACTCCATCCTGCAATCCTTCTGTTCCATTAAGGTAGGGAGGATCCGGTGGTCCTTGAAAATCAAGGTGTATTTCTTTTGTCATTATTATTAGATTTTAAGCCCCAGTGCCGTGCATATAAGATATATACCGATACAAGAAATAGGTCTTGCCGATATTAAAAGCAGCAAAAACCTATATATCACAAGTAAGTCATGTGCTGACACAATAAATGAAATCTGTTGATATCTATTACTTTTTTCGTTGGCTATCACGCAGGGTTGTCAGTTAAGTTTTCACAGTTTTCACTTTGAAATATCTAGCTGCAGAATAGACAAGCATTGTATAAGTACAACCAGTTATTCAGAATGCAACGTTTCATCTAATATATTTCAAGAGAAGATGAGGTATAGTTAATACAACGTACGAATACTCACCATAGACGACAACCCTTACTTCTGTTTGACGTTGGTTCATACCAGCATAGGACACACATCGGAGAAGTTGCTTGTGATGCCTCCTCTTTGGAATCAACCGTAGAGTGGACTTTGTGTCTCGTAGACCTTGGTCGGCATCATTATTGGAAGACGTAGAGGTCGTGCTTCCCGGGTCGCTGTCCGAACCAACAATCCATGATATAAGAGCTTTAGGGCGAGATCCTACACTCTTGCAGGTGAATGATGTTGCCGAGTCTTCAAAGACAATGACACTTCTTGTCTCTGTTGCATTGGTAGATATGGATCCATACGCAGAAAGCTGGAGGTCACTTGGCGGTACTGAGTGGGAAGAGAAAGAAGGAACTCAAATTTTCATACCGAGTCAGCTACTGAAATGAGAGATAAATAGGTGAACTATTGCTAACAATATGATACAATTATAAAAGCGATTAAGGCATCATGGGATATAGTGACGTTCTTATGATTCCCTACCAGAATGTACAAAATTCAGAAGAGTGGAAAGTCTTTTAGGAGATGTTGAATGTTCCACCCATTTCAGACAATCCTCACATTTCGATTGATATTTACTTGGGGAGAGCACACACACACACACACACACCGAACAAACATGGGATGATACCACCTATATGATAATCACCTTGAACATCTAATTGGATAAACAATTGAAGCCCATTATCCAGCTCCCGATGCGAGGCCACACAACGGAAAACCTTTCCATCATCGTTCCTGGACGGAGTTAAAGAAACAACTCTTTGAGAGGTGTAAGCGTCACCATAAACAGCATTATACTGATCGTCTTGTCGAATATGTACTTCTCCAGGAATCTGCCATTCCAGTTGTACAGCAGGTCTAGCGTCTTGTACTGAACACGTCAGGTTGTGGGTTCGCCCAGATGTGATGCTCACTAAGGCTCCATTCTTGTATCCATTCTCATACCTATCGTCGGTGATGGATAGAAATCTAGGCATGGCTGGAAATTAAGAAAAATGTTTATATATATATATATATATATGTCTTGTCAACTTGCGTGTCTACCAAATTCTAGGACCGTTTTTGGAGAAAAAGCAAACATAATATCAATACTATTTGTAAATTGTCTTAGTTCGTATTATTCTCAGTCACAAATCGAACTCGATATATAAAAACAGTACTATAATAACAATTAAAGTACTAGATATTGATGATGCTTCAACCAAAATGACTATTTTATTCAAAAGCTTGAATGTTGTATTGATTTTGAATTAGTAATGAATCATTTATATTGTATATTCGCACACATCACAACTAGGGCAAGCTATCCAGAATAATGTTAAAATACATTACCTGATAACAGTACCTTCAGTACAATTTCACTTGCAGTTAAATCAGAAAATGTGAAAACTAGGCACTTATATCTGCCACTGTCATCCACTGTTAAATCTCTAACAGTTAGATATCCGCTGGAAGAATCTGCCCTCAAGCTGTATTTTGACATATCTAACACACGTTTATCGTTTGTGCATCCCACCTCTGGACATATATCAGTAGCCAGGATACTGCTGTTCCCGTATTGCCAATACAGTTCGCGATGTATCGATGAAGGGTTGAAGGTGCAGGCAAGTGTTATATTTTCACCAACGACTGGAAGGATTTCTGGGTTTTGAATACGAGTAGACACGCTCATTTCGTTTGTCTTAGAAACGAGGAAGGTGAGGAAGATAAATCTTCGAAGACGTTCATTCATGTTGTTATTACGTCTCATTTCCTTGTATATTTCAACTTAGGAGGTGCGTTGCATGAACCATCCTGCAACCTAACAAAACTTATGGGGTGAAAAACAATGAACGACCAAGAGTAACGGTTTCCAACGGCAGAATGAGTGGACGCAAAGTACAGTGAATGGTACGCGTATTTACTTCTCGATTGCGCTTCGAAAGTGAAAGCACATCATCTCTCCGAAGAACATAAGTGGGCTGTAAGCTTCAAATAGGGGGTTTCGGAAACTTACCTAATTGGCACTTTTGGAAATATACGATTAATATTATGAGTCAACGAATGAAATTTCGTGGTATTTTACTTTGAACTTTCGATTATGCCATTTAGTTGTATAACATTTGGGAAATATATTTAGGTAGGGGAATAACAGGGAAGTATTTAAAATGTTGTACTTTGCGCAAAGGAAGAAGTGTTTTTGGATATATGCATTATTTCTCACCTGTTTGGGCTTCAAAAAGACGTCCCATTCTAAAAACGAAGAGGACGTTTCGGTGTCCACGAAATATTTATTTTCCAGTAATCACACATATAATTTATTTTGGGCTATCGTATGTAATCATGAAGTGTTCCAATCACAATCATGACGTGTACCAATCACAATCAAAATCTCAGATATGAAGGGTCCCCTGTTCCTTTACTGTAGTCAATATTTCTTCTACAAAGAGATATCACATTTTAAATACTCGCCTAGTAAATAGCAAAACGTCTTGTTAAATAGACTATTCAATGCACATGTTCGCACTGCCATATAATATAGCGCGCATGGAATTAAAGTCCAACCATAGGGTTCAGCAAAGGGTTCTGTGCTCGCACTATACAGAAGGTTTGATATTATCATATATTTTATTCATACTCTTTAATCGTATACCTATAAAAGTCCAGATAAATGTTTTGTTTAAAAACAATAATAAGCTGTTCTTGGATATTCTACCTAACCACAAATTATGTTTCAGGCGATTTTACACTTATACAATCATCATTCACAGGTAGGTAGCTGACCAGCCTTAATACATCCTTGTACTATGTTGGATTAGAAGGCAATTTTATCATTGTTCATATGTGTAAATCTGGTATAAATATGTCATCTTACACTATTTCCCCGGCCCCTAAAGCGAGGAAGTACTCCTGTGTAGTCTGTAGCTATAGACTTTATTAAAATAATGTTAACACACTTTCAAAAAAGCCTTGAGGTTAGCGAACTCTTCCAGTCTCTGGCTCTGTCACGATCGGATACAGTGCAGAGCCTATGACGTGTCCTAGACAGTGCAGTCTCCAGAATCTAACAGTTCAGACAGCCTTCTTCGCAGTACGACTGATAACGGACTGTGCCTGCAAACTAACTTATGGGATATGTGAAATATGTTAATACCTATACGTGAAAGATGGTAGATGGGTTGGACTCACCGATTTGAATGCATGACCACTCTATTGATTCCTTGATCTTAATTATCTGTGTCGATAGTTTGTTCAATAAAATGCAATTGTGTCGTAGCCTGATGTTCAATCCAGGTTGCCAGGCAACAAAGAGAGCTGAAAATGTCTTTGGTTTTGGTCGACGATGAACCAAGAAGGTATATCGGGGATTACTGCATTTTAAGGTTAATCGGTGGTAAAGGTTTCAGAAAAATTCCGTAGCGACTATTCCTTCATTGCCATGATTTGAGACCATTAATCATTTGATAAATAGAAGAAGATTTTATGAATATATTTAGAATGCTTTTGGAAGCAAGCACCACTTCATAAATTGGAGGGGAAAAAGGGAATCAGATGGACGATACACAAATAAATCTAAAGATACCATGAAAAATACAGTACTACTTACGAGTAAATGTGGAGATGAAGACTGCACTACCGGAACCATAGCTTGAAACAGCAATACATTTGTAATCACAGGGCTCTCTGGGCAGGGGGTTTCGTATCACCACTTCGCTGGAGGTCAGCGTTTCATCTTCGGGTATTTTCCCGGAGAGTGATATGTGACGGGTACCGTTAGAAAATAGTTTGTCGTTACAGAACCAATTAAAGATAGAGGCAAAAGGATTTGCGTCTGCGGTACATGTCAGCAATAATCCAGCACGTACTTGATTTGATGTAAGCCGTCGAGAAGTAATGAACACAACTGGGACGTCTAGTGTATAGAAAAAAAATGAAAAATCGGTTTTGAGCAGAGGTGTGATACGGGATAGGGATGGAAATGTATGAACAGAATTGTCGATGACATGCGTGATAAAAGATGTAAATAAAAATATTACCCATTACTTTGACGGGTTGTTATCTATATGAATCCTGTTGTAAGACTGGACGACGGCAACCCACAAGGGACGTGTGAGGCATTTCTAGAATGTTAGATACAGACATATATAAAAATTTGCAGAATTAAAATGGGAAAATATAGCTGGCGAGTACACTTGGGAACCTTTGATGAACGCATAGACAGTCCAATATCCTATGCAATTTTAAGAAAATCTCTATTATGTCCGTATCAAAAGTTTTTATTGAGAAATTCATACTCACATGATATGTTCAGGACCATGCTTTCATTCATTGACCACATTGAGGGTCTTGTTGGTTGAACTGCCTGGCAGAGAAGAGGTTTTCCATAATCAATCCTCTTTGGTATAAGGGTAAAGGTGCTCTCAGCATCATAACGTTCAGCTTCATTCATTGAAGTCTTTAGAGACGAATCATGTGTCATATTTCTTGATCCGATGTACCAATGGATGAGCGGAGCAGGGTATCCATTAACAGCACTGCAGCTTACGTTGGTTTCTATACCGTCGTGGAGAACCTCTGGTATTGTCATTTTAACACTATTTGGTGGGCCTGTTAATAAAATATATGGTTATGGGTAAAACCCTAATCAGTCAAAATGTTCTTTGGTAAAATATAGAAGCTCTTAAATGAAATATTTAGTTATACGGCGAGGAGGAGAAGCTTGAGGGACATGGTGACAAACGTGTTTTCTTCCCTCTCAGTCCGAAGCGACGCCGAATTATTAATAACAATGCTGAATGCTACAAAATTAGTTTGGGTAGCTTGGGTAGATCATGATAAGATAAAACAGTAACCTCTTTCGAATTATTTATTATAAATATGGCTTAAAGTTGATTAGGCGTATAATTCAATACAATACATTGGTCAAAAAAGTCATTTAAAGAAGTTCGAATCCCAATATATCGAAGAAGTAAAACTCACCGTAAACCATCAGTCTTGCTCCCCGTCGATCGAAAAAGCTTCCTAAAGTTGCAAAGCATTGAAGGAGTGTTCCATGTTGCTTTCTCTCTGGATGTATTGTGATGATACTCTCAGTATCAAACAAACTTTCATCTAAAGCATTGCGATACTTTGAAAGGTTTATGTTACCGGGAAAACTGTTGGTGTCGTCAAGTGTCCATGATAATTCAACTGCTGGAAATGATCCGACACTTTTACAAGTGATTGAAGAGGATGAATCTTCTTGAACGTAAATAACTGTTGACCCATATTCGCTTTCTTTGTTATCTCCAGTCGATAAAAGCAGCATGCTAGTGGGTAAGACTTTATTACAGAAAAAAATTAAGATAAAGATGCTATGCTTCTAGGAAAGCGCAAACAAATATGTTACCATAATCTTCAATAATTTGTGTAAATCAATTAAAAGTCATTAAAGTAAATAGACGATTAAAAACCAGTATTGGATATTGCCCTAAATAGTTCAAAGTTGATATCTGAGTGGTGCAATTGATAGAGGGTAAAAAAGGGAATACATGGGCTCACTTAACTGACATCAACACCTATGTGATGAAAACGTTCACACTTTCAGGATGTAAACAAGTGAATCGTTTTATTTGGCATGTACATGTATTTCTTACCTTGAACATTCAGGTAAACCGAGCGTTGGAGCTTATCTCGTAGTTGAGGATGTGATGCCACACAACGGAGATTCTTTCCTTGGTCATTCCTAGAGGGCGTGATTGTAATAGCCCTCTGAGAGATATATCTGCTGATTTGTAAAACATTAGATTGATCCTGAAGAACAACCGTTACATCATCTGGTATACGCCATTCCAGTACTGCGGGAGGCCTTGACCTGTATGCTGTACATGTGGCGTTATACGACTCTCCAGCAATTGCAGTTATATTGGCGTTGTTGTGGTAAAAACCGCCGCTCAATGTCTCATCCGTGATATAGAGCCAATAAGGCGGAGCTGGCATCAAAAGAGGAAGTAGTCACGATGAATAAAACTCACTTCGAATTGTACTTATGGGAATACTAACAACTCTTTCCACATGTTTTTCGCAGATTACTACTTAAAATTACACACTTCATCTATTTACAATCAATATCTGTAAGTTAGTTTGTTGCCGAACATAATTTAGAGACGGTGGTATATAGTCATAACTTCTAATAAAATAGCAAATGAGAATAAAAAGACATGCCCGAAACCCAAACGCCAAGGGCTTCCTCGATTTCTAAAAAAAGCAATCTGCTTAACCTTTATCAAGTTTATTATTTGCTGGCATGTTTGGATTTAATGTTTGATAAAGAATGATTTAAACTCTATCATTATATTTTCATATTTATACAAGTCAGTGAAATAGTTTTATTTCCCAATACGGTATGTGTAGACTTTGTTTTTACCTGGTAGCAGTGGTATTACTTGCATGGTAGTTAATCCTTGATTCGCTGGCTCATACGTATCGCTTACTGTGCATCTATAAACGCTCTCATCATCCCTTCTAAGGTCTTTTATTGTAAGATTTCCACTTGAAGAGTCTGCCAACAAACTAAACTTCGAAGGGTAAGGAATTATTATCGTACAGGAAGGATAGGGCCGACATAAGTGAGAGGCCACAGCGGCGTTGCTACCCTTTGCCCAAACAATTTGCCGATTCCACGTTTGTGGTATGAAGGCACAGACCAGTGTGAAATCTTCCCCGATGACTGGAAGAGAATTGTATGGCTGAATAGACACTTCAAATGCATGGTATCCTGTAAGGGTGCAATAACACAACATTAAAAGGAGAGTTACCTAGCACATTGCTAATAACATGCGTCAAATAGAGACGTAAAATGAGTCTACCCATTGAAAGGGCACTGGAACGACGGGCGGGGGAGGCACCGCACGTATACAGAAAATGAAATGCAAATTGACTGATTGGGAAGGTGCGGGAGATAGTCCAGTGTCTTCTTTCTTCGTTCTTTTCCCATTCTCTTTTACACATTTTCTCTCTCTCCTGTCTCATTGTTTTTATTTTAATTGTTTTGCACCACTGGATGGGGGCCGCCCTTGCCATGCCACCCCTACAGCTACGCCACTGATACAATTCACACTCTCTTAAACACATTTATAATGAATGACAATGCCATAATGTTATCAGTAGATTATTTAAATTGCCCGAATAGTTTTCAATACGTGTTTGAAATGGAAAGCAATGCCTACATATGAATGAGATGTACGACAAAAATCTGAGTTCTTACCATTCTTTTGATAGTTAGGCTTTACGACCCGGTTTGTTGACAATGAGCAGAATTGCTATACAATTGTAGAAACGTTATAATTCTCTTATCTTTGTCCTTACATCATAAAATGAAGAGAGTAAAGAAATTTTGGCGGATTAAGCTATAGACAGTATTTGGAAAACATGAATGCAACGACGATTAGTTAGTGGGTTAAATGTTATACATTGTTACATCTCCCAAAGTCTCCGCCTGGGCTAAGTACAAACGACTTTTATCAAGTTAACATGGATTAAAACTTACCATATTTTGAGATAATAACGGCGAGAAAAACGAGAGCTTCTGCACAAATCATCATCATTATTCAGTAATAGAATCTTGCCATTCAAAACTATATATGACGAGCTTATAACAGACACGATCGGTGATCATGAACGCAAGCAGACTGTACGAATAGAAAAGATGCTTTTGAACTAATATACCATACTTTGGAAGAGTCGTTAGTGATGTTTAGCGTTAGAAGTGAAACAAATATCATTTTATCACCGATTCTGTTTCACAAACTTCCCCAAAGCATCGATTTAAAATGTCAGTATGCATGCTGCAAACGTTAAACAAGTAGGGCGCTCTTTCTGTTTAGACATTGTGAGAAAATCACTTCCAATTGGAAAATAAAAATAACATTCATTGTAAAAGTGTTTCAAATGCTTTGAATATAATTGTAGCAATTCATATTTTAGTGGTGCATATGTTACCAAATCTAATCGGGTTTCAGTCACTTAATATTCAAAATAGTTTAAATACTTAGGTGTCTTTCTAGACAGAATTATTATATAGGTACCATGTTGACTTTATGGCTTCTCAAAACATCGGCAAAGCAATGTATTTCAAATATTATGATTAAGTTATTATGCGCCTCCCTTGTAATGCCACTATTTGACTATTGTGATGTTGTCTGGTAGAACTTCGCAAGAATGATCCTGGAAGCACAACCAAGAACCAACATACCAGGTTTATGTCAGGCCTTACAATAGAAAAGCATACACTCAAGCTGGCGGGTTCATAGGTTGAGCGAAGTTTACAAATGTGTCAATGGAAAAGGCCCCCAGAATTTATGCCAACGTTTCACGTCACCACAATACTCAGTCGAAACGTAATAAAAAAAAAGCTACTGCCTCCCTATAAAAGGCACCATCACACCAAACTAGTTCTGGAAAATGTTGCCAAACGGGCTAAAACTAAATGCGAACGGATTGAACGTAGTAGCAACTGTTTAAGACCTATTTAAGAAAGAATGGTGTTCTAGAACTTTGAGCCTGTTAAATTTTTCCCAGTCTTGCAATTAGACGGAGTGACAACGTACTTAAAACGAGATGGACGTGCTACGAACGGAATTGTCGTACTTCGATCTTTCTAGGAACGTGTTACAACGTGACGTGATCGAGCATCAATTAGCAGTACGACCGGGTCAGTTTGTAGCTCGACCGGTTCCGTTTGCTTGTCCATCAAGTTGGCAAACAGTCTCATCTCGAATGTATTGATATGCACAGCTTGAAGCGTTTAACAGGAATGGGGAAAGACAAGCACGCGCTGTTTTTTTTGTATAGCCCTTTAAGCCCCCATCACACTAAACTAGTTCTCATTAAGTTCTCGAAAAATGTTGCCAAAACGAGCTCAATCTGTGTGCGAACGGAGTTGAACGTAGTAGCAACTGTTTACGATCTGTTTAAGGACTTCAAAGACGGGCTTGGACTGGACTAATGTCTATAATACGATCCTAGTCCGTTCATAAACAGTCCACAATACGTCCAACTCGTCTCTACCCCGTCCACAGTAAGTTCATATCAAGTTCAGATCGGGTAAATTTGCCATTTCCAAGCAGTCCAAGCCCGTACGTAATCAGTTTAAACCAGTTTTTAACTATATACCTCGTTCCCAATACGTCCAAACCATTCTTACTAGTTTACAACTTGTTCTGACTAGTTTTTAACCCAACCACCCATTTCAGAGACAGTTCAACTCATCCTCATCTCGTTCTTAGTGCGTTCGAACGAGCTCCTATCGTGCAAGTGTAATCCCGTCCTGGCTCGAGGCCTATACAAACCCAGCGCGTTTTTGCTAATTGATGCTCGACCGCGTCACGTTGTAACACGTTCCTAGTAGGATCGAAGTACGGCAATTCCGTTCGTATTAGGTCCATCATGTTTTAAGTACGTTGCCACTCCGTGTAATTGCAGGACGGGAAATTGTTTGTACAGGCTCAAAGTTCTAGAGCACCCTTCCCGTCCAAGCTAGTCCGAGCCCGTTCATGAAATTCTTAAAAAGATTGTAAACAGTTCCTATTACGTTCACTCCGTTCGCACACAGCTTGAGCCCGTTTGGCAACATTTTCCAGAACATAGTGAGAACTAGTTTGGTGAGATGGGGGCTTCACTGGAATGTCTTGATCTCCAAAGCTTGAAGCGTTGAAGTTGAACGGGAATAAGGAATGGCGAGAACGCGCTGGGTTTTTATAGCCCCAGAGCCAGGACGGGATTGCACACACTCTAGGAGCGCGTTGGAACGTACCAAGAACGAGATGAGGACGAGTTGAACTGTCTCTGAACGAGGTAGTCGGGTTACAAACTAGTTATTACAAATGGCGAACTAGTTAAAAATGGGTTTGGACGTATTTGAAACGAGGTAGAACTAGTTAATAGTGAGTTTAAACCGACTACGGACTGGCTTGGACTGCCTGGAAATGGTATATTTACCCCATCTGAACTTGATATGAACTGACTGTGGACGGGGTACAGACGAGATGGACGTAGTGAGGACTGTTTATGAACGAACTAGGATCGTATTATAGACATTATTTACACATTCTGCCCCGACCACAACCCGTTTTACGATTTTCTAGGACGGTTCCATAACGTAGTGAGAACTAGTTTTGTGTGATGGGGGCTTAAGGCCGCTATCACGTTCAAGCTCTAGCTTAAAATGGTGGTCTCCTGCGTTGTTCAATTTCGATTTGTCAACCGTGTTTTTGAATGGTATAATTATTTAATTGATTTGTCTTATCATATGATTGTAATGTATTTTAATAATATATATGTACCTTGTACGTATATTCCTTTCTATTATGTTGAAAAATGCAAACAATAAAATCAAACAAACAAACAAAGAAGTCTTTGGAATAAATATGTTATATGTCACCCCTTTCCCCGCTCCTTAACTGAGGGCGTACTCATACATAGTATGTAGCTATAGACTCTATTTCTAATTGTGTAAAACACTTCCAAAAAGCCTCGAGATTGCCTAATCCTGCCAGTCTCTGTGTCAGGAGAAGCTATAGTGCAGGGCCTACGGAGTAATGTATACCGTGCAGTATCCATAGTCAAACAGTGCAGACACCCTGCTACGCATTACGTCTGGCAAGGGTATGTGCCTTCAAACGAACTTATGCATAAATTATGTGGAGGATGATATTACCGATACATGAAATATGAAAAATAGGTAGGAAACATAGATTCGAAGGCATGTCCACTCTATCGATTCCTTGATCATAATCATGTGTGTCGACAGTTTGTTCAATCATAAACAAAAGTTAAGACTTCTTAAAATGGCAAAAAAGGAATCTCAGATTAGATAATTTATAAAAACATCACTAGATAATGATGTATTTTTAAAATTATGTTTGGTTCTGATACGGAAGTCGACACACACTTGACTTACACGTATGTATTAAGTAAGGAATATTTCTGAATGACTATTCTATTTCTTTGTTTACTTTCACAATAGTTTTGTTACATGTATATATATATATATATATATATGTAGTATATTATAGTAAAACAATTGTTTAAAAATTCTTGCCAAAGACAGGAAACCAGATTCGACTAGCACTTGTGCTAACTTCTGGTACCCCCTTTAACAACAAAAGTGTACACATAATCTTTTTATTCATTTGTATATAACATACTTTGTAAAACAATTTTTATATTGTTCATGTGTAATGTTATCGATCTTTGTGTTATATTGTTATACTTTATGTAATCATGCTTGATACATTATGATTTTTACTTGTTATAATTTTTGTTGTTAATAAACTCAAACTCAAACTCAAACTCAAACTCAATTGTGACGTAACCTGATGCTGCATCCAGGTTGCCAGACAAAGAAAAGAGCTGAAGATGTCGTTTGGGTTTGGTCGACGATAAACCAAGAAGGTGAATCGGGGATAACTGCATTAAAGCGTTAATCAGTGGTAAAGCGTAAATGAAAAATATTTGGAGACTATTTCTTCACTTCCATGATTTTGAAAAAATAGAAGAGTTCTGAAGTTGAATGTTTTTATCTGAAAGCAAGCACAAATTCATGTAATGAAAAAAGGAAAATCACATATACAAGATACAAATGAACCTAAAGAAACAACGAAAAACATAGTTCTACTTACGAGAAAATGTGAAGTTGAAGATTGCACGACCGGAACCATATCTTGACACAGCTACGCATTCATAATTACAAGTGTCTTCGGACAGAGGGTGTTGAATCACCACTTCGCAGAAAGTCAGCGTATCACATTCTGGTATAGTCTTGGAGAGTGATACGTTAGGGGTGCCGTTAGACAACTGTGTGCCGTTACAAAACCATTGGATGATAAACGCAGGAGGATTGGCGTCTGAGGTACATGTCAACACGAACCCAGCACGCATTATATTTGATGAAAGCCGTCGAGAAGAAACGAACACAATTGGGTCGTCTAGGTTAAAGAAAGATATTGAAAATCAGTTTTGAGAAGAGAAGAGTAGATAAAAGGATGGGACGTGGGAGATAAATAAGGGTGATTGAGATGGGGCTAAAATAAACTTGTAAATACATGCAGGAAAAGGAGGAATAATCTACGTCTAGCCTATTTCTTTGACGGTTCCTGTTGTAAGATAGGAAAACGGCATCCCGCAAGGGACATGTGAAGCATTTTCAAAATTAAACATACATGTAGAAATAAAATTATGTCGAATTTATAGAAAATAAAAGCAAAATCAGACGAAGACTCTTGAGGATAATTCGTGAACGCGTAGACAGACCAATATCCAAGGCAGCTTTAAGAGATTCTTTCTAGTAATGTCCTTTCCTAAAGATTTACTGAAAACTAATAGTCACATGAAATGTTCAGAACCATGCTATCATTCACTGACCGCAATGATGGTGTTGTAGGTTGAACTCCCTGCATAGAGGGTGTTGTAGGTTGAACTGCCTGACAGAGAAGAGGTTTCCCATGATCAAAACTCTTTGGTAGGAGGGTAAGGGTGCTTTCAGCATCATACTGATCATTAACATTCTTTGAAGTCTTAATATACGAATCATGTGTCACATTTCTAGATCCGATGTACCAATGGATGAGCGGAGCAGGGTATCCATTAACAGCTCTGCAGCTTGCATTGGTTTCTTTACCGTCTTGTAGATTATTGAGGTTAGTCATGTTAACACCATCTGGTGGGCCTTTACATAGAAATGAAAAGTATGGTAATGGGTGAGCCTTAATAAGTCTATTTTGTCATTTGGAAGAAATGGACGATCGTAGACGCAATATTGGACGAACTTAGAAAAGATAAGGCCTTTCAGTGGATTATACCATAATTGCAACGCATTTTCCATCAATATCATTTAAAGGAAGATAGACTCCTGATATAATGAATAATCAAAACTCACCGTAAACGATCAACTTGGCTAACATGTGATCAATAAAGACTTCGTCAAAAGATGCATAGCATTGAATGTACATTCCATGGTGCTTTCTCTCTGGATGTAGTGCCATGGTACTTTCGGTGTCAAACAAACTTCCATCTAAACCATTGCGATACTTTGAAAGGCTTGAGTTACCGAGAATACTGCTGGTATCACCAAGAAAAGTCCATGATAGTTCAACTGCTGGTAATGATCCGATGCATTTACAAGTGATTGACGTCGATGAACCTTCTTGAGCGTATATGAATGTTGACCCAGATTCGTGTTCCTTGTTATCTCCAGTTTGAAAAAGTAACATGCTAGAGGGTAGAACTTAATGAAAGAGAGTGAGAAAGAAACAAAAAACATAAACAAAATCATGTCAGAAACGCGGGACGATGTTAAAATGAACGATTTTTTTTTCTTCCTGCGTTTTTACATATGGATAGAAATAATATACCTGTAGAGAAATTATGAATCTCCTGAAGAAGCATTCATATATATATTCATTGAGATTATGGCCCAGGAACTGTTCAAATTGTGATATCCTAGTAGAGCAATTCATAAAGAGTAACAAGAACAATACATGCACTGAGCTTTGATGACATCGGCACAACATAACTAGGAAGAGATTATGCTCAGTACTTAACACGTGTACTTACCTTGAACATTCAGGTGAAGTGAGCGTTGATGATTATTTTGTAGATCTTGGTGTGATGCCACACAGTGCAGACTCTTTCCTTGATCAGTGCCAGAGGCCGTGATTGTAACAGCCTTCCGAGAGACATAGCTGTTGCCTTGTACGACATCAGACTGATCCTGAAGAACAACGGTTACATCATCTGGTATGCGCCATTCCAGTACTGCAGGAGGCCTTGACCCGTACGCTTTACACGTGATGTCATGCGGCTGTCTATTTATTACCGTTACAGAGGCATTAGGGACTTTTAGATTTACACGACGAGAGCGTGGACTGCCGCGCGTGAATTGTGTTAAGGCACTGGGTCGTGCCCGGCAGTGCCTTAACAGGACATCACAGTGCCTTATAAGGACGTCACACGTTGCAGTCCACTATGTCGACGTGCAAATCTAAAAGTCCCTATTGTTAAGGCTATAACGGCTTAATCTTCTACCAGTGATACAGATCCTATAGGGCGGAGCTGGCGACAGAAGAGAGAATATTCACGATGAATAAAGGTCGCTTCGACTTTTACTGCTCCACTCCGATAGTTTACTTTTTTGAGATAGATTCACTAATAACTCTAAAACTGCCATTCAAAGATTACCACTTCAAAGTTAGACTTTAAAAGCAATGTTTTGACTCATTGTTCAAATTATTAAGTTGTTAGAGCTGTCACCGAATATAATTATTGAGACAAGCGTCGAAGTACACTATTGTAGTCGCCTCCCTGTGCGATAGCAACCAGCGAACCCTCAATATTTTACAAACTGTAATGTTGACGGTATTGTCAGGACATTTTATAAAATAATGATATAATAGGCATTTATTAAGTTATTCACTTGCTCGTTAAATAATATTTAAACAAAATTGAGACTTCCATTTGTTTTATAGCTTCCTAAAGTGATGTTCACATAATGCAAGACAGACAGATAGAGGTTTAATTTAGATTTTAATCGAAAGTACACTCATATATCATGAATTAGCCATACGTTATCCTTGATTATTGCTGTGTAAATTTATTATAATGAATAGTATACCTGGTGCCAATGGTGTCACTTGCATGCTAGTTGATCCTGGGTTCTCTTCCACATATATACTGCTTACTGTGCACTGGTAATTGTCGCTGTCGTTTTTGTCAAGTTTTTTAAAAGTTAAATTTCCGCTGGAAGTGTCTGCTATTAAGCTAAACTTGGATGGGTTAGGAACGATAACCTTGTACCAACCCAATGCGGCTGACAAGAGTGAGAGGCAACCACAATGTTAATACCCTTGGCCCAAACTAGCTGCCGATTCCTGGTTTCCGGAGTGAAGGTGCAGACCAGTGTGAAATCTTCCCCGATGACTGGAAGAGAATTGTATGTCTGAATAGACACTTCAAATGTATGGTATCCTGTATGGGTGAAATGAAAACAAATTCCAACGAAATTTACTTGATATATTGCTAATAACATGCATCAAATACAGTGGGGTAGCGCAAGTCCACCCACTGAAGGAGCACTGGGATGCTTGGGAGAGGGGGAGGGGGTTTGCACCGGACGTATTCGGAAATTGAAATGCGATGTTTGTTTTATTAGGAGGAGGGTGCGGGGATGCTCAATGTGTCTTCTTTTCGCGTCCTTTTCCCTTTCTTCCTGTCACACTTTTCTCTTTTTGTTTCTTTTAATTGTTTCTCACCAATGGATGGGGCGGGCCCTCCCGTGCCGCCCCCTATAGCTACGTCACAGATCAAACACACACTCTCCTAAACACGTTAACCATACCAGACAATGGCCAACTGTTACCAGTATATTATTTAACTTGCACTAATAGTTTTCGATACGTGCTTTGTATAGAAAGCAATCGGCGTTAACGAGATGGTACAATTCTTTTGTTAATTTAGCTCTACTACCATGGTTGTGGCCAATGATCGGAATTGCTTTACAATCGTTGTGATTTGATAATTTTATATATGTCTATCTATTTACTTCCAACATAATATCAACAGAGTAAATAAATAATAGCGGATTATGAGAAAGAAAGCATTTGGAAAACATGAATACAACGACTATTGGTTAATGTATTATATGAATTACATTGTTACATCTCTGAAATTCTCCGCCTAGTCTAAATACAACGACTCTCATGAAGTTTACATGAAATTAAACTTACCAGATGTGGAGATGATAACGGCGAGAAAAAGAAGAACTTCTGCACAAATCACCATCATTTCAGATTATCGAATTGATGCCATTCATAAGTCCATTTGATGAGCTTATAACACACACTGTTGATGTTTATAAACGCAAGCAGGCAGTACTAAAAGAGTAAATGCTTTTGAACTAATATACCAGACTTAGGAGGAATCGTCAATGATTTATAGCGTTAGAAGTGAAACAAATATCATTGTGTCCTTCTGACACCGATCCAATTTCACAAACTTCACCAAACCATTAATTTGAAATGACAGTATGCATGCTGTAAATGTTAAAACAGGAGGGCGCACTTTTTCTTCAGCCATTGTGACAAAATCACTTCCGATTGGAAAATCAAAATAACATTCATTGTAAAAAAAGTTGTCCATAGGCTTTTAATGTTATTGTATCAATTAATATATATATGGTGCATACGATACCAAATCTATTTCGTATTTCAGTCACTAAATATTAAAAATAATTTAAATGCTTATGGTGTCTTTCTAGAGTCTCTGTTTGTCTGTCTGTCTGTCTCGCTCTCTCTCACTCCCATCCTTTATATCTTCCTCTCCCTTTGTCTACCCCTTTCCCATTTGCCATGGGACATCTACTTTACCGGACTCATGTCTCCTGTAATACCCATGTAGTCGTTTGTTCTCACCCACTCTCTCTCTCTCTTTCTCTCTCTTTCTCTCCCACTCCCTCTTTACCATCTTTCTTTACTCTCCCTCAATCTATCCTCTCTTGACATTTTCCTATTTATTTCCTCTTTTTCATTTCATTGGCAGCAATCAGTACTGGGAAAACTCACTAATTTATCAATTGGATGTTTTGATCATACCATATGTTAAATTACTCTTTGCAATATTGCATTTATAATATTAGTTCTTATTTTGATATTCTTTGTTTTCATAACATTTGTTTCTTATGATGAACCCACGAGGGTTACACCGCTTTCATCTACCCTTATTGATTTAATTTATACTTCTAACTGTATGAAAGTGGTCGAAAGTGGCGTCGTTCATTTAGGAATAAGCGACCACTCACTTGTATATATTGTATGGGGTACGGTTCGCAAATCCTTTCCTAACCATGTTTATAGGACCTATGGAACTTATAAGAATTTCAATCAAAATAATTGTTGTGGCGACCTAAGAAACATTTATTGGCAAAGTGTTTTTACATGTACTGATGCCGATTCTTCGCTACATGAATTCAAGACAAAGTTTTCAAAATTATGTAATTTTCATGCTCCGGTCAGGAAGAGTCGTATCAAGAAAGATCGGAAACCCTGGATAAATGCAGAAATAATTAATCTTATTCATGTAAGGGATAAGTTGAAAGAAACTGCAACGCGAAAAAATACTCGTGAGAATTGGAAAGCATTTAGAAAAAAAGCAAGAATCACGTTATGTATAAAATAAGAAAAAACAAAAGAAAAACATTTCAAAAGAATATTAAAGACTCACATGGTAATGTTAAGAAAACATGGACAAATCTTAACATGCTGATACCACACAAGAATAAAAGTGTGAACATTCAATATTTAAAAATCGATGGATAAGAAATTCATAACACGAAAACAATTTCACAAAAATTGAATGAATTCTTTGTCAAAATAGGTCCTTCACTTGCTGGAGTCATCCAGTGCACGAGGCATATACATGCAAATAATAGTGGTATGCAATTCTTACCGCATACGCTGACCAATATCTTTCAAGTTATCCCAGTAACCATAGATGAAGTGAAAAAAACAATTGTTGAAACTGTCGAATGACAAAGCAATGGGATGTGATATGATACCGATGAAACTGATTAACCTGGCAATTCCCAGTATTAATGAACCTTTAACACATGTTATAAATACCTCTATTACTACTGGATGTGTGCCTATCGAATGGAAAAAAGGGAAGAGTAAGTGCACTTCATAAAGGTGGAACAAATGAACCCACAAATTTTTGACCGATATCAATATTGCCAATATTTTAGAAAGTACTAGAATGTGTAGTTTTTGATCAGTTATATATCAATCTGGCTTCCGGCCACTGCACTCAACGGCCACTGCATTGCTGAACTCGACAGATGAATGGCTGAAAAGCTTCGAACAAGGCAAAGTGGTGTGCTCTGTAATGTTAGATTTGAAGAAAGCCTTCGACACAGTTGATTTTGATTTCTTAATTCAAAAATTAAAATGTTATGGTATTGTGCAAAAAACAATTAATTGGTTCACAAGTTATCTGTATGAGAGATACCAAAAAAACAACAGTTCATGGTTTATCATCTGATTTTTTACCTATTCAATCTGGAATTCCCAAAGGGTCCATCCTGGGACCACTTCTCTTTATTATGCACATCAACGATTTACCCTTAGTACTAAAAAAAATGCAAAATATGTATGCGGATGACACCATTTTATATTATGCTAGTAATGACTTTAGTGAGCTGGAAAACAAAGTAAACGAAGATTTAGTAAATGTGAAAAAATGGCTTGATGTCAATAAGTTAAGTTTAAATGTAAATAAAACAGAATACATTGTACTAGGAACAAAAAATCGTTTAAAATTAGCACATCATACAACTTTAAATATTAACATTGATGGAACCCCGCTGAAAAGAGTTACTACATGCAAGCATTTAGGAGTGATTATGGATGAAACTTTATCATGGACAGACCATATTAAATCTGTACAAAAAAAAGTAGTAGTGGATTGTATATGTTAAAATCAATACGTAACATTGTTGGTAAAGATACAATGAAATTAGTATATAATGCATTAATTTTATCCCATCTCTCTTATTGTGATGTAATATGGGGAAACTGTGAAAAGTGCCTTCAAAATTATCTCCAAAAAATTCAAAATCGGGCAGCTCGAATAATAAATAATACCCCTTGGGATTCGTCGGGAAGCTACAATCTTAATAAACTTGGATGGGATACGCTTCAACAGAAAAGGAAAGAAAATATCGCATTAATGACGTTCAATATACTTAATAAAAAAGCCCCTTCTTATTTAATTGATAAATTTTCGTTCAGAGAAAGACCATATAATACGAGAAGTGGCAATCTATGTGTTAGTACAATTCAGCCTAAAACGGATTGTACCAAACGCACATTTGTGTACAGAGGCGCTTGCTTATGGAATTCACTACCACACGAAGTGCAAGATGCACAAACCAAGTACAGTTCTACAACAGGAGTTAAAAGAATAACCAATTTATAATTATATATAATATACTATGCTCAAAAATGAATTTATATTGTTGTGTATGCATCTGCATTCCGGCAGTTTATTTGAACTAGTAACAATTCTTATTACCAATTTTGAATTAGTCGTATATTTACAGTACTCTTGTTCAGCCACTCATGATTATTTTTATTCATATACATATTCTTTTCCGGCAGTACTTTTCTATTGTTATTTATGTTAAATATTTATCTTGATCCTGTTATTTCTTGTTTGTTTTAAATATGTAATTTGATGTACCATTTTCATTTTTTTTAAATCACAAATTATATGTTTATTTGATGTATTTACATTGTTTCACACGACCCCAATGGAAATCAGTCTTGTAACTGTTTGGGCTTTATTAACCGTGTATAAATAAAGATATCAATTCAATTCAATTCAATTCAATGTTATTTATGTGTTCGATTTGTACTTATAAATACAATATTTTATATACGTTGTTTTTAGTGCGCAGGGGTCATCGGGGATAGCAGTTTGTTAACTAAACAGGCAACCCTGCTATAATAAAACTGTAAATAAATATTTGAATACAAGTTCAAATAACAAACAATAATCAACGGATTGGGACTGCCCACCCTAAAATAGAGACGGTGAAACTGGCATTCTATAATTAGATTCTATAATAAAAATTCCACCACTGGTGATCATTTGAGATCACTTGCGAAATTTTTACATTCTCGATCATTGCGAAATGTCCGAACCTCTTCCGATTTTTTTGGGAAAAAACGGAGCGCTAATAAAAAAGTACCCTCCTCTGCCTCATTTGGCTCGTAAATGCAAATTTAAAGTAAAATGAAAAAAAGGAAACTCCTTTGAATGAGGGAACATTGCTTGTGAGGACGATAAGGTGATCCCACCTCTTGTTTTCAGTTGTACAGTTATTTGTTAAATTGATGACTTTATAAATATGTCGGTCAATATACGTAGGTAAAAAAAATGTCTACCAGCAATATCCCATTATCCTCGGTTTAATACGTTTCTGTCGCCATATTTGTAAACAATTAAGTGTTATTTAGATAAATATACAATATATACAATCTCAGAACATATTACTATATAAACAATCTTTCACATCATTCAAGCCCTGCAGAAAATTCGATAGTTTATTGACCACTTTGACGGCTTAACATTTTGCAATATTTTTACACATTTTGATTATAATTATATTCCCTTTTGAACTCATGCTAAATACTTTGAACTTTGATCACAAATGCAATTACTTTTCTCCATTGGATTACACATCATGATTTATGACTTATGATATTGTTTGTTCTATTTTTATTTGTTCTTGAATTATTTAAACCACAGTTGTCAAGGTACCCTGATTATCCTCTGGCGTTTGTATAATTTTACTATTTGCATTATTGTATTCTATGTATTTTTAAAGTTTCATGTAAAGTGTAAATAATTCAGCCATTGACTGCTAATCACCTATTGTATTATGCCATGAATAAAATGATAAATAAAGTACAATCTATTAATGAGTGAATTACCATGTCCACATCCAAATGACAGATTGTGCTATTTCGTTGAGGGCGAGCTGTATTCATTAGTATATATGTTGATGTAATAGGCATAATTTTTTTTACCCAATGATTATTTCGAAATAATGAATACGTATATAATGTTCTTTGCGATATAAAAAATAAGAAACATTCAATAATGATTTTTTTTTCCTCGAGACAGTATTATATTCCTTTTTTTTTTATTAATTATCATAATTATCTTAAGCGATAATGCTCAGTTGACATTAAGCACACAACTTATAACCAATGTAATGCGGAATAATTAAAATACTTGTCACTAAACCGCACATGGTCCATAATACCATCCATTATAAATAAACTACGAGACCAAGTTAGCCCTGTCAGTTATATCCACACAATCATATCTACGAGTTTGATGTATAAGATGGATAACAGTATAATTGAACATAACATTATTGTATTCGTCTGTTGTACTACACGCTCGTATATATTAACGTAATAATTTATTGTTTTGAATTGACGTGGTATAACAAAATATACGGCTAACATCCTCTGTAATCAATGAATTGCCTGTATCCTCCCAATTTCTCTTTCAGCACTTTAAATAAGATTAAATAATAATATAACCTCAGGAAATTGAAAAGCCATTCCATTATAATTAATACAATTAAAACCTCGTTAATTAATAACAATCTAAACGTATGTGAGAGTTTTAGTTATAGGAACATGATTTTTCAATTCACAAGTTCGAAAAAAAATGAGCTTTGACAATCTTGTATTTGCTTCCTTGGCAATAATATGCTGTAGATATATTCAATTTCCCACTTCAGAATAAGGGTAAATCATTTATATTTACTGTAAGTGTGCATGCAATAAAACCTGCCATTACAAGAAGTTATTAAAATCACCAAAGTATATGCACATCTTTCCTTTCGAGCATATTTACTTGAAGTCAAAACATAACTCTGTGCAGGGGTCGACCTAATGCGTCCTCAGAACACGTAAACACAAGACAAAAACGTCTATGAAATTGTTTATCTACACAAGGGTACTAATATAGGTAAACATATACATGTATGTTACTTTCCAAATCATTATACTGGGGGATTGAGACAAATGATTTTCTTTGACACAGTTTATACCGTAAAATTATACCATAAAATTACAGCGTTATTAAAAACAAAAACTCACATCTTGACGTTACAAGTTTCAAAGGTGATATTCACAGATACCGACAAATAATTATTACATGTAGTCAATGCGAAATCCTTCGCTCAAACGTTGGCTGGATATACCCTGTATACCTTATTTTTTAATTTATATAGACTTTTATCTAGACTTCTTGTCTAGTCTAATACTAGTATATTTTTGCTACAGATCATATCAGGTATAATTTCTTTAACACCGCACTGACTTTGCTCTTCACTATCTAAGTATCTAGTGTTACAATTGTGAGGAATCATCAGTTGCATAGTTTGCTATAGACGTGGTACATTACATTTTTGTCAAAGGTACTTGGAACTACTACCCACTGCAGAATATATGAAAGTGACTGAAGAATGCTCACTGTATTGAAAGCACTGTGTATTAATTAAAACAAAACATTGCATTTAAGTTTTGTTTATATGCATAAAACAAAGGTCTATAAACAGGTCTAAATACAGTACAGTTTACCATAAGCATGCACAGATTCAAAGGACCGAAAGAAAAACAAACAAGGGTTGCATCTACATGTAAGAATCCATGTAAAACCTGGGACCGTATTATGAACTTATTTTTTATTGCTATATGAATTTATAGAACACACATAAAATGATGAAGATGCATACAATCCACGAATAACATATATTTGCTAGACCTACAATGTTTATCATGAAATACATGGATAAATACTTAGCATGTCTGAATGGTACGAGTATTCCTAGCTAGCCACTAACATAAACATAAGGTACAATGTTTTGTGGACATCATTAATTTGTTACTATTACCGATAGTTAATTTGTTAATTAAAAAATAATGATTTTCAATAGACATTCACATCTCCACCTTGTTTATTAAAATCTTTACTATTAAGTGCTCCTGTCAAAGTAGGAAAACTACGGGAACCCTCGTATTCTATTCTCTAGAGTGATATTTTGTTGAAACCCATCAGCGATTCCAGTTTGCCAAGCAACGAAGAGAGTATATGATGTCGTCTGGTTTTGATCGACGATGAGCTCATAAAGCGGATCTGGAATCCCTGGAATAATTGTTTCAAAGATGGTGAAAATGTCATGTTTTAAGGGATAATATCGTCAGCATATTTTGCTACCAAAAATTAAAAAGTATCCAATCAAATCAATTCATGTTGGTATCATATCATTCTGTCATAGTTACGATTGTACGTCATATGCTCCGGCGGCAACCCCATCACTTCGTTCACCAACAAATCTGTAAATTCCAACCTTGGGCCAAAAACTGTACATAAACGTAACCCTAACCATATACCTAAACGCATTCCTAATACTAATCCTACACCTAACGTTAAACAGATAACACATAAAAACAACGTATATAAAATATTGTATATATAACGTATAGACACGTAATGATTCCTTTAAGCATCACCCGATTCTAAAAGTCGACACAGTAATCTACCGTAACAAAAAAAAATAAAATTGCCCGATACTTCCTGTAACTGGGTTATCATCTCATTAGGTTTGTTATAAAATCGTAACAGTATCATACTGTTCTCATTTGTCATATAGGATTACCAATGGCACAGTACTGTACTGGACATGGTATCGTCTCAACAATAGGACATGATCCTTTTACATAAATGCGCCTCGGTCTAATAGTGAAAAATTTACCAGAATATGATAAATTATAGTTCTGCTGTCGTTTCCAAGCCTTGTCTCAGCCAAACATGTATAGTTGCCTTCGTCTTCTGCCGAAATATTTGAAATAATCAGAATACTCGACCTCAAGGTATCTTCTTGTGCATGACTGTGGTGAATGTGATGGCGGGTGCCGTTGTTGAGTTCCTTGCCATTCAAGAACCAGGTTATTGAGGCTAGGGGTCTGCTATCTGATGTACACGTAAGAATGGCATCAACACTCTGTTGACCCCTGGAAACACGACGAACAGAGTATTCCACAATGACAGGCAAATCTACATGTATGTATTTAGGAAGAACAAAATACGTTTAGGAAACAATAAAACGCGGCTCAGGAAGATATTATTTATGAAGGTGTTCCTGATTAGCGTAAGTTAATACATATTTTAATCGTTACCAATTTTTTGTAAGGCTAATATGTCAGCACTATTATCGTAACATAGAACGGTGTTTCTACTGATCTATTCTTAGGTATTAATCTAAACCAAAAGTGTATGGTTTAGAAATGTTCTTGTAACACAAATAGTTATTTGTAAACGGAGAGAGAATCAAACCAGGTGATGTTGGTATGACATTAAACAACTTACCTTGCCTGTTCAATATAATCATAGGAAAGTAAATATAATCGCCGGCTCACAGCAAACAGGATGCTAACACCAAGTAATGTCAATGGTTGTAATGTCTCTATGGCGGTGAGACAACGTAATATACATGCCTCGTAATATGATCTACATGATGAATGACTTAAGCTTAAATAAATCACACTTACAAAGAATATGAAGAACCTCACTGACTCTCCAAGACTTCATATATAACGCGTTTGGTTGAACAACTTGACAGACAAGGAGTTCCCCACGATCGTCTACCGTGGGTGTGAAATTGAAAACACTTATGGCATCCAGTCGATGATCTATATTCCTCGAAAATTGTGCATTAGATTTGTTGGTGACGTTCTCTGATCCAAGATACCATTGGAAAGCTGGTGCTGGGTAGCCATTGTTCGATGTGCAAGTCACGTTTGATGACACTCCATCCTGCAATCCTTCCATTCCACTAAGGTAGGGAGAATCCGGTGGTCCTTGGAAATCAAAGTTCATTTCTTAAGTCACTATTTTTTAGATTATAAGCCCCGTTGACTTGCATATATACCGATACCGAAAAATTAAACCTGATGATATTATAAGCAACAACGACCTATGCATCTCATACAACTTATATTCTGAGACACGAAAACAAATATGTTGATATCTATAGGAATTTGCTTAAGCTGTTCCGAATGTGTGTCTCTACATACTTTCTACACTTTCACTTGAAATATCTTGCGGCAGAATTGACAAATAATGGCATGAGTAAATCTAGTTATTCTAAAAATAAAGTTTCACATCAGGTATATATAAATGTCCAAATGTTTTAAAGTGTTCCCAGACCGCATTCGGACTCTCTTGTGAGTTCGAGGAAATGAGGTATCATTAATACAACGTACGAAAACTCACCAAACACGATAACCCTCACTTCTGTTTGACGTTGGTTTATACCAGCATAGGCCACACATCGAAGAAGTTTATTGTGATGCCTCCTCTTTGGAATCAACTGTAGAGTGGACTTGGTGTCACGTAAACCTTGGTCGGCCTCATTCATCGTAGACGAAGACGTTGTTTTCCTAGGTCGTCATTTGAACCAATGATCCATGATATAAAAGCTTTTGGACGAGATCCTACACTCTTGCAGGTGAATGATGTTGCAGAATCTTCAAAGACATTGACAGTTCTTGTCTCTGTTGCATTGGTAGCTATGGATCCATACGCGGTAAGCTGGAGGTCACTTGGCGGTACTGAGTGGATAGAAAAAGGAAGAACCCATATTTTCATACAGAGTCAGCTACTGAAAGGAGAGATACAGAAGTGAACTATTGCTACAATATGATAACAGTATATTAGCGGTGAAGGCATCATGGGATCTAGTGACGTTCTTATGATTACCTACCGGAAAGTACAAAATACAGAAGAGTGAGAAACGTTTTAGGAGATGTTGAATGTTTCATCCATTTCAGACAATCCTCACATTTGGGAGGAATATTTACTTGGGCAGAACACACACACCGAGCAATAATGGGATGATATGATTAGTAAGATAATCACCTTGAACATCTAGGCGGATGAATATTTGAAGCGCATTAACCAGCTCCCGATGCGAAACCACACAACGGAAAATCTTTCCATCATCGCCTCTGGAAGGAGTTAAAGAAACAACTCTTCGAGAGGTGTAAGCGTCACCATGAATAGCGTTATACTGATCTTCCAGTTGAACCTGAACTTCTTCAGGAATGTGCCACTCTAGTTTTGCAGGTGGTCTAGCGTCTTGGACTGAACATATTAGGTCGTGGGCTCGCCCATATGTGATGCTCACTGATTCTCCATTCTTGTATCCATTCTCAGTCCGACCGTCAGTGATGGATAGCAATCTAGGTTCGGCTGGAAGTGAGACAACATGTATAGTTTTCATTCTAAGAATAATCATTATCAAGCGAGATGTTCCCCAAAGACTATGACATCTAAGACACAAATGTACCATACTTAAACCGTTATCATGAGTGCAAAATTGCAATGATTGCAGTGGTATGATTATCAGTCACAAATGAAATTCGACTGGTTATTTGGAAATATGTCTCTTTTCGTGCAGTGACACAATTCTAACCCTATTATTATTAAACCACATTTAATTGAAAATGTTTAACTTTATAAATTAACAACGAATTCGTGGGCTTCCGGCTAAAAGACCTATACTACCATTGGCAATAGACAACTCTTACGGCCTTCTTGCAGGCAGCCGTCGAATTATGTATGTTCGTACATTTTACTAGTATACCGAGAAAAATAGGATAAAAGGGAAACACCTTACCTGATAACACCACTTTCAGATCAATCTCATTGGAAGTTGCATCAGAAAAAGTGCCCACTAAGCACTGATATATGTCGCTGTCATCCACTGTTAAATCCTTAATAGTTAGATTTCCGCTGGAAGAATCTGCCCTCAAACTGTACTTGGACATATCTGGAACATTTTGCTCGTTTGTGCATCCCACTCCTTGACATCTATCAATAGCCAGTATACTGCCGTCCACGTGTTGCCAAGACAGTAGCCGAGACGTGGATGGTGGCGTGTAAATGCAGGCAAGTGTGATATTCTCTCCAATGACTGGGAGGAATTCTGGGTTCCAAATACGAGTAGACACGTTCATTTCAAACGTTTTAGAAGTGGTGAAGGCAAGAACGAAACATATTCGAAGACAATAATTCATATTGTCGTGAATGGATTGCATCTCCCTGTATATTCAAACCGGGGACGTTTATATTAGGAACCAACGTCCAAATTACCAGAATATCTGCAGATAAAAGTGAGGAGGAAGCAATATCGGTTTTCAATTGCAAAATGAGTGGGCACAAAAAATAGTGGCTGATACGCTTATTCTCTCTTTTGCTACGAAAGTGAAAGCAATTCATCTCTCTGAAGAACATAAATGGAATGGTCCATTTTAAATGAAAAGGGGGTTTCAAAATTTATTCTAATTGGCACCTTAGGCAGTATAAGATTAAAGGATATTATCAGTTAACCATTGAAATGTTGTAGTATTTTACTTTGAACTTTAAATAATGCCAATTATGTCGTAACCTGATGTTGAATCCAGGTTGCTAGGCAACGACTAGAGTTGAAGATCTCGTTTGATTTTGGTCGACGATAAGCCAAGAAGGTGAATCGGGAATAACTGCATTTTAACGTTAATCAGCGTAAATACATAAATTGGTAGGGTCTGGTTTCTTCAGTTTAATAACCTGAATCATTAATGAGTAATAGATAGTTTTGTATGGATATATTTTTATTTTTATTCGAAAGCAAGCACCATTTAATTCAATGAACATAGAGTATCAGTTAGACAAGCCACAAGTAAAACTAAATAAACAATGAGAAACACAGTTCTACTTACGAGAAGACGTGTAGTTAAAGGCTGCACTACCGGAACCATATCTTGACACAGCTACGCATTTGTAATCACATGGATCTTCGGACTGGGGGTTTCGAAGCGCCACTTCACTGGAAGTCAGCGTTTCACCTTCTTGTATAGTCTCGGAAAGTGTTATGTTACGGGTGTCGTTAGACAACTTTGTGCCGTTACAGAACCATCGGAAGATTAAAGCAGGAGGATTGGCGTCTGAGGTACATGTCAACACGAAACATGTACGTATTTCATTTGATGTAAGCCGTCGAGAAGAAACGGACACAACTGGGTCATCTACATTAAAGAAAATGTTGAAAATCAAATTTGAGAGGAGGTGATAGGGGGGAAAAGGAGAGGAAAGGAGGGGATAGGAATGGGGAGGTGAATTTAGGTTGATGGGGTGGGACTAATAGTACTAGAAACATGTCAATGCATGCAGGAAAAAAGAGAAAACATATATTATAGTTTATTACTTTGACTTGTCGTTATCCATATGCATGCTGTTGTCAGATGGGAAACAAGCAACCCACAGGGGACGAGTGAAGCAGTTCCTGAAATGTACATACAGGTAGAAAACAGATGTGTAGAATTAAAAGGGGGGAAAAACGAAACTGTTAGGGATAGTTGGTGAACCCTTAGAAAGCCCCGTATATTACGCAATTTTATGAGATTATCTATTATAATGGCCTTACCAAAGGTTCAAGTGAAAATGGATACTCACATGATATGTTCAGCACCATGCTATAATTCATTGACCGCATTGAGTGTGTTGTAGGTTGAACTGCCTGGCAGAGAAGAGGTTTTCCATGATCAAACCTCTTTGGTATGAAGGTTAGGGTATTTTTAGCATCATTCCTATCATCTACAGTCACTGAAGTCTCAAGGGACGAATGATGTGTCACATTTCTTGATCCAATGTACCAATGGATGAGCGGAGCAGGGTACCCATTAATAGCTTTGCAGCTCACGTTGGTTTCTCTACCGTCGTGTAGATCCTCTGGTTTGGTCATTATGACACTATCTGGTGGACCTTTACAATAAAATGAAATATACGGTTATGGGTAAAACTTTAATGCGTCAAATTGTCATTTGGTAAAAATAAGAATCTCGTATAAGTAATATTTAGTTACACAGCGAGGAGATAACCCAGTGTCATATTGAGAGACATTCGCTTTTCCCATTCAGATCCCAAGTGACGTCTAAATATTACTAACTACGATAATGATTTCGTTATGATGGGGTAGATTATGAAGAAAAAAAAGGTAAACTCTTTTGAATTATTAGTGATTAATAAGTCTTTCAGTGGATTAAGTCGTAAGTGCAACACATTTCCCTTCAATGTTATTAAAAGGAAGATCGACTCCCGATATATGAATAATCAAAACTCACCGTAAACGATCAAATTGTTTAATAGGTGATCAATAAAGACTTCGTCCAGAGATGCATAGCATTGAATGAACATGTCATGGTGGTTTCTCTCTCGATGTATTGCGATGGTACTTTCGGTGTCAAACAAACTGCCAAATTATTAACTATAATGTCGATTTCTTTATAATTGGGTAGGTATTGATAAATATAACGGTAAACTCTTTTGAATAATTAGTGATGAATGGGACTTTCCGTACAACACATTTCCAATCAAGTTCAACCAAGATGAATCCCGGCATATTGAATAACTCACCATAGACCATCAATTTAGCTACTCGTAGACTAATAGATTCTCCCAGAGATGCATAGCACCAAAGATACAATCCGTGGTGTTTCCTTTCTGCGTGTATCCTGATGGTGCTTTCGGTGTCGAATAAACCATCTAAAGCACTGCGATACTTCAAAAGACTTATGTTACTGGGAAGACTTGTGTTGTCGTCAAGTCTCCATGAAAGTTCAGCTGCTGGTATTGATCCAATACTTTTACAAGTGATTGAAGTCAATGAATCTTCTTGAATATAAATGTTTGTTGATCCTTGTCTGTATCCTTCGCTTTCTCCAGATAAAGAAAGCAACATGCTAGAGGGTAGAACTTTAATGAAAGAGAGTGAGAAAAAACATCATATACAAAATCATGTAAGAAATGCCAGATTTTGTTTAAAGGAAAGATATATGTTTTCTTTGAGAAAAAAAATATATACAAATATGAATCTCCTGAATAAGCAATCGCAAATATTCATTGATATTTTGCCCCCGTACTGCTCAAATTTTGATATCTTAGTGGAGCAGTACATGAACAGTAAAACGAGCAAGACATGGACTCAGATTTAATGACATCGGCGCCACGTAACAGCGAAGAGATTATGTTCTCTAGACGTTTACTTACCTTGAACATTCAGGTTAACTGAGCGTTGGGAACTATATTGTAGTTCTGGATGTGATGCCACGCAGAGGAGATTCTTTCCTTGATCATTCGTAGAGGGCGTGATGGTAGCAACCTTGTGAGAGATATATATGTCATCTATTACGACATCAGACTGATCTTGAAGAACGCCGGTTACACCATCTGGTATACGCCATTCCAGAACTGCAGGCGGTCTGGCCCCGTATACTTCACATGTGATGCCATACGGCTCCCCAGCAGTTACCGTTATATTTGCGTTGTAGTGGTAATAACGTCTCGATCTCATATTAGTGATAAGGATCCTATTGGGCCAAACTGGCGACAGAAGAGGGAATAGTCATGATGAGTGAAGGTCGCTACGAATTTTACTTCTCCGTGCTGATAGTCTACTTTATTGAAATGGAATCACTAACTTCTCTAAAACAGCCTTTCAAAGATTACTACTTCAAAGTTAAACATTGGAACATCATGTATCGTTAAAACAGTTCCTTTAAAAGCAATGTTTTGACTCATTGTTTATTTTATGTAGGTGTTAAATTTGTTGTCGAATATAATTAGTGAGAACATCGTCAATGTACCTTATCGTAGTCCCTCCCCGTACAATAACAACCAGCAAACCCTCAATATTTAACAAAGCAGTTCCTTTAAAAGCAATGTTTTGACTCATTGTTTATTTTATGTAGGTGATTAATTTGTTGTCGAATATAATTATTGAGAGCATCGCCAATGTACCTAATCGTAGTCCCTCCCCGTATAATAACAACTAGCAAACCCTCAATATTTAACAAAGCAGTTCCTTTAAAAGCAATGTTTTGACTCATTGTTTATTTTATGTAGGTGTTAAATTTGTTGTCGATATAATCATTGAGAACATCGTCAATGTACCTTATCGTAATCCCTCCCCGTACAATTAACAACTAGCAAACCCTTAATATTTAACAAAGTGTAATTTGGACGGTTAAATCAGGACGCTTCGTAAAGTAATTATAACAAGCATGTATCAAGATAATTACTTGCTCGTTTAATAATACGTGAAAAATGTGAGACTTCAATTTATTTTAAAGCTTTCTTTAGTGATATTAAAGTAGCAAAAGACAGGAAAAGAAACATTTATACCAAAAGTACATTAATAAATCATGAATTAGTCATATTTGATCCTTCATGTTTGCTGTGTAAATTCATTATAATTAATAATATACCTGGTGACAATGGTGTCAATTTTATGCTAGATGATGCTGGATTCTCTTCCCCATATGTACTGCTTACTGTGCACCGGTAATTGTCGCTATCAATTCTGTCAAGCTTCTTTAATGTCAAATTTCCGCTACTAGTGTCTGCAGAAAAGTTGAACTTCGATGGGTAAGGAACGATAACCCTTGTACAAGCCGAATACGTCACACAAGAGTGGGAGGCTACCACGATGTTGTTACCCTTGGCCCAAATTAGCCGCCGATATCGGCTTTTCGGCGTGTAGGTGCAGACAAGTGTGAAATCTTCCCCGATGACTGGAAGGGAATTAAATGTCTGAATAGACACGTCAAATGCTTGGTACCCTGCATGGGTGAAAAGAAACGATTGTATATAAGAAAGGTACCTACTAAATTGCTAATCATAATAGTATGCATCAAAAAGTTACGTAGCGCAATTCCACCCACTGAAAAGGCATTTGAATGATTTGTGGAGGAGGAGGGGGGGGGGGCACCGGACGTATTCAGACAATGAAAAGCGAATTTACTGATTAGGATGGTGTCGGGGATGCTCCAAGTAACTTCTATTCTCCTCCTTTCCCCTTTCTCCCGTTTACACTTTCTCTTTTGTATCACTTTGTCTTTCTTTTAATTGTTTCTCACCACTGGATTTGGGATTGCCCACTTGTGCCGCACCCTATATAGCTACGTTACATATCATACACACTCTCTGCTAAACACATTTACGATAAAATAAAATGGTCAAATGTTACCAGTATATTATTTAATTCGCCCAAATAGCTTTAATACGTGCTTGGCGTAGAAAGCAACAAGTGTTAACAGGATGCACGAAAAAGATTGGAGTTGGTAACATTATGTTGTTAGTTTAGCTTTACCACCATGTGTGTTGCTCATGATCAGAATTGCTATACAATCGTCGTGACTTGATATTTTTTTCTATCTATCTATTAACTTCCATCATAGAATCAAGATAGAAAATAAATAATAGCGGATTATGAGATAGGCCGCAAATTGAAAACATTAATGCAGAGACCATCGGTTAGTGTATTGAATTAATTACATCTCTCTAATTCTCCGCCTTAGCTTAGTACGAACGATTGTTTATGAAGTTAACATGAAACAAAACTTACCAGATTTGGAGATTATAACGGTGAGAAAAAGAAGAACTCCTGCAAAAATCGGCATCATTATTTAGCAATCGAATCACGTCATACGAACTTCTATTTGACGAGCTTATAACACACACTATCGATGATTATGAACGCAAGCAGAGATTATTAAAGCGTAATTTTTTTAAAACTAATAGACCATACTGTGAAAGAATCGTTAGTGATTTATAGCGTTAGAATTGAAACAAATATCATTGTGTTCTTCTGACACCGATTCAGTTTCACAAACTTCACAAAACCATCGATTTGAAATGACAGTATGCATGCTGTACATATTTAGACAAGAAGGGCGCTCTTCCTCTTCAGACATTATATGACAAAATGTCTTCCAATTGGAACATTCATTGCAAAAGTTTTGTCTTAGCCTTTTGATGTAATTGTAGCAATTTATATATTGTGCGTATGAATACCAAACCTTAATCGTGTTTTCATTCACTATTCAAAAGTTCCGATAGGAAACATAAACGGGAAGCAACGTATTTTATTTCCAACCATTTCTAGACTAGAAAGCGTAAAGACACTTACGATTTTTTTTTCCATAGGCTTTTGATGTAACTGTAGTTGTTAATATATGGTGCATATGATTCCAAATATAATTGTGTTTCAGTCACTTAATCAAACGATTCTAAATGCTTAGTTGTCTTTCTAGACGAAATATGTCACATAGGTACCATGTTGACTTCATGGCCAAGACCTTTTCAAAGACAATTAAATTAAATTTGAATTACTCTGTACCTCCCTCGTAATGCCATTATTCGACTTCAGTGATGTTGTCTGGTCAAACTGTTCCGATGGACTCTTAGATAGACTGGTAGAATTTCATGATAGGCTCGCAAGAATGTTCCTGTGAGCGCATCCAAAACTCACATACAAAATTTATGTCAGTCCTAACAATGGAAGCACATATAATTTAAGGTGGCAGGTTCATAGATTGAGGGAAGTTTAAAATGTGTCAATGGAATGTCCCCCGGTATTTATGCCAACGTTTCACAAAACCCCAATACTCAGTCGAAACACGATCTTAAACCACTGCCTCCCTTCAAGAAACGGTGTTATTGTCAACGAGAGTGGTAAACGAACTTTAATAGGGTCGAAACAATGGAATCAATTAAATACCGAACAGAGACTAGCCTCTTCACTCAAATATTTTAAAGGAATTTTGTATAACTCTTTTGTGCTAACCGGAGACATTACCGCGTAAATGATTACTGTATATATATATACTCATGTACAGGTATAAAGGATCTCTCTTTCTCTCTGTCTGTTTTTCTGTATGTTTCTCTTTCTCTCTGTCTCTCCCATCCTCCTTATTTTCCTCTCCCCCTTTCTACCCCTCTACCATTATCCGTTTATTTTGTACCCTACTTGTACACTGTTCTAGGACATACACTTTAGCTGACTCATGAATCTTGTAATACCCACGTAGTCCTTTGTTCTCTCCCGCTCCCTCCCTCCCCCTCTCTCTCTTTCTTTCTCTTTCTGTATCAATCCTTCTTTACCATCTTTATTTAATCTCACTCACTCTATCCCCTCTGAACATTCTCCTATTTATTATCTAATTATCGTATAATAAGCATGCATAGGTTCATAGGACCAAACAAAAACCAACAATGTTTGCATCAATATTTAAGGAACCATGTGAAACCTGGGTCCGTATTCTCAACCTATTTTCATTTCTCTGTGAATTCATAGAACATATTTAAAAGGATCATCATACATAAGTACAAAATATATCATGGAAACCTTATCAGATAAATATCTTTTGAACTCAGGGAAAGGTCTACAATCACTACCTAAATGATGAAAGGTAAGAGTATTCCTAAGTATTTTGTAACATAAAGATAGGGAATAACATTGTGAGGGCAACATTAATCTTTTAATGTTACCGATATTGTAAACTTCAATACAAATAACTATTTTCAATGACACTCACATCTACACTTTGTTTCAGATTCAGATTCAGATTCAGATTTTATTGTCCACGTTAAAAAAAAAACAGAAATTTGGCCTCCACTGGCAAGAAATAATAATGAATAACATAAGAATACATACATGTGCACAACACAAAAACATCAATTAGATTAACAAACAGTTGAACACATTCTGACAAAGTAAAGACCTACGGTAAGGAAGAGGAGATAGCAGAGTAAGATGAGAAAGGGAATGAAGATAGAGCAAGAAAAAACAAGAATGTAGGTAAGGGGAAGAGAGAATAAAAACCGCTTGCATATTATGACTCCAAACATCTGCATTACTAAAGGTGAAAAGTTAAAAAGGCAGCGGCCCCCATTTGCAAACATATACAAAGTCCGCAAGGCTCCACCTGCAGACCCTCTCCAGCGCGAGCACGTCTCAGCAAAATCCCCCAAAACCAGGCAAGAAGCCCGGCAATAGGGACTTTTAGATTTGCACGACGAGAACGTAGACTGCTACGTGGACATCCTTTTAAGGCAATGCGACGTCCTTTTAAAGCACTGGCAGTGCCCGGCAGTGTGCCTTAAAAGGACGTCACATTGCCTTAAAAGGATGCCCACGTAGCAGTCCACGTTCTCGTCGTGCAAATCTAAAAGTCCCTAATGAGAAGCAAGCACGTCCCTACTATTCTCTCTGAATTAAATTTCGCGTCTGCCAGACACTTCATTCAGATCCAGAGAAAACAAAAGAAAGGCGCCACCCTCCCACCAACCATGGACCTATTACGGATGGACATTCGACGTGATTCTTTTTTTGATCCAACGATTGTCACCGCCTTCTTATTATGTGCATCTTAATGAGAACATTCAGCTGTTTTAACAATAACCACTGCATAAGCATTTTCGGTCATTAGGGACTTTTAGATTTTACACGACGAGAATGTGGACTGCCACGGTGACATCCTTTTAAGGTAATGTGACGTCCTTTTAAGGCACTGCCGGGCACGGGCCAGTGCCTTGAAAGAATGGCACACGTCGCAGTCCACTACGTCGACGTGCAAATCTAAAAGTCCCTAATGACAAAGGAGCAGTTTCCCTCTCTTGGGTTTTGTTGGGATGGTGTGCTCTGTAAGAGTGTGTCTTAAATAAAAACATCCCCAATGGGGAGCAGCAGAGTTGAAAAGCAGACGATTTTGGTGATATGAAATGTATTATTACTGATTTGCACACTTTCGCACGCACCCATGACCTTATAAAACAATTAGAAGGCCATGATCTTTATAAGCCCTGTGCGTTGAAACTCTGGAATATTATGAGGAAATAGGGGGAAACGGGATTTTAAATCACAACCAATCCAAATATAACCTCTATCTGGTAATATCAACATGTTTTTCAAAATAAAATAAGTACACGGAACAACAATTTCCGATTATAAACCAAAACTGCACATCGATTTTCCATGATTTAAGCGAGTTATTATCTTCTGCGCATGTAGATTAACATGTGTAAAATCACTATCTTGATTCTGTCCCGGCTTTTCGGCGGTGACTATCATTGTGACTATCAAAGTGAAGAGACATGTACTGTACAGAATGTTATTGAGACGACATTCGTTAAGAAAACGATGAATGTCTATCCGTAATAGGTCCATGCCAGTGGCGGATCCAGGGGGGGGGGGGCGGGCCCCCTCCCCTAGAAAAAACAGGTAAAAACACCCTTTTTTGTATAAAAAGAAGAAGATGGGCTCTCCCTGGCGCTCAAGGGGAATGCAGAAAAAATAGCAATCCTCCCGCACGAAGTGGTCCCCTTTTTTGGCCCCCTCCCTTGCACCCGGCTGGATCCGCCCCTGGGCCATGCACCAACAAACCACTCGCCCGTCAGATCCAAATTCCACCAGGGCCACCCTATCACGAGAGAGCATCCACAGGCGGAACATTGCGAAAACCTAGGAGGGAGTGCAAATGAGGGCTGCTGCATTTAACTTGGCGTTACAAAAACCATTCATGTGTATCAACCCATGGGTTCCTAGAAATAAGCGAGAATCAGTATGAATCCAGCTGAATCCATTCACACATTTCACATCACATACAATTACCGTTTAATGTTATTGTTGAACATGTGGATGGAATTCGGAATGAAGGACTGTCTATAGCGACAGCGAGAAGTTTTGGGAACACACAGACGAATGCCAGAACGATTGTAAGTGAAACAGGAGTGAAGTGGATGTGTGGGGTCACGCATTATGTTGTGAACTTTTAGAAGAATGCGTTTGTCATATAACGTACTAATAGGGGGAGGTCTTTTTGAATTACTCGTTGGGCAATTTTCCTTGGTTTTTCTAGCTTGTTGGTGTTTTGCTTGGAGAGATTCCCAAACATGCACAGAAAGTTGAATGTAAGAATGCTTTGAATGAGCGACTGGTAGAAGAGAACTAAAATGCTGTTATCAACTCTGAACTCCTTTAGTTTTCTCAGAAAATACAATCTTTGGCTAGCTGTACTAGCTACAATCTGTGAGTTCCCATTCCAATTTAGCTTCTCGTCAACAACTGTTCCCAGGTATTTATATTCTGAGACCTGTTCAATGCAATGACCATGGATAACCAAAGATTCATGTAATTGGGGTTGGGGTGAACGGCGGAAGTCAAAAATAATTTCCTTAGTTTTCTTTACATTCAGGACCAAATGACGACTATCGCACCAGTCAACAAACTGTTTGACTTGCTCAAAATAAACCTTCTTCAAATCAGCATCATAGTGTGCTCATGTCAAAAAATGGAGAATACGAGAACCCTAGTAATATATTTCGGTATCCTTTATAAAGTGTTGCAGAGTGAAATTTCGCTGAAACCCATCAGCTATACCAGGTTGCCAAGCAACGGAGAGAGTAGATGGTGTCGTCTGGTTTTGATCGCCGAAGAACCATGAGGTGGATCTGGACTCCCTGGAAGTATTTTTTAAATGCTGAAAATAAATGCTGTATTAAGGGACAATCACTTCAAGAAATAAAAAATCAACAAGTATCCAACCAATTCAATTAGTTTGTGGTATCATATAATTAAGACATGCTCCGGCGGCAATTTTCCCCCTGTCAATTTCGTTCCTCTATCCGAACTCAAAATGTTAACCCAAACGTTTTACCTAAACATAACCCTAATCCTTACCCTGCACCCAACATTTAACCGAATTACAGTCAATATATTTACGACATATCCTTGACAAAGTCAAGCCAAACGAATTTTTCACCGGATCATTGTTGGAGGACTCGTAATTATCTCTTCAATAATATAGTTGATCCTTATACATATATGAGCCTTGATCCGATAGTGAAATACTTACCAGAATATGAAAATGTTATAGTTGCGCTGTCGTTCCCAAGCCTTGTCTCGGTCAAACACGTATAGTTGCCATCGTCTTCTGCCGAAATATGAGAAATAATAAGAATACTCGACATCAAAGTATATTCTTGTAGAAGACTGTGGTGAATCTGATGGCGGGTGCCGTTGGTAACTTTCGTGTCATTACAGAGCCAGGCTATAGAAACAGGGGGTCTTCCATCGGATGTGCAGGTAAAAATGGCATTGACGTCTCGCTTGCCACTGGGTATCCGACGAACAAAGAAGCTTTCAATTACTGGAGGATCTTGATTCAGAAGGGAAAATAAATGCATTAAAGCGATTATAGAATGAAAAGAGAAACAAATTCGAAGGCCTTCTTGAGTGTAATAAGAGAATGGCAGAAAAGAAGAAATGAACAGAATATCTCGTAATCCTCACCAATGTAATGAAATGCCAAGTTGGTGGTTCCAACATGAAACACAAAGTCTACATGTAAACAAAGATTCTAATAATTTACTCTGTAAAGTTACACGAAGATTTATGGACAAGCGTTCATGGCTTGTAAAGGGAATATGCAATCGTTAACTACCGTTGGTCATTCAATTAACTCTTGGAGAAAAAGAAAAAGAGAAGAAAGATTACCTCAGAATCAGATGTGCATTATGACTTTTCGGGAAGACATTATAAGTAAAGGAGACTTACAGTGAACATTGATAACCGCATTGATTCTCCAAGACTTCACTGATTGGGCGGTTCGTTGAAAAACCTGACAGACGAGGAGTTCCCCATGATCGACTAATGTCGGTGTGAAATTAAAAACACTTATGGCATCCATTCGATGATGTCTATTGCTCGAAGACTGTGAATTACAATCTTTGGTGACATTCTTTGATCCAAGGTACCATTGGAAAGTTGGTGCTGGGTAGCCGTTGTTCGATGTGCAAGTCACATTTGATATCACTCCATCCTGCAATCCTTCTGTTCCATTCAAGTAAGGATGATCCGGTGGTCCTTGTAAATGAAAGTGTATTTGATATGTCATTATTTTTTCCCCAGCCCCAGTGACTTGCATATAACCTATATACCGACTCAAAAAATAAGTTTTCCCGATATTATAAGCAGAAACAACCTATGTTTCACAAGTAACTCATATTCTGACACCATAAATAAATTATGTTGATGTCTATATTAATTTTGTTTAGCTATCAGGAAGGTTTGTCACTAAAGAATGTCCAAAATGTTCACTTCATTGAAATATCTTGCTGCAGAATAGTCAAGCATGGTATGAGTACACCCATTTATTCAAAATATTAAAATGTATGCATTTGGTATGATATCAATGTCCTAGTGTGTTGCAGTATGTTCCAGACCGCATTTGGTCTTCTGTTGTGAAATCGAGAAGATAAGGTTTCGTAAATGCAACGTACGAATTTGAATTATTATTGTTTTATTTATTACAATTGATAAAACGGTGAAGGGTAGTCCGATTCAGTTAAAAGAAACTGCCTTCCAACGGAGCCCTTCACATGATACAAACAAAACATAAAACATAAAACAAAAACATGAATTAATACATCAATACAATTTATTAAAAAAAAACACATTTATACATTTGAATAAACTATACATAGAGCGCATGTGGGATGCACGGCGAGCCCCAGTAGCCATTAAAAAAAATATGTTAGAATACTGTGAAAATGTTTAGTGACTTGCAATTTTTTACGGGCAATGGCAATTTATTATATAAAGAATTTCCGGTGAATGAAATTGATCGTTTTTTGTATTCTGTTTTAGGGTATGGTATTTGCAGACGGTTTTAGGTGGTATGGCAAGTATTATAAACAATGGGTCGCATAACAGACAATTGTTTTAGGTATTTTGGTGCAAAATCATTCCAAATCTTATAGACTAAAATACATTTTTGATATTTAATTCTTTGTTCAACAGAATGTCAATTGAGGGTAGTTGATAAAGAACATTTTGAAGTTGAATAATGTGTATTCTAAACCAAACGAGCATATCTATTATGTAATTTCTGTAACCGAGTTATATTACTTTTCGAACCAATTCCCTATACCGTACAACAATAATCTATATATGATAATATCAATGCAAAATATAACTGTTTCAATTGTTTGTTTTGGGTCAAATGTTTGATTCTTCTAATACAAGCGATAGAACGTGAGATTTTACTAGAGATATAAATAATGAATTTAATTGTGAGTCGAGAATCATCCCAAGGTATTTAATATTGTCGAAATACTCTAAAGATGCATTTTCAAATTGGATTGTCATTTTTTTTAATGTAATTTTCCCTATTACCAAAAGTCATAATCTCAGTCTTTTGTGTATGTAAATAAATACGATTAAGTCTCAGCCATTCTCTAATTAAATCCAGATCGGACTGTAAACTTGCCTGAATATTAATCATACCATTATCGCAATTGGAAAGAGCAGTGTCATCTGCATATAAACATATTTTTGTTTTATTATGTAAAGGTAAATAACCTATATCATTGACATATAAACAAAAGATAAGGGGCCCAAGTATGGACCCCTGAGGGACCCCCGGCTTGACATTTAAAAATGAGCTTGTTGCTCCTATAATTGAGACACATTGTGCCTTTCGTTCAAATACATTTTAAATCATTGTAACTCAGAGTCTTTTATACCATAATACATTTTAAAGGGATTGAATCAATTGGAATGACATCAAACGCTTTTTGTAGGTCTAAAAAGTACCCTGGGAAGAATACTCACCATAGACGATAACTCTCACTTCTGTTTGATTTTGGTTCATACCAGCATAGGCCACACATCGGATAAGTTGAATGTGATGCCTCCTCTTCGGAATTAACTGAAGAGTAGACTTCGTGTCACGTAAACCTTGGTCTGACTTATTCATGGTTGACGTAGAGGTCGTGCTACCCAGGTCGTCGTCCGAACCAATGATCCATGATATGACAGCCTTAGGGCGAGATCCTACACTCTCGCAGGTGAATGATGTTGCCGAGTCTTCAAAGACAATGACACTTCTTGTTCCTGCTTCGTCGATAGTCATTGGGTCAGATGCGGTGAGCCATAGGTTTGTTGGCGAGACTAAATGAGAGAAGAAAAAGAAATACCACACAAATGGCATGTAGACAGAATTGCTTTAGGTTCTTGTTTTCTATGGAGAGATGGGGAGACTCATTTGAAATAAAGTAGTGTAATAATCATCGCACTATGTTTTTTCAGCAGTCATTACATGTACGTGCGTCTTTTATCAAGATTTGTAGAGGTGACATTCGTCAAAGCAATTTGAGTAATTCGGAATTTTTCGAATATAATGTATAAAATATTCAGATTGCAATATCATACATTGAGATGTTTATTCACTCAACAAGACGATTCGGAGCAAATATATATGTCTTTAGTGATATTAATAATCACCTTGAACATCTAAACGGATGGTCGATTGAAGCTCATTATCCAGCTCCCGATGCAAAGCCATACAACAGAGGATCTTTCCATCATCCTCTGTCGAGGGAGTTACAGAAACAACTCTTTGAGATGTGTAAGCGTCACCATGAACAGCATTATACTGATCGTCCTGTCGAATATGTACTTCTCCAGGAATCTGCCACTCCAGTTCTGCAGGTGGTCTCGCTTCTCGGACTGAGCATGTTAGGTTGTGGGTTCGCCCAGATGTGATGCTCACTGATGCTCCATTTTTGTATCCATCCTGAGACCGATCGTCGGTGATGGACAGCAGTCTAGGCTTGGCTGAAAATTAAGCAAAATGTACATGTTTATATACATCTAGTTACCACTGGAATATATGTCTTTTAAATTTGGGTGTCTACCAGATTTTTGGACCGTTTAGTACATTAACCAAAAAAAATAAAAAAGCAATACCATTTTAAAAATACCTTAGTTTGGACTATTTTCAGTCACGAATCGAACTATAGTAATATTATACGAAGTAAAGTACTTGTTATTGATTACGTTACATCTGACATGACTGTTTCCTTCAAAAGTTCGAACGTTGTATTGATTTTGAATTAGTAATAAATCATTTATATTATAATTTCGCACACATCACAACAAGACAAAGCTATCCAGAATAATGTTAGAATGCGTTACCTGATAACATTACCGTCAGTACAATTTCACTTCTAACTGAATCAGAAGATGTGAAAACTAGGCACAAAAATCTGCCGCTGTCATCCACTGTTAAATCCCTAATAGTTAGATTTCCGCTGGAAGAATCTGCCAACAAACTATACTTGGACATATCTGTAACATTCTGCTCATTTATGCATCCCTGCCCTGGACATGTAGCTAGGATATTATTATTCCTGTCCATCCAAGACAATTGGCGATATGTCGATGAAAGGATAAAAGTACATGCAAGTGTTATATTATCATCAACGACTGGGAGGATTTCTGGGTTCAGAATATTAGTAGATACGCTCATCTCATTTGTCTTAAAAACGATGAAGGTGAGGAACAGAAATATTCGGATACGTTCGTCCATTTTATTATTACGTCTTATTTCCTTGTATATTCCAACTTAGGAGGTGCGTTGCTTGAACCATCCTGCAACCTAGCAGAATATCTGGTGAATTATACAATGAACGATGTGCAGTAACGGTTTTCAATGACTGAATGCGTGGACACATAGAAAAATGGCTGATATGAATTGCTTTCACTTTCGGACATAAGTGGGCTGTCAGCTTCAAATCAAATAGGGGTTTCGGAAACTCACTTTAATTGGCAATTTTGGAAATACAAGATTAGTTAATATTATGAGTCAACGAATACAATTTCGGAGTATTTTACTTTGAACTTTCGATATTGCCATTTAGTTGTATACAATTTTGTAAATATATTTAGGAAGGGGAGTCATAGAGAAGGATATAGCATTTTGTATTTTGCACAAAGGACAAATGTTTGGGGATATATGTATCATCTCCCACCTGTTTGGGCTTCATAAGGACGTCCCATTCTATTTTAAAAAAAAGGATGTTTGGTGTCCTAGAAAGATTTTCTATCCAGTAATGACAAATATAATTTATTTTGGACTATCGCCTGGAAGCATGAAGAGTACCAACCACAAACAAATCTTGCCTAAGATATAAGTGGTCCCGTGTTGCTTTACTGTAGTCAATATTCCGTCTACACAGTGACACTGCAGAGACACTAGTCCAGAATCTGCCCGGTTCTTTATATTTCCTACACACTTGATTCAAGCCGCCGAAGATGGCGTTATAAAAAAAAACTCATAATTATGCTCACCAGCCCAGCCTGAACGCCGGGCGTCCTAATTTAATGATCACGCCACCATCGGCTGGTAGCAAGTAGGTAGGGGGAGGCAGCGTTGGTGTAGTGGAGATCAAAATTAAATAAGCCAGATTCTGGACTATTTAAATACACGTCCAGTGACAGCAAGACGTCTTGTTAAAAAGACTATCCAACACACCTGTTCGAAACTGGAATATAATAGACCGTGCATGGAACTCGGGTCCAACCATAGAGTCCAACAAAGGATTCAGTGCTCGGCCTCTGGGGTTATCCTTTATTTTCTGCAGAATCCTTAATCGTTTATCTATACATCTCCAGATAAAGGTTTGTGTTGTATAATTTTGTATAGGCTGTTCTTGAATACGCCACCTAAACACAAATTATGTTTCAAGTGATTGTACGCTTTAAGAATAATCATTTATATGTAGGTAGGTAACCAGTCTTAAGAAATATTTGTACTATGTTGGATTAGAAGGCAATTTTTTTTAAATGTGGCATAAATATGTCTTTCACCCCTTTTCCCGCTCTTAAAGCGAGGGCGTACCCTTATGTAGTCTGTAGCGATATACTCTATTTATAAACCTTAAAACACTTTCAAAAAGCCTTGAGGTTAAATAACGAACTCTTCCAGTCTGTGGCTGTGTCAGGATAAGCTACAGTGCAGGGCCTATGAAGTATCATAGACAGTGCAGTCTCCATAATCTTTAGCTGCAAACTAACATGTGGATATGCGAAAGATGTTAACACCTATTCGTGAAAGATGAAATACGGTTTGGACTCACCGATTTGAAGACACGGCTACGCCATTGACTCCTTGATCTTAATCATGTGTGTCGATAGTTTGTTCAATTCAATCCAATTGTGTCGTAACCTGATGTTGAATTCAGGGTGCCAGTCAACAGAGGAAGCTGAAGATGCCGTTTGGTTTTGGTCGACGATGAACCAAGAAGGTGAATCAGGGATCACTGCATAATCAGTGTTAAAGTGTTTAAACAATTCTTCTTTCATTGCCATGATTTTAGATCATTAATCATTTGATAAATAGGAAAAGATTTCATGAAAATAAGTTTAATGTTTTTACTTGGAAGCAAGCACCAATTCATATGATGAACACAAAGAGAAACAGATGGACCAGACACAAGTGAACCTAAATATACCATGACAAACACAGTACTCCTTACAAGAAAATGTTGAGTTGAAGACTGCACTACAGGAACCATAGCTTGAAAAAGCAATGCATTTGTAATCACAGGGATATCTGGACAGGGGTTTCGAATCGCCACTTCGCTGGAGGTCAGCGTTTCGTCTTCGGGTGTAGTCCCGGAGAGTGATATGTTACGGGTACCGTTAGAAAATAGTGTTTCGTTACAGAACCAATTAAAGATAGAGGCAACAGGATTTGCGTCTGCAGTACATGTCAACAAAACCAAGCACGTACTTGATTTGATGTAAGCCGTCGAGAAGTAATGAACACAGCTGGGACGTCTAGTGTATAGAAAAAAACATTGAAAAATTGGTTTTGAGCAGAGATGTGATATGGATAGGATATAAATAGATGAACAGAAATGTTAATGACATGCGTGATAAAAGAGGAAAATGGAAATATACCCCATTACTTTGACTGGTCGTTATCCATATGCATTCTTTTGTAACATTGGAAAGCGTCAACCCAGAGGGAACGTGCGAAACGTTTCCAGAATTTTAGAGACAGATAGAAATTAAAAAAATTGCAGATTGAAAATGGGACAATATAGCTGTCGAGGAATCTTGATAACCTTTGATGAACGCATAGACAGTCCAATATCCTATGCAATTTTTAGAAAATCTCTATTATGTCCTTACTAACAGTTTTTATTGAGAAATTAATACTCACATGATATGTTCAGGACCATGCTTTCATTCATTGACCGCATTGAGGGTCTTGTTGGTTAAACTGCATGACAGAGAAGAGGTTTACCATGATCAATCCTCTTTGGTGTAAGGGTAAGGGTAATTTCAGCATCATACCGACCATCTACATTCATTGAAGTATTTAGAGCCGAATTTTGTGTCAAATTTCTAGATCTGATGTACCAATGGATGAGCAGAGCAGGGTATCCATCAACAGCTCTGCAGCTTACATTGGTTTCTATACCGTCGTGTAAATCACCGGGGGTAGTCAGTTTAACACCATCTGGTGGGCCTTTACATATAAATAAAATATATGTTGATGGGTAGAGCCTAATAAGTCAACTTGTCCTTTAATATTTAATTATACAGCAAGGAGAAAACCGACGGGAATATTGATATACTTAAGCCTTTCCTATCAAAACATCAAAAACTACGATTAATATTTCGTTATGATTGGGTAGATTATAATGGATACAATGGTAAAATATTTTCAATTATTAGTAACGATTTATAATTTCATTGGATTAGGCCATCAGTACAACACATGTTCAATCAATGTTATTTAAAGAAAGATCGACTCCCGATATACTGAATAATAAAAACTCACCATAAACGATCAACTTGGCTAACATCTGATCAATACAGACTTCGTCCAGAGATGCATAGCATTCAATAAACATTCCATGGTGCTTTCTCTCTGGATGTACTTCGATGGTACTTTCGGTGTCAAACAAACTTCCATCTATAGCATTGGGATACTTTGAAAGGTTTGAGTTACCAGGAGTACTATTGTGGTAACCTAGAAGAGTCCATGATAATTCAACTGCTGGTAATGATCCAATACTTTTACAAGTGATTGAAGTCGATGAACCTTCGTGAACGTAAACAAATGTTGACACAGATTCGTGTTCCTTGTTATCTCCAGTTTGAACAAGAAACATGCTAGAGGGTAGAACTAATTGAAAGAGAGTGAGATAAAAAATTTCATATACAAAACCATGTAAGAAACGCTAGTTAATGTTTAAAGGAACGAGATATCTTTTCTTTCCACGTTTTGTACATATGGATATATCAAATATACTTGCAGAGAAAATATGAATCTGCTGAATAAACATCCATAAATATTCATTGAGATTATGCCCCCAAAACTGTTCAAATTTTGTGAACTGAGTAAAGCACTTCATAACGAGTAACAAGAACAATACATCGACTTAGCTTTGATGTCATCGGCACCACAAAACAACAAAGAGATTGTACTTTCTACTTAATAACACGTTTACTTACCTTGAACATTCAGGTGGACTGAGCGTTGAAGATTATTTTGTAGTTGTGGATGTGCTGCCACACATCGCAGACTCTTTTCTTGATCATTCCTAGAGGGCGTGATGGTGGCAACCTTACGAGAGATATATATGTCATTCATTTCGACATCAGACTGATCTTGAAGAACACCGGTTACATCATCTGGTATACGCCATTCCACTACTGCAGGCGGCCTAGCCCCGTATACTACACACGTAATGTCATACGGCTCCAAAGCAGTTACCGTTATGTTAGCTTTGTTGTGGTAAAGTCCACCGCTCAATGTCTCATCCGTGATAAAGAGCCAATAAGGCGGAGCTGGCATCAAAAGAGGGAGTAGTCACAATGAATAAAACTCACTTCGAATTGTACTGTTACACTCTGATATAGTCTAGTGCATGTCAAGGAATAACTTATTACTCTTACCATATTCGTTCACAGATTGCTACTTAAAATTGCACACTTCATCCATTGACAATCAATATATAGTGTTATTGTAAGTTAGTCTGCTGCCGAATATAATTCGGTACAAAATCGTAAAACCAAATAAATTAGCAAACGAGAATCAAAGACACGTCCGAAACCCATTCAATAATGATTTCCTCGATATCTACCATATAAAAAACAACAGCAGTTAGCTAAATCTGTATCAAGTTAATTATTTGCTGGCATGTTTGGGTGTGGTATTAAATAAAGAACAATTTCCCTTTAAGCTCGATCATTATATTTTCATGATTATACACGACGGAGGAAAAGGCTTTATTTCCCAATACTGAATTCGGGATGTGATTACTTTGTTTTTACCTGGTAGCAGTGGTGTTACTTGCATGCTAGGGAATCCTGGATTCGCTCGCCCATGTGCACCGCTTACTGAGCACTTGTATTTGCTCACATCATCCCTTGTAAGGTTTTTATTGTAAGATTTCCACTTGAAGAGTCTGCCAACAAACTAAACTTCGAAGGGTGAGGAATGCTTATCGTACAGGGAGGATCGGACCGGCAGGAGTGAGAGGCCACGATGGCGTTGCTACCCTTTGCCCAAACAATTTCCCGATTCCACGTGTTTGGTATGAAGGCACAGACCAGTGCAAAATCTTCCCCGATGACTGGAAGAGAATTGTATGACTGAATAGACACCTCAAATGCCTGGTATCCTGTGTGGGTGCAATGGAACAATATTCAAAGGAAAGATACCTAGTACATGTATAATAGCGTGCGTCAAAAAGAGACGAAGAATGAGTCCACACATTGAAGGGGCACTGGAATGATGGTGGGAGGGGGACCGGTCGTATTAACAAAATGAAATGAACCTTTACTGATGAGGAGGGTGCGGGGAAGGTTCCAGCTGTCTTCTTTTTTGTAATTTCCCCTTTCTCCCTTTCACATGTTCTCTTTTATTTCCTTGATTTCACATCTCGATTAGGGCATGCATTCTCTTGCCGCCCCCTATAGCTACACCACTGATCACATTTATACTCTGCTAAACACATTTACGATGAACGACAATGGTCCAATCTTACATGTATGTTATTTAACTTGCCCGAATAGCTTTCAATACGTGTTTGAAAAGGAAAGCATTAACTTAATATAAATGAGGTGTACGACAAAGATCTGAGTTAATACATTCTTTTGATGTTTGTTGTCAATGATCAGAACTGCTATACAATCGCATTTTTTGGATTATTTTTTATATAGTTACGCTCATCATAAAATGAAGAGAGTAAAGACATAGCGGATTATGAGATAGACAGCATTTGTAAAACATGAATGCTACGACGATAAGTTAGTATATTTAATTTATTAAATAGTTACATCTCCCTAATTCTCCGCCCGGGTTTAGTACGAACGACTTTTATTAAGTTAATATGAAATAAAAACTTACCAGATTGTGAGATGATAACGGCGAGAAAAACAAGAGCTTCTGGAAAAATCGCCATCATTATTCAGCGACATAATCTTTCCATTCAAAATTCAATATGACGACCTTATAACACACATTATAGATGATTATGAACGCAAGCCGACAGTACAAAAGAGTAAATGCATTTAAACGAATAGAACACTTTGGAGGAATTGTTGTTGATTTATAGCATTAGAAGCGAAACAAATATCAATATGTCCTTCTGACACCGACTCAGTTTCACAAACTTCACCAAACCATCGATTTAAAGTGATAGTATGCATGCTGTAAATGTTTAAATAAGAAGGGCGCTATTTCTCTTCAGACATGTGATAAAATTACTTTCAACTGGACAAGTAAAATACAAATTAATTGTAAAAGTTTTCCATAGGCTTTTGATGCAATTGTATCAATTAAGATATGGTGCATATAATACCAAATCTAATCGTGTTTCAGTCACTCAATATTCAAAAGATGTAAATACTTAGGTGTCTTTCTACACGAAAATATGTCATATAGGGAGCATGTTGCCTTTATGATAAAGACAATTTCAAAGAAAATTGGTTTTCTTACAGGATATGCAGAGCAATGGCCCAGAGACAAAGACTAGTCCCAGCAATCAAATAATTTAAAGGAACTTATATATAAGAGTTTAGCGCTCTCTGGAGACATTATCAGATAAAGGATTACTATATCTACTCATGTACAAGTATGAAGTATCTGTCGTTCTATCCGTATCTGAAGAGCTTGATTCCAAAAGGAGCTAAATCCATATTTTATCAAAATTGAGTTTTTTGTCTTAAAATGATGATTTCCTACATGGGGACAAAATGCACTATATAACATTTTAAAATTTCACCAGGAAGTATGAAAAATTGTAGGTACAATATCATGTTTCATTCCAAAAGGAGCTAAATCCACTTTGGGTACTTTCACGTTTTTTATTTCTCCACTTTCCCTTTAGCCATGTACCTTCATGTTGTTATATATGTTAAAGGTGTCGCCCTGGACCAATAATATATGACAAGAAAAAAAAATCTACCAGTTATTTCTGATTTTTACTAAATTTTCAGATTTTGTCGATTTAGCTCCTTTTGGAATGAAACATGGATTTAGCTCCTTTTGGAATGAAACGGATTTAGCTCCTTTTGGAATTATTATTCTATAAACTATTATTATTTAAAAGGAAAGGTTTGCTACTAATTTTAATAAATTTCAGTGATTTTATTGAGAAAATATGACAAATTTTCGGTACAAAATCATGTTTCATTCCAAAAGGAGCTAAATCCACGAAAAATAAAAATCTAAAAATTTAGTAAAAATCAGAAAAAAACTGGTAGATTTTTTCTAATCATATATTATTGGTCCAGGGTGGCACCTTTAACATAGATAACAACACCAAGGTACATTACTAAATGGAAAGTGGAGAAATTAAAAAAGGCGATTTACTCATAAATGCCCAAAGTGGATTTAGCTCCTTTTGGAATGAAACTCTTCATCTCTCTCTGTCTCTCTTTGTCTTTCTCTCTCCCATCCTCCTTCTCTTTCTCTTCCTTTTGCTACCCCTCTCCCATTTCCGTGTATTTTGTACCCTACTTTTACACTCTTTTAGGACATCCACTCTAGTGGAATCCTGTCTCCTCTAGTACCCAGGTACTCAATTCTTCTCCCTCCCCCTCTCTCTTTGTCACCCTTTCTATCCCACTCCCTCTTTACCATCTTTCTTAACCCTCCCTCAATTTATCCCCCACTCATTCTTCTACTTATTAACTCAGTTTCCTCTGAACAGCAGTAATCAGTATTTAGACAATTTACTAATATCAATTGGATGTTTTGATCATACGATATGTTTAGTTACACTTTGCGATATTGTATTCATAATATTTCTTCGTTTATTATTCATCTTTGTTTCTAATGTTGTTTATGAATTAAGGATGTAATAATTAAGTTTGTAAATATCGTTTATATATTTGTTTTTATTTTGCAGGGCCCTCATGGATAGCAGTTTGTTAATAGGGTAACCTGCTTCAATAAAACTGTAAATAAATAAATGAATACAAATTCCAATAACAAACAATAATCAAAGAATTGGGACCGCCCAGTCTCTATGAAAGACGAGAGAAGCTGGCATTGAGTCTGGTCTATCACCTAACTTTTACCCCTGGTTTTTTTTCTCTTGCTATCATTTTTACATTCTAGACCATTGCGAAATGTCCAAACCTATTCCGAGTTTTGGTGTGCAAAAACGGAGCTTTAATAAAAAAGTGCTCTCCCCTACCTTATTTGGTTCGTGAGTGCAAATTTAAAGTAAAAAATAAAAAAAAAAACATCAAAAGATCCTTTGCATGAGGGATTATTGATTGTGGGGACGTTACAGTGATCCCACCTTTTGTTTGTAGTTATTTAGTTATTAGTTTAATTGATGATATTATCAATCTGTCGTGCAATACACTTAGATAAAAAAAAATCCTAGCAATATTCCACTATCCTCGGTTTAATGCATTTATGTCGCCTTATTTGTCAATAAGTTTGCGTAAATTACATTAATATACAATATATACAGAAAATTCCATAGTTTAATGACCATTTTAAGGCTTATAATTTTGCAATATTCTTACACCTTGTGACAATCAAACCTTGTTTGTATTAAAATGTTATTCCCTTTTGACCTTATTATAAAAACTTATTGACTTTAAATAAAATTATCTATTTCCAAATTATTTATGTGTCTGCCAACAGCCCACATGATAGAGAGCGAGAGAGAGAAAGAGAGAGCAAGGGAGTGGAAGATAGAATGAGAGACAGAGAAGAGGAAGGTAAAATGATCATGGATAGAATGGTAAGAACGATGGACCTAGTTTATCGATCTCAAAATCCAATTATTTCTCTCCTTTGAATTTTGAATGATGTTTAAGACTTATATTGTTTGTATATGTTTACCATTTGAATTATTGTAATCTATGTATTTTTTTTAATTTGATTGTAAAATATAAATAATTCAGCCGTTGACTGGTAATCACGTTTTGTATCATACCATGACATAATAAATAAATAAAGTACAATCTTTTAATGAGTGAATACCCTGTCCACATCCAAACAAAATAGTGTGTTATTTAGTTCAGGGTAAGCTGTATACATTAGATTATCCGTCAATGTAATAGGCACAAAACTATTTTCCAATTGTCATTACCAAAAAAAAAACAATGGATATATATAAATATCGTTCTTTGCGGTATAGAAATAAAGACATAATCATATTTCATTTTATTAAATATCATGAATATTTATTGGAATAACGCTCATTTGTCATTAAACACACACATCATAACAAATATCATGTGGAATAACGAAAACACTCGTTACTAAAAAAAAGCCCATGCTCCATAATACCATCTATGTTCGCAGATTTATCGCTGAATACAAAATGAGACCAAATTATTTTATTCATCCATTGTAGTACGCGCTGTTATATGTTTACATAATAATTTATTGCTTTAAATAAGGAATACATCCTTTATGATATTTTGCGATTCATGAATTGAAGTAAATTGTGAAAACGTTATTAATAAAACTACTACTAATAATAATCATAATACTTATATGGATGATAATAGTAATAAAAACAAACATCCTTACATCTTGTCCTTTAAACTCTCAAAGGAGTTTATTCAGTTTCCCTTGAATAACAAATCCTTTCCTGAAATGTTGCTGGATGCACCCAGTCTACCTTATTTTCAGTTTATAAAATCTTGTATCTAGACCTTTTTGTCCAGTCTAACACTAGTAGCTTTCTGCTACAGATCATATCAGGGCCTCGTTGCATAAAACTTACCATTGATGGTAACTTTGCCATCAATGGTAACTACCATGGCAACCTTGATTTTGATTGGCTGTTGAGCCCTGTTACCATGGTAGTTGCCATTGATGGCAAAGTTACCATCAATGGTAAGTTTTATGCAACGGGGCCCAGGTATAATGTTGTCTTTAATAGCACACTGACTTTGCTTCGCAATATCAATTTTGCAGCTTCTTAATATACCATATTTTAACTGCAGAACGTATTGTACTTATTTATAACTGAAGAACAACTTAAAGGGGGTGAGGGATGTTCATTGTATTGAACGTTCAGTAGATTAAAAAAACTCTTGTACATGCAAGTCCTGTATTATGCATGTAACAAATGGTATATAATCAGGACTAAATACATTTAAGTTAGGCATCACCATAAACATGTGTAGATTCACAGTCCCCAAAAAGGAGGGTGCATTAAAAAAAAAATATACATTACTTTATGAAACAACATTCAACAAACATACAATACCCGAATGCAATATGCTAGCTAGAGCTACAATATCTATCGAGAAATACATGTGAAAGTTCTTAGCAGACCTTAGGTCAAATAACATGGTAATTTTACATAAATGCGCCTTGGTCTGATAGAGAAAGATTTACCAGAATATGAAAAGGTTATAGTTGCGCTGTCGTTCCCAAGCTTTGTCTCAGCCAAACATGTATAGTTGCCATCGTCTTCTGCCGAAATATTAGAAATAATCAGAATACTGCACATCAAGGTATCCGCTTTTAGAGGACTGTGGTGAATCTGATGGCGGGTGTTGTCGTTGAGTTCCGTGCTAGTCGAGAACCAGGTTATCGAAGCTAGGGGTCTGCTATCTGATGTACATGTAAGGATCGCATCAACGCTCTGTTGACCACTGGAAACCCGACGAACAGAGTAGTCCACAATGACAGGAGAATCTACATGAATGTATTTAGGAAAAAGAACATGCATTTGGATCAGTGGCGTAATGAACAAAAAAGTTTGGGGGCTGGCAGACAAAAAATCCGCATCATCCACTCTTACATGCAGGCCCCGCTGAACGTTTTTCAAAGGGGATGGGGGTAAAGTATTTACGATCATGTAGAGCGTAATGTATATTGGCGTGGGGTCTAGGGGCATTTAATTACGGTCCAGATGAGCATATTTTGATACCTTTTTCATGACACAGGCAGGTCACTAATTGGCGTAAGGTCCAGGGGGCTGAGCCACCTGAAACTCAGGGAATTGAGGCATTTTATAACGGTCAGATGAGCATATTTTGATACCCTATTTGTGACACTAGCAGGTCACTAATTGGCGTGGGGTCCAGGGGCGGAGCCTCCGGAAGCTCAGGGGTTTAGGGGCTTAGGCCCCCTGGTGGGGTAAAGGGGGCGGAGTCTCCGGAAGCTCAGGGGTTTTAGGCATTTAATTACGGTCAGATGAGCATATTTTGATACCCTATTTGTGACACTGGCAGGTCCGCCCCCGGAAGCTCAGGGGTTTTAGGCAATAAATTACTGTCATATGAGTATCCAGAGACCTGACTTAGGGCCATTGGTTGGGTCCAGGGGACAGAGCCCCTGGAAGCTCAGGGGTTTTAGGCGTTTAATTACGGTCAGATTATCATATTTTGATACCTTATTTGTGACACTGGCAGGACACTAAATGGCGTGGGTCCAGGGGGCGGGGTCCAGGGGCGGAGCCCCAGAAGCTCAGGGGTTTAAGGCATTTTATAACGGTCAGATAAGCATTCAGGGGCCCGCCTTAGGGCCCCTGGTGGGGTCGAGGGGGCAGAGCCACCGGAAGTTCAGGGGTTTTAGGCAATAAATTACGGTCAAATGAGTATCCAGGGGCCCGCCTTAGGGCCCTAGGTGGGGTCCAGAGGGCAGAGCCCCTGGAGGCTAAGGGGGTTTTAGACGTTCAATTACGGTCAGATGAGCATATTTTGATATCTTATTTGGGACACTGGCAGGACACTAATTGGCGTGTGGTCCAGGGGGCGGAGGCCCTAGAAGCTTAGGGGTTTCATGCATTTTATAACGGTCAGATAAGCATTCATTCAGGGGCCCGTCTTAAGGCCCCTGGTGGGTTCGAGGGGGCAGAGCCTTCGGAAGTTCAGGGGTGTTAGGCATTTAATTACGGTCAGATTAACATTTTTTAATAGCTTATTTGTGACACTGGCAGGACACTAATTGGCGTGGGGTCCAGTTGCGGAGCCCCCAGAAGCTCGGGGGTTTTAGGCATTAAATTACCGTTAGATGAGCATCCAGGGGCCTGGCTTAGGGCCCTAGGTGGAATCCAGGGGAAAGATCCACGGGAAATTTTGGGGTTTTAGGCATTTAATTAGGGTCAGATGAGCATATTTTGATACCTCATTATTTTGTGTCACTGGCAGGTCACTATTCTTTCTTTCTTTCTCTCTTTCTTTCTATTTCTCTTTAGCAGGGGCGGATCTAGCTTTTTGCTAAGGGAGGGGGGCGGTTTGACCAAATGACGATGCAGAGCATCGTCTACGAGCCGCCCAGCGGCGAGGCGATTTTTGGGGGCTAATATGAACTGCCGTAAGTGATGCGGAGCATCGTCCACAAGCCGCGTAGCGGCGAGGCGATTTTTTGGGGCTATTTTGAACCCCCTGGCCCGTAAGTGATGTTTTCCTGGCATCTACTAACACATTGGAGACCATAAAAAGCAGTGCATGATAACGTCTTGTTAAATCAAGTAACAGTTTAATACACAGTTATATCCAGAGTTATCATATGTTTGGTTAAGTTACCAGATGAGTTGAATATCTTCTCACAATATTTGCACTTAAAAGGTTTCTCTCCAGTGTGCGTTCTTTCTTTCTTTTTTCCCCCTCTTTTTTGGGGCGGCCCAAGGGGGTTAAACCCCCTAAACCCCCCGTAGATCCGCGCCTGTTTAGTATACTGTTTTCCAAAAAAGTGGGGGCGGAGCCCCGTCGTTCTGCGGGCCCTGCTATGTAAGCCTCTAAATAAGCATATTTCTTGCCTGACTGTAAATTTAGGAATTTGTAATTTTCCAACAAACGCATAAAAAAATATAATTTAATAAAAAGTGAGGAAAAATCTCGGATTATTATGTCATTTCAGTAACATTTGTAAATCACCGGTATCGAATTAGAAATGATCCACGTTTGAATTTTATTGTGACACTGGCAGGACACTAATTGCCCCCCATCGGTACGCCTGTGCCTCCCCAAACTACACCTTGTTGGCGGGAAAATCGCAAATGACCTCCCTACCTATCTTCTTTCTCTCTTTCTTTCCTTACCTTTTCCTCCCCCTTCCCTTTCCCTTCCCTTCCTTCTCTCTCTTCTAGGTTTGCTAGGGGGAGGCAAGGGCCTTTCGCCCCCCCCCCCGATCCACATGTTGTTAGCGGGATTAAACGCAACTGATCTCCCTTTCTTTTCACCCTTTCTTTTCTTCTTCCTCTTTTTTTTGTTCCATTTTAGCTCTCCTCTTTCCTTTTCCCTTCTCTCTTTTTTTTTTTTGGCGGCGGGGTGAGAGGCAAGGGCCTTTTGGCCCCCCTCCCCGCCGATCCACAACTTGTTGGCGGGAAAATTGCAACTGGTATCCCCTTTTCTTTTCTTCTCTCTTTTTTCCTTCCCTTTATCTCCTCTTTTCCTTTTTTTCTTTCTCTCTCTTTTTTTTTTCTTTGCGGGGGTACTAGTATCACTGTTAGTGGACACCAAGGCCCATATAAAAAAGAACATTTTGCTCTTCCTGGCTATTTGGGAATGTGTCAGTTTGCAACAGAAATGGAGAACCGCGCATTTTGTTGAAAATCATGTGATATATCACGAACATTTATAAATCACTTGTATGGAATTGAAAATAAGTCATGATTTAATTTCATTTGGGGGCTGGCGCCCCCCACCAGTACGCCAGTGATTTGGATAATAATGAAATGAGGCTCAGGAAGATATAATGTGTGATGGTGTTCCTGATTAGCGTAAGTGAATACATATTTTAATCGTTACCAATATTTCTTGAGGCTAACTTGTCAGGACCATGACGGCAACATAAAACGGTCTTTATACAGGTCTATTGTATCCTTTGGTATTAATCTGAACCAATCCTCTACGGAACAAATAACCTACATTGACTGTTCAATATAATCAAAGGAAAGTAAATATAATCTTCGGCTTACTGCAAACAGGACACTAACACCAAATAATGTCAATGGTTGTAATGTTTCTTTTCGCGATGAGGCTACATAATGTACCCGCCTCGTGATAAGATCTACATGATGAATGGTTTAGGCTGAAATAAATCAGACTTACAAAGAACATGAAGAATCTCACTGACACGCCAAGACTTCATAGATGCAGCGTTTGGTTGAAAAACTTGACAGACAAGGAGTTTCCCATGATCCTCTTCCGTGGGTGTGAAATTGAAGACACTAATGGCATCCAGTCGATGATTTTCATTCCTCCAAGATTGTGTATTACAATCTTGGGTGATGTTCTTTGATCCAAGGTACCATTGAAAAGTTGGTGCTGGGTAGCCATTGTTCGATGTGCAAGTCACATTTAATGACACTCCATCCTGCAATCCTTCTGTTCCATTAAGGTAGGGAGGATCCGGTGGTCCTTGAAAATCAAGGTGTACTTCTTTTTGTCATTATTATTAGATTTTAAGCCCCAGTGCCGTACATATTACATATATACCAATACAAGAAATAGGTCTTGCCGATATTATAAGCAGCAAAAACCTATATATCACAAGTAAGTCATATACTGACACAATAAATGAAATCTGTTGATATCTTTATACTTTTTTTTTCGTTAGCTATCACGAAGGTTTGTCAGTTAAGTTTTCACAGTTTTCACTTTGAAATGTCTAGCTGCAGAATAGACAAGCATTGTATAAGTACAACCAGTTATTCATAATGCAACGTTTCACATCTAATAATATTTCAAGAGAAGATGAGGTATAGTTAATACAACGTACGAATACTCACCATAGACGACAACCCTCACTTCTGTTTGACGTTGGTTCATACCAGCATAGGACACACATCGGAGAAGTTGCTTGTGATGCCTCCTCTTTGGAATCAACTGTATAGTAGACTTAGTATCACGTAAACCTTGATCTGCCTCATTCGTGGTAGACGTAGAGGTCGTGCTACCCATGTCGTCGTCCGAACCAAAGTTCCATGATATAAGAGCTCTAGGGCGAGATCCTACACTCTTGTAAGTGAATGATGTTGCCGAATCCTCAAATACAATGACAATTATTGTCTCTGTTGCATTGGTAGTTATGGATCCAAAAGCGGTAAGCCGGAGGTCACTTGGCGGTACTGAGTGGGAAGAGATAGGAAGAACCACAATATTCATACCAAGTCGGCTACCGAAAGGAGAGATAAAGAGGTGAACTATTGCTAGCAATATAATATCAGTATATTAGCGGTCAAGGCATCATGGGATGTAGTGACGTTATTATGATTCGCTACCTGAAGGAAATACAGAAGAGTGGGAAATGTTTTAGGAGATGTTGAATGTTTCATCTAATTCATGCTCACCTGGGCAGAACAAACCGAGCAATCATGGGGTGATAGCATTAGCATGATAATCACCTTGAACATCTAGGCGGATGAACAATTGAAGCCCATTATCCAGCTTTCGATGCGAGGCAACACAACGGAAAATCTTTCCATCATCGTACCTGGACGGAGTTACAGAAACGACTCTTTGAGAGGTGTAAGCGTCACCATAAACAGCGTTATACTGATTGTCCAGTCGAATCTGTACTTCTTCGGGAACGTCCCATTCCAATTTTGCAGGTGGTCTAGCGTCTTGGACCGAACATGTTAGGTTGTGGGTTCGCCCAGATGTGATGCTCACTGATGCTCCATTCATGTACCCATCCTCAGACCGATCACCGGTGATTGATAGCATTTTAGGCGCGGCTGGAAATTAAGCAAAGTGTACATATAATATGCATCTAATTACCAATGGATTATATGCCTTTTAAACTAGGGTGTCTACCAGATTTTAGGTATGTTTTGTACATTAAAAAAAATACCACTATATCATTTATCATACCATTTATAAAATACCGTAGTTTGGATTATGTTTAGTCACGAAACGAAATCGACATATACTAATAGTAATATAATAAGAATTAAACTAATTGTTATTGATGACACTACATCTGACATGACTGTTTTATTAATTAAAACAATAAAAGAAAAACAACAAATCGAATTGGTATTGATTTTGAATGAGTAATGAATAATTTATATTGTAATTTCGCACACATCGCAACCGGATCAAGCTATTCAGAATAATGTTATAATTCATTACCTGACAACAGTACCTTCAGTACAATTTCACTTGCAACTGTATCAGAAGATGCGAAAACTAAGCACTGATATCTGCCGCTGTCATCCACTGTTATATACATAATAGTAAGATTTCCGCTGGAAGAATCTGCCATCAAACTGAACTTGGACATATCTTGAACATTTTGCTCGTTTCTGTATCCCAATCCTTGACATCTATCGGTAGCCAAAATATTGTTGTCACTGTCCTTCCAAGACACTAGGCGATTTGCCGATGGAGGATTAAAGGTGTAGGCTAGTGTTATATTCTCTCCAACGACTGGGAGGACTTCTGAGTTCCTAATACGAGTAGACACGCTTATCTCGTTTGTCTTAGAAATGATCAAGGTGAGGAAGAGAAATATTTGAAGGCGTTCATCCATATTTTATCACGTCTCATTTCCTTGTATATTTCAACTTCAGAGGTGCGTTGCATGAACCATCCTGCAACCTAACAGAATATCGGGAGAATAAAATAATGACCGATGAGCAGCAACGGTTTCCAATGGCAGAATGAGTGGAAACACAGAACAGTTACTGGTATGCTAATCTACTTCTCTCTTACGCAACGAAAGTGAAAGCAATTCATCTCTCTGATGAACATAAGTGGGCTGTAAGCATAAAATAGAAAGAGGGTTCGGAAACTCACTTTAACTGGCACTTTTGGAAGTATAAAATGAATATTATGAGTCAACGTATGCAATTTTTTCGTAGTATTTTTACTTTGAACTTTCGATAATGCCATTTAGTTGTATATCATTAGGTTAATATATTTAGGTAGGAGAATAATAGGAAAGGATATAAAATGTTTTGCGGATAAACATATTATTTCTCACCTGTTTGGCCTTCATAAATACGTCCTATTCTAAAAACGAAGAGGACGTTTTGGTATCCTAAACAGATCTTTTTTTTCAGTAATCACAAATTTAATTTATTTTGGACTATCGCCTGAAAGCATGAAGCGTTCCTGCCGCCCAAAGATCTTGCCTAATACCCCCTTAATACCCCCTTCACATACACAGATTTTTCTTACGAGTCCTTACGGATCGCCAACTCGTCAATCGCAAGCATCCGTAAATAACTCGCTGGTATCCGTAAACAACTCGTCACAACTCGCAACAACTCGCAGACACTCTTAAGGATCAGTAGAAGGAGAGGCAAAATTGTTGACATGTTAAAAATCTTCTTACGATTGTCCACGGATCGATTTTTCCGTAAATAACTCGTAAATAGCACGTAACAATCCGTAAGTATCGTAAACCGCCCGTAACAACACGTAAACCATCCGCAAACTGCTCATAAGAATCCGTAAATGAATCGTAACAATTTTTGTTAACGATTTGTTACGGTTAGTTTAAAATATGTTTACGGATTATTTACGGAATATTACGAGTGCTTACGTGTTGTTTACGATTTCATTCGGGTCGTGTTACGATGGCTTTACGGATTGTTGCGAGTTATTACGAGGAGTTACGAGTACATTACAAAGAGATATGTATACTTTACGTTTTCTTACGTATTGTTTACGATTTGGGGAAAGGTACAGAAGCTGCAAAATCGAACGCTTCATTTTCAGTTGTTATTTTTTGGCTAAAAATGTAAGGACTCGTAAATACTTGTAACTATTCGTAACAACAAGTAAACAGGTCGTAACTAACACGTAAGTTGCCCGTAGTTATCCGTGACAACTCGTAACAAATCCAGGAATTTTGCTGTAAATACATCGTAATAACTCATTATAATCCGTAATAAACCGTAAATAGCTTTTAATAACTTTTAACAACTCTTAAAGCGGTCGTAAAAATGGCCTAATCGTAAGGATTCATGAAAGATCCGTGAATTTGTGCGATCTGTGACTATTCATTGCACGTGTACATCCTCGCATATAATAGGGCGCGCATGGAACTCAGGTCCAACCATTTTTGTCCAACAAAGGGTTCAGTAGTCGCCCCACACGGAAGGTTAGATATTTAAGTAATATTGACTGCCTTCAGGGCAATACGACATATATCGCCCGAACCGAAGGTGAGGGTGATATATGACAAGTCGTATGCCCTGAATTAGGCAGTCAATATTACTATTATTAACCACATCAGACATCTAGAGCAAACAAGAAACTCTAACTACCTTATACTCTTAAATTATGTAAAATACAGTAGCCTACACTGCACAGGGTTTCCTAGCATGAAAAGTTGCAAAAACATCGTCAAACATCGTCAAACAACAAAAAAACCGTCAAACCGAAATTTTCGATACACTGCAAACAGTGTGCCTTGGGTGTGATTATTACGTCACAATAGAGTGCGCGCAAAGTGCGCAGGTTCTCATACGCGTAATAGATGCCCAAAGAAAATTTCAAAAACCCGGATGTTGGCTTTACATTATTTCCCACTAGTTTAACACGCATTTTGCCATTGACTTTCCAGAATGGGCAATAATATTTGTTCATTGGTTTACTGTGTAATAATGTTGACCGGCAAATTACGCACAAAATCCCATTGACTTTTCTGAGCGGTCAATAATTGTTTTTCGCGCGTATTTTTGTTGGCTTATCAATTAAACTTAGAGGGCAATACAATTAAAAAATTGCCCTGCTCAGATGTCTGATACGGTTAATAATATCCTTTAT
>CP137667.1:24316466-24403817 GCA_037976565.1 Mesocentrotus franciscanus
GTTAAATTTAAAATGCTTAGAAATAAAGTGAAATCTCTTACAAGGTAATCTTTATTGGACATATTTTAACACATAATTTGCATGTAAGGATAACAAGAGCAAATTTGGGTCATTTGTAGGAAGTCGTAAACAGTCTCTACCTCTTCTTAGTTCCATTTTAACGGTGGGGATGTTTCCTTTACATGATGTCAAAGGCTTTTGTGGTAAAATGCCTTATAAAGAGAAAACTACGGGTTTTTTCAATTCAGTTCAGTTTGATTTATTTTCATATTGCAGCCGCAGCTGAATTACGTGACAATTTACAATTTAAAAATAACATCACATTTCATTTCTAAACAACATATTTCATAATACAATGCATTTATTTAATAAAAAGGTATATTCAAAATAGATCCTTTACATGTAATATAATTAATATTATATAATCTAAGAAACATAAATACTTAGTTTTCTTAACCTATTTCCAGAAAAAAAAAATCATATGATAGCTCGTTTGTAGTTGAAAGAGTATTTTGTGTATGTTTTTAACAGTAAGAACAAATATAATTCATGAATTTCTTTAAAAGAAAGAAAAGAAAGTGTCGATGGAATACTTTAAACTTTAATCAAGAGCCACTTATTTGTATAATTATTTACATACTTATCTTTCCATATTTCATATTATAATTTCAGGCTACAGATATTAATCTGGTTGTATTGTAATCAGGTCAGGAGAAGAAGAAAAAAAAAGGTGTGAAATGTTGACAAATACAGAACAGGTATAAATGTAGGCTCATGCAATATTCATAATTATTCTTAATTCATTACTATTCATTATTATTCATTTATTATTCACCCCTCTCACACAACCGTCTGAATTTATTCATTAAGGCAAGAAGTCCAGAATGCGACGGGGCTGTTCTGATACAGTTTGGTCCTGTCATGAATTTTGTTTGTACTTTCTGCTTGTACGGAATGGCATGGGATGAGTTGTATCATTGACTGGGAACAATTCGGAGTACTTTTGCGACTGCACACATGCGACGGCAAACTTTGCACTAAGGTCATGCCTTCTTTCTTCTAAAGTTTTCATCGAGGTTTCCTGAGAGCATTGTCATAGGACCAATAATGAGGGCCTAGAACAATCCCCATCGCTCTCTTCTCAGTGTATCTTTCCAGGTCACTAGTATGTTGCTTGGTCAGTCCAGAGTGCCACATCGGTGCCGCGTATTCAAGAGCCGGCCACACGTAGGACTTATACACAGCTACTAAGTCTTCATGGTGGATTCTGAACTTTTTCAATTTACTCAAAATGTGTACTATTTGATTGCTCTTTGACATAATCTCTTTATAAACATGCTTTCCACATTTCAGGTCAGCTTGAATCCGGACACCGATAATCATTGTCTCCATTACCACATCCAAAACATTCGGACCTAAGGTTAAAACAGGCGGCTCTGATTGTGATCGCTTGAAGCAAATCTGGAGTTGTTTGCACTTGGCCGCATTCAAGTGTAAGTGGTTTTTGGCAGCCTATTGTCCAAGCTTACTGACGACCTGTTGTAGACAAGAGGGTTCATTCACCGTTATTGTTCCTCCGATGCTAATTTCGTCCACAAACTTCCAAGTATGTAACTCAGTTGATCCTAGTGCATCGTTGATAAGTGCGAGAAAAGCCAGCGGGCCGATCTATGTTCCCTGAGGGACACCACAGGTTAGACGCTTCCAGGAAGAAACATCATTCTGGTACTTTACTCTCTGATGCCTGTTGGTCAGAAAATCAACAATCCATGGGATGATTTCATGGCAAACTCCGATTTCTAGAAGTTTGGTAACAACCATGGTGTGGTCAATTGAGTCAAAGGCATTTGAGAAGTCCGTTACTACAAGATTTCCGACATAATTAGGCTTATCCGACCCTTTGTAAAATTGATGCATCATTTCAACTAAACAGTGAGTGGTAGAGGAGCCTTCCAAGCTTCCATACTGATGACGATCAATATTTGGTCCCATGCCCTCGTTGATCCATTTAGCTACGAATCCCTCACAAACGTTGGCACACTGTGATGTAAGCGAAACAGGTCTGAATTTCGTGATGACCGGAGGTTGCTCTTTTAGCACATGAACAACATCAGCGTCTTTCCAGATATGCGGGACCTTGCCTTCTCTAAGAGAGGAATTGAAGATATCAGTGATCGGCGTGCTGATCTCACAAGCAAATTCCTTGAGAGCTATGTTTGGTAAGTCACCAGGGTCGCCGGCCTCCATAGTGTTGATATTATTAAGTTCTCGATACATCTCTCAGACCTTTATACCCTGCGGCTCGCTAGAACTACTTGTTATGCTCATTTGCTTTAAAATGTCAATACTCCTGACGTGCCAATGATACGCTGATAGAGAATATGCTCATTAGCAAACGACTCATCTCCCATCACGGAGACAGTCCCTGTTCCTTTCTCCTTCTTTATATGATCTATGATCTCCAATTATTTTTAACATTTAGTGTCATTTCATTCTAAATCACAATGAATAGCAGCCTTTCAATTTTAATGATATGATGTATCTGTTTTTAAAAACTCTAAGTTACATGATAAATATTAATCATACTGATTTGTTAGTAAGACTCTTTTTTCCGACTGGGATTACAACTTCAGATTTATTTATTCCTTATATTTCTCATTAATTTCATAGCTTTTTAACGTACGAATGTATTAAAAAAATTATTTTTTTCTTCCAAGGTCTCTGACTTTATAGAACAAATATTTTTCTGGTTTAATTAATGATAATCAATTTAATTGATATTGGTATAGATGTAATTTAACTTTGAGAGTTTTAATGGTTCATCCAAATTTGCTGGATTCAATTTCATAATCATGTATATGTACCGTGTAATATCTATCACTGTCACATTTTTAAAAGAATTGAATGTGAGGATTTACATGCTTACATGCAACATTAATTTACTATGTTTCTCTCTCTCTCTATATATATATATAAATATATATGTATATATTTATAAGGTATCAGGAATGTTTGCGTTTTTAAAATCAATAATAATACAAATATTTAAAAACAAACCAATTGCGAAATAAATATTTATTTTGTGACAAGCTTTATGAAACTACCCCCTCTACACTCTAGTAATGTGCATGTATTATGATTTCCCTTTATCAGACAAAGAAATCTTATGTCATGAGGTAAAGATATTTCCTGGACCTCTACAAAGAACAGAGCCTTTATATTAATGGCTCTAAACAGATGAATCAAGCCTTTTTTAATGATTGATTTTTGTATTTGTTTATATTCCTGTATAATCTTTCATACGAAAAAAGAACCAATAAACCCGCCCAAACTCAACGAAAACAAACCAAGGATTCGTACTTTGATTATGTCTAGTTCTTCCATACATTAAATGCAATTTTACTATTCCACCCCTTGCTATCAGTCATTCCGAAATGAGTTTGCTTTAAAAGCTTAACCTGCATCAAATAAACTAATAATTTAACAGCAAAACCAAGCCCCTAATACCCTTTTTACATTTGGTATAAACAACAATGAAGAGTTAATGTATGAAGCTCTGCGTAAGGCAACAATAATAATAATAATAATAACATTACGAATTGTAATCTTACCTTGAATAATGAAAATTGTATAAATTCAATCAACTATCGATTTTAAAGGTCAAATGTAGATGATGTTTGTATTAATTGTTCAAGCAATATTATGGGCGCTATCCAGGTATTCCTCGCAAAACCTGAACAACTTAATAATAAGCCATCATTTCGATATCAATAGTTAGTGTCATTAGTGAGTGTCAGGGTTCTTTTTGTTTGTTTTGTGTTTTAACTGGCTTGGTTGATGATATCATTTATATATAATTATTCTTAAATTCTATATATTTAAGAAATCCAGAGTATTCAAATTAATGCGCCTGCTATGGTTTTGTTTTACCTATTCACATTACCTTGTTACAAGTAGAGAATGTATAGTTATATATGTATTCCATATATACTTAATACTTGTGTAGCGCCCTCTATACCAAAACTCAACCATCCCTTTTAATAAAAGGTTGAGTTCTAGGGAGAGATGAACAATAATTTGTGAGCGTTATCATTGTTATTATGCACGTTTGGACGAACATCAGATAAACAAAAATGTTCCCTTAAAAGCATGGCTCTTCAAATGCCTTCATGTTCTAAATATGACAAGTAACAGTTTACAAATGAGGCCCGATTTTTATGCCACAAGTTTGTGCAGTCCCATAAACATCTGTCTGTGTACAGTGATTGTTACTTTAACAAGACGGGGCCAAATTTCTTATCATCTTGAACCTTGCAGTACACACCAATACTTATATGCTACATGATCAAATTTTCGGATCGATTCCACACTGTTTCTTTTACAATGCAATCGCATGACCAGAATTCAACTTTATATTTAAGTCTAGTGTTCTTTATCTCTCCAGTGACTTTGTTAATATATATTTGCATCTCATGCCCCTTACCTTCTCACTCTCTCGTCCTCCGTTTATTCTGTCATTGAAACATCATCCACAAATAGCCCTATGCCACATTCACATTTCTAGTTTCCCCTCTAAAACTCTCAGTCCGTACTTAAATCATTCATACTTTCATATTTATCAATATTTCATGGGTCTGGTTGCCGAGCACACTTTTTATACATGCTTGTAAATAATCTTTCTTTTTTTAATTTAGAGAAAATTCAGAGAAAATCTTGCCGTAAAATTGTTTCACAAGGTCTAATGGAACAACTGTGAATCAACCTGAGCAATATCATTTAACAAAATATGCATGACTAACCCTTGGATCATTTACTCTTGCATACATGTACCTGTTGTCATTAAAAAAAGTGAATAACATTTGTGTTGTAAATAAATTGAGTTTGTTTTCTTTTTCTCTCAGTTTTTTTCTTGCATGGCGACATACATGTACATTAGAATAAGTGAATAACATTTGTGTTGTAAATAAATTGAGTTTGTTTTCTTTTTCTCTCATTTTTTTCTTGCATGGTGACATACATGTACATGGAATGGGTGAGGGGGGCATATAAGTATGTTATAGAAAATATTTCTTAAATAACTAAGATGCTTTATGTTTTTCTTCATGTGTTAACAGTTGATGTTGGAATTGCACATGAAATCATGTCCTTATATTTAAATCAAGATTTTACTTTTACAGTCATTACTTTAACAGAGTATATATATATGAGAGAGTGCTGAAAGCGCTATTACACTTTACATGAGCTTTCATCAGATGTATTAGAGGACATTTGCATGTATACAAAATAGCCTAGATATTTCATGGCTTTTAAATTACCAAATGAAAGTTTCCCCAGAGTGATTATTCGTTCTCAGAATAAGAATGACGTGACATTATGTGTTTATAGATCCTACTGTTTTAGTGCTGATTTATATAAAATTTAGTTTTAGTTTCTAATCAATGTATTATATTTTCACTTCCTCATTGTCTTGATGTACATAATACTCTTATCTGCAGTGTCTTATAATATTGTGTTAGAGAGATAAATCAAAACCGCTTCAATAGTAATGTTTGATTAATTTAAGACCAGTTCAGTTCTGTTTATTTTTTGCCAAGCAATGAAATAAAAAGCATTTCAACTATAACATGGAATAAATGATTCGAATGACAGTAATGTGAGAATAAAGTATTGCAAGGAATGATACATGTGCATTGTGCTTCTCTATGTAAGATACACCTCCTGCCCCTCCCTATTTTAGAATGATTGAAATACAATTAGAAATTATATAGCAAAGACACTTCTCACAATATCACATTTATGTACAGTGCTATTGTTATAAAAGCAATCTAGTTCAAACCAGTAGCATGAGCAATTTCATCTGATTTTATCATCTTCATGAGCACGACTGATTTGATAAAAAAGAATACTGTTAACTTTGCATAACTTAAAGTCACACACGTCAAATTTTTGGAATCAATTTCATTTAAACAAACTATACAAAACATGTGTTATTTACAATTGCTAAGTCAACTTTTGAATAAACTAAAAATTAACTTTTTTCATTTTGCAGTCCCAACAGAATCAACTTATGCAAAGTTAACAGTATATTGTGTCTTTCTTGATGACTTTTGACATACACACATTCTTATCATTCTTTCTCAAAGTACATGACCCTTACACCATACATGTATCACAGAAGTACTAAGTAATCATTTGTAATTAATTATTCTATAGTGTAATCGGATTGACATACATATATATATATATATATATATACATATTTAATTATTCGCTCATTCATTTATTTCCAGTTTCAGATAAAACGAATGTATAGGTACAATACACAGAAATAGAGACATCATGTTCTTGCACAAATGAGTTATACATAACATCATCTAAACAACTGTGATGTAATAAGTTCACAACTAAATGAAAATGAGAAAAAAGGAGAAACTTTTAAAAGACCACAGAGGCTTTGTCAAGTAAGACTTCTTAAAAAAACAAAATATTTGTGTTGTGCGTTACATACATGTCATTGACTTAAATTTAATTATATATATAATATAGAAAATATGTAAGGTAGGGGAATGTTATTAAGACGAAACAATATGAGCCAATGCCACCATGTCCTAAAGTTTCCGTAGAGGGAAGGTTATCATGAGAGTAAAGGGTGAAGGAGAATAAACAGATTGTATTAGATTTCTCAAGTTCTCATTGATTTAAAAACTACCTTGTTACATGGATTTGGCATGGCTTTGTATTTGACATCACTAACATTCATTTGCATGAAATAAAAAAAATATCAAATAAGAATGTGGTGGGAACAGAATCAAAGATTGAGACCATTTCATAATTTATGATTTGTTTCCCTTCTTCTTTTTGATCTCAAAAGTTTGCTATGACCGGATTATAGCATGGCTGTGTTTTCAAGAACACTCATCTCGTGCACACACTTGTAATAAAAATAGCAATTCAAGTACCACATCACAACAGTATACATGCTCATGAATGGGTTATCTGAGCAATCAATCATTCGCTAGTTTCGAAATGGTACAGAGTCTTCTTTCCAATTACATCTAGTTTCATTTAAACTGATCTGTTTTTCTTTTCATGTCTGCATATTGTTTTGTTATACGCTGTCTCTGACTTTCTCCTACGCGCCATGTAACCTTCGATTTCAAAACCTCAATAACATGTAGGGTGTCGTTACATTGTCATTAACAAGAATGAAATCAATTTCACCTTGTTTTAAACACTTCTCAATTTCTAAAACCTCTTGTCTGCCTCTTTTCTTCTTTCACTACATAGGTCATCTGTAATAGGATGTTTAGTTCCCCAGTAGGTCGTAGGTCACTACCTTCCAGTCAAAGGTCAACTCCCTCCAGCATTAGATCATCTGCATTGAGTCAAGATACTTTGATGTTTACGCCACCAATAGGTGACAGGATTCCTCCAAGAGAGAGAATTTCAAGAGGTATATATATTTATATATATATATATCAGATACAGTGTGGATTGTTGTTGAGAGAAAGAAGGACGTAAACTCTTGTTTTGAACGATATGAGCCTATAAAGTCCTTCTGGCTCTAGGCAAACTTTCTTTTTACTACCTGGTATCTTTTCCCATTTTTTTTTTACAAGATCAATCCTTTTTAATTAATATACAAATATATATCTTAAGACAAAAAATGTTTCTGCAAATCAACTGCAAGCGTATTATTATGAAATGCCCTTGCTTTAGTGAGGTAAATATACACATATTTCAATTATTCCTTCTAAAATCATGATATACCACCAAATATATTTTCTTATGATTTTAGTATCAGTCTAGCCATTCATATTTAATACTGAAATGAACCCAGTCATGGAATATCTTTTAACCCATTTTTTAATGTTCATAGTACCGTAACCTGCTTGTACATCTAACTACATGTATTTACTTGTAGCATGAGTGCCGGATGTTCCTGGTTGATAAGGATGATATATCAGCCCATTTATTTCTTGGCTCAAGGACTGTTGAGTTTTTATACCTATTCGAAACAGTGCTTGTAGAAAGATCCAACAACTCTTTAAAGAGTTTACTATTCTTGCAGGTTGTGTTTGGCATTGTACTAAATGTTCACTCTACGATGTTGTATTGCTCCAGCACAAATTCAATGCATATATGCACTTGAGAAAACCTCTAATATTAACAGTATTGAATGGATTTGGATGCTAGAAAATATGTTGTTAATTGGATTTGTGTTGATATATTGTACCAAATTCATGTTGTATTTTTATTGTATATTTTCATTCATTTGTATGATATTTCTCTTTTACTCTCTAGTATTCTTTATCTTTCTAGTATTTTGACTGTTTTTGCATCTCATGCTCCCCTTCTCCCTCTTCCACCCTCCATTCATTCATTCTTTCATTAAAACCTTGTTCACAAATATCCTTATGTCCCCCTTGTAAATTTCTTTATTTCGTTAACATCATTCACAAATATTTTCACACTTTTGTCTCTCACATATTTCTAGGTCTCACTCTTAAACTCTCAGTCCGTACTTCAATCATTCATAATTTTCACATTTATCCCTATTTCCTCATTATCTATCACACTCTTTATACATACTTCAGCTTGTATCCAATCTTTCTCTTTTGAATTTATATACCCTTTTGCAAAATGTTAAATTGGTTCTTCCTTTGTGTATTGCAATCAAATTTAGTTGTTCTCTCTTCATCCTATCCCAGTTTTCCTTCAGCTTTCTTTAAACTTGGGTGCTTCTTTCTTTTTTTGGTATTTTTTTCCGTTGCCAACTTTTATTTTTTCCCCTTTGCATTCATTGTTCATTTTTTTTCTTTTTTGAATTCTTTACATAAATCTTTTCTTTCTTTCTACTTTTTAAAAATATTATTAAAAACAATTATTTTATGATTTGCTTTTGTATTCTTTTGCCATGCCCTTTACCCTGAGAGAAATAATTGTTCATTTCATATCCTTCATTTCAGACAACATTTCAGAGCCTGCTGATACCAGAACCATCGACTCTGCGTCTGGAGCTAGCTCTGACAGCGAAGAATTCAAGGACGATGAAATGTTTGAAGTCCTTCGCAAGCAGAGAGAAGAATGCATACGGCAGCTTAATCATCTAGATAAGTTGCTTCCTCACACAAGTAAAGATTAACCCTTTAAAGTTCATTGTTTTATATGTGCAGCTTTTATTAAAATGCATTGTAAGGACCTGTCGTAGTATAGTGTAACAAGTAAAGATAAACTCTTAAAACCTCATCATTGTGTTATTTGTGCAGCTTTTATTGAAATACATGAAAAGTACATGAAAAGGAGTACATTTGCTACAGGTCTGTCATGCAGTGCACTTAGTGCAGAGCAAAGATAAAATGATTGTTTGAAAAAAAAAAAAAAAAATCGGGAATAGCCCTTTAATGAACGGAAATACAGATAGACTATAACAAATTATAATAATTACTGATCAACAGAAAATGAGTGTCCACTAGAGTGTTATTCTCATGTGATGAATTAAAGTTGAAGATGCTCTATACGCACAATATTAATTATCTTTGTTGTCTACAAGTATGCCACAATGAATTGATTAGTTTAGGATTCGATGTTCTCAGATAGAACTGCATTTAAATATATAAATAACCTTTACATTTAAGTCACCCAGGATTTACAATGCAATAACTTTTTGCTACATAAATGTTATTATTTTCCTCCAAAGTCAATTATTCTTGCAGCTATATTACAAATGCTGATCTTATTCAGAGTGAAACGGTGCAATGGTGTGGTAATTATATGGATATACATACATGTACATGTGAGCTTGTATGAGGATTATAATATCTGCCATTATAGTAATAATCATTAACAACAACGTGTATACGTTACAAAGTCCACAAGATTTGAAACTAATCTCACATTATCAAGCACTATTATTATGCAGAAAAAACATTTTTAGATTTAATTTGATTGTACATCTTAAAGCTACAGGTATCAGGCTCTTTACAGATAATGTGTATACAAATGAATTTAAAGAGGCTATTGTTAAATTAAACGTTAACATGTATCATTCAATGTTTTAAAATGTACGATTGTCCAACACATCACTGAAATATGGCGATATTCAAACAACACACTCTATACTTACATACATGTTCTAGTTGACAGCGAATTATAATTAAAGTGTTACTCATAGAAATACAGCGTTTGTCATCTTTGTACAGTGTTGCGTACAATGTGATCCTGCAGACGGTATGATTTATAGGCTCGAGTAGGAGATTAAATCAAATTTGGGAGCAAGTAGATGTAATGAAATGCAAGCCATGCACAAACAAGTTTTAATACAGCATAATATCGATATAATTTGCATACTGAACTTCTGCAAAACAGCAGGTTGTGATATCTTACTACAAATATTAAAGTTTCTCAAATATTTACAGACAAAACATAAACCTTTAAAGTTTCATAACTTTAAGTAATTTCAAAATTCATTTGTGATAATACAATACTAGTTTCTCTCCATCTATTCATATTTTTCCTTCTTTTTTGCAATGTCATAGTAAATCCTATATTATCATAAAAATGTGCGGTTTAATGACACTTCCTTCTTTTGATAAGTGCGTCCAGTTAGAATTAACCACTACGTAGTTTTGATGAGGTCAAAGATAATGCATATGTACAGCAAGACAAAAATCCTCTTAATCAACATTTACTCTTAATCTCATCACATGAAAGAAAAGTATGTATATACTCAAACATGCTGAAGAGATTCAACAACTGTTGGCCACTATAAACAGTGGCTGTTTGAGAGAGTACAAGTATACTTTGAAATGTCTCAGGGATTGAGCAATTATCCACTTTTTTAAAAACAGAATCAAGGATTTACAAAGTCCCATTATTTTTCTTAATCTTTTTTTTTGTAACATTAATTTGGTACTTGCTTTCAGATGAAGTATTTGATAGATCTCCTTCGACAATTCTTGAAACATCATCATTATATACATATATATATATATATATATATATATACTTTTTTCGAATAATCATTGTTATACAAAGTAGTAAAGATAGTGTATGAACAAACAGGAACTTTGTTAAATTCTATTACTTTTAATATTTTTGCAAGCCGTATATAGATTAAGGTCATAAATGTAAATATTATGATATGTAAATCAAAGCATTGTGAACAACTATCAGTTTTTGAGTATATTCTATTGCCCTTGTTATTTAGCAAATTATTCACCTTTTCTTGGATAAAGAATATACAGGGCCCCATTTCATACAAAATTTTATATTAAGTACTATCACAATTCTATAACAGATTATCTCACAACCAATCAAATGCAATGATTTCAATAGCTTATATCAATTATTGCAACCTGTTATTTCATTAAGGTTATAAAAGTGGCCCATATCCTTGATTATCTAGACTCAATTCTATAACAAATTATCTCACAACTAATCAAATGCAATGATTTCAATAGCTTATATCAATTATTGCAACCTGTTATTTCTTTTAGGTTATAACAGAGGGCCCATATCCTTGATCATTCAGACTTTGATGTGTTAACAAGGAAGATAGTGCTTAAATACCATACATCTCAAACACATCATGCGTACCTGCAATCTGTTTAGCCCTTTCTTCGTCTTTTCGCATCTTGACCAAGTAGTTTCCGTACATGGGCTGTCCGTCTGGTGTAGTAGGTCCCATAGCGCCTTTCATTCCTCCCTTGCGGCAGTCCATGCCCTCAGCATGGTAGGATGCATCGTCCGTCTGTATGGGCGGTGGCATTCTGGCCTGCTCTTGTTTTCTCTTCTTGACCAAGTAGTTCCCGTACATAGGTTGTCCGTCGGGGGTTGTCGCCTTTGTGTCGGCATATTTCATCTCTCCCTTGCGACGTTGCGTGACTTCTGGATTGAGAGAGGCGTAGACAGTGGGTTCTTCTGTCTGTATGGGTGGGGCATTAGGGGGATGGGCGCGGTCATGTGAGACGGACATGTAGACCAATCCATCATCATCAACCTGCGTGGAGTAAAAACAAATGGATAATAGTATTGATGTTTCTTAGGGGACTGATGTGGAGATCAGTCTGTCCAATGTGGTTGATTTTGAGTATGAGGTTTATGAAGTTTGACAATTTCTAACATTGAGTTGAATAACAAATGATTATGAATGGAAATCAAAAACAAATTAAATGGCACTCAAATTCTATGGAAATTGTTACATCTTAAATTGATACATCTAAATTAATTGGGAAAGAGGTTGTTTCTAATTGGCAGAGCTGAGCTCTACCCAGCATGCATGTATTTCCTGAAAGAATATAATGAATAGAGAAGTAATGCTATTTGAATTTATCTTTATTACTGATTTAAAAAAAAAAGATGTATTAATCATAAGCGCTAAAAGATTAACATACCGTTCGGCCTTCTTGTTGAGCGTTGTCTCCATTGTCTGCTCGGACGGCACAGAATTAAATTAAATGTAAAGAGAAAGTCATGTAATTTGGGTAAGTTTAAAATGAAAGTACATAATATGGCAATGTTACTTCCTTTTAAAGGTTAGAGTGTGATATGGATATTTGACTTTTTATCTATATTGTATGTTAGTAAGATTATCTATGTTAACTTATAACAGATCAATAAATGAATGTATTTCAAGTTTGTAATTGCTAATATATTATAGATTTACCTCAAATACAATATGAAAAATAAAATGATTGAAATTTGTGAAGAAAATATTAATTTAATCTCTGGCTTTTCATGTCAATGGAAATTAAATTCAAATGATATCCTATATTTCAATCCTATGACTAACAGCTAAGTTTCCCTTCATTTTCTGCTTATCCTGATAATTATATAATATTCTTTTCTTCTGTATGGACCTATAATATTTTGAATTTTCTTTCCTCACACGTTTTCTTACACCTCAATTCTTGTCTCATTATTATAACTGTTAGTTGTCATTATTAATGCTAATGTGAAAACAAGCACAATATACGAGAGATAAAGAGAGAAAGGGGAGATTATATAGATTAAAGTGAAAGCATGTACTAGTATAACAAGCTGGAGTTTATGAGCAGCAGGAAAAAAAAAACAAGACAAAGACTGTACAGGAAGAGAGGAAGAAAATCTTAAAGGAATAACGGGGGAAAAAAGCAAGATAACGATTTATGTATAAAGAAATCAGAGGAAAACAAAAATCAGTGAATGAATGCCGTCTAAGTGCTGTAAAAAGTGATGGGGGGAGAGAGTGAGAGAGAGAGAGAGAGAAGTAAAACGAAAGAGGAAAACAAATAAAATCAAAATCAAAAGGTGGTGAAATGAGAGAAAACGTATCAAGAAAGTTGAAGATTGTAGCCTAGAGAAGATACTTTAATAATAAAATGGGGAATACATCTGATATGTGTATGTTTTGGTTTGTTAGAGGTGAATGTAGGGGGCCAGCTGCTATACGACATACCCTTCTTTCGTTTCACACAGCATAACACTCCATAGAAGTACATCAAACCCAGTGAAATAAGCAGGATGAAGCCAGCAGAGGCAATCACTCCAAGTGCGATTGTCATGAAAGGAATGCCACTTTCAGTTGATGGCTGCTTCTCAACTGGTGAGTCTAGGACAAACAATACCATGACTAGAATGTTGTGGATATTGGTTTTCTAAACAATGTTGTAGGAGATTGGTTTAATGGCAAATTTTAGTTATATCCACGATTTATGTATGTATGAATGTTTCGTTCACATCCCTCTATCCCGTGTATTTAAAACAGCAGTTTACAAAGCCATGTAGGAGGATTTGTTGTGTTTGGCAGAATGCATATCTACTAATACTAGAAAAACCCCAGACACACATATTAATCCACGCACACTCATGTATCCACCCACATCTGCACACATGCATGTTTATATCCTCCCTGACACCTAAATACACACAACACATGGGAATCCATCTATACCCATATGCATGTAATATGTGAATCTAAAAGCAAATGTGAACCCACCCACACATGGATCCACCCACACACACATGTGAATCAAATCCACATCCACTCATGCACACATATTCATCCACACAACACGCACGCACACACACACACACACACACATGTGAAATAGCCCAAACACAAAGGTGTATACATGCAGGTTCACCCACCCACCTACCCACGCATAAACGTACAGCTGAACATGAACCATTTCTGTCACGTGCTCATTTCTAGTTCAGTATGTTGATTACATCTAAGTAATATCGGCTTTATGTTTCAATATACATTTTGCATAGTACCTTATCAAATTAAGGAAGCATGTTATGATGATTATTTCATTGAATCAGGGGACTTCTACTCTTTTCTTGCCACTTCAAAAAAATATTATTTGTTTCAAAGAGATCTTGAGAAAATTTGTAAGTAATGGGAATCGACGGTAAATGCCTGGAGGTAATTTCGAATTATTCCCCTTTTTATTATGAATAATTATAAAATAAAGGATAATAGCTTAACCTGTTAGATCAGTTGGTTTACTGCACAGTCCCCTCCCAAAGGTCACCAAAACTGTGTCACCCGGGTCGATGCTGACCTCTGTGCCCGGTTCAACGCACTCTGTTCTATTCACAGAGGCACAGTTTGGCCCGTTGTAAGTCCTCAGTGTGACGAAGCAGATTTCTCCCAGGGATTGGTTTTCCTTTGACAACGTTAAGATATTTGTCTGTTTGTTCCAAATGGTGGTTAAGCCTATATGATTTAAAAAAACAAAGACAACAACAGAGAATTATTATAGCACTATTGCTTATTTTTTAGAGATGGAGAAAAAGAAACAGAGAGTTGGACGGTTTAATACAAATCCTACTTCAATGTGTTAAGTATTCTCTAAGATTCGTTTAATTTGATTTATGAACACAAAGCCTTTAAATGTGTAGACATACAAGGTTTAAGTTAAACAGTGGCAACGTTGTTCTGTTTTCTCTGTTTTTGCATCCCTCTATATATTTCTGCTCAGTCAAACTTTTGTTAAACATGTCAGAACTAGCTATTCATTTCATGACTGCATGGGAGGGACTATAATTGTATTCTTTTGACTGATTCGAAATGAAAACTGAAATATATTCCTATCACTTGACTGGAGAAAGACGACTTGTGCAGAAAATGTTTTGTGGATCCCTAGTGGACCCTTGTGAAAAGAAAAGAAAACATTCGTGCTGATCAGGGTGTCCCATCCCACAAATGGTACATAAATGACAATTTCCCTTCACAGCCAACCAACAAACATCGAAGAAAAAAAAAGATTTTTCTTAATGATGATAATGCTTTCGTCCTTACCATAGCTCTCGGGTGGCAATGCTGTGTAAGGCCCAAACAAGGAAGCATGGAGAAGAAAAACAGAAACAGAGCTATCATTTAATGGCGTTTGATAAGTGGTTTTCAATCTTACAGGGTTGTGGTTTGTAATGTTTCGAATTCAAATGAAAGAAATGGTTATTAATAACTCTTGTCAAGTTTCTTCATCAATTGAAAAGTTGTCTGTATTTTATGGTTTAGTAATTATAGTATAAAGTATAAAGTATTAAGTATAGTAAAGAATGAACTGGGTGGGGTGAAAATTACACTAGTGCAACACTGTAATAAGCTTTATCATTTATACATTATTCCTTATCCGACCATTACCATTAGAAGCAGCATTAAAAAAACACCTAGAACTGAATCTGTAGGCCTGTAAACGATTACAACAGTTATGAGAGAATACAATTAAACAATAACTCTACTTTTTGTGGTTAATATTTGGTACATTCTCTGTACTTGAGCTCGTAGAATTGTCACTTTAAATATTCCATCTTTTCCCCCCTTTTTCCCTTCAGTTTCGACGAAGATGTAATGTGTAATTGCTTGAGAATGAAATTCTCATTTGGAGGATGAGGTAGTGGGGTTATACTGAAGACTGAACTTTAGATAAAGCGAGATATTAGCAAATTCTATGTATTTTTTTATAAATGAAAGCGGGAAAGGCAAATAGAATTTCTTCACAAAAGAGAACAAGCCATATAAGCATTGGTAACAGAAAATGTACCTAAAGAAGAAGGCTTTTAGTAACTAGGAATGTAAACATGTTTTCGTGGATGATTACATTTTGAGCATCAGAAACCATAAAATAAATGAAACCACTGTATGTGGAAGCGTGCGCATTCATAACGGCATATGACGGCTGAGTACAAAATAATGCGTTCGGTAACGAGAAAGTTGTTTGGAAACTTTGTAGGATGGTTAAAGTTCAAACGTCAATTTTGTTAGAAATTTGCGTTATTAAGGAACTTACGAGTTGTTGAAGCTACTTGTTCCACTGAGGTACTATTCCCCGCGCTGTTCACTGCCCATAGAGTCATCCGGTACCATGTGAATGAGTTCAGTCCCACCAATGTGTAGGATTCCCCTGTCAAGTTTGTGACCACACCACACCCCTCTACTTGCGTGTCGTTTGGACAGTATTGCAGAGTGAAAGTTTGTTGCAACCCGCCATCGAATCCTGGTACCCAGGCAACGAAGAGAGTTGAAGATGTCGTCTGGGTTTGGTCGACGAAGAACCGAGAAGGTGGATCTGGGATGACTGTACGTAAACATAGAAAAGGGGATTTTAAATGGTTGAAATGGGAATCTATGGTTTAAAAGATTGTCTTGTATTTTCATCAATTCGCTATTTTGCCGGGTTGCCAGGCAACTAAGAGAGTGGGAGATGTCGTCTGGTTTTGGTCGACGAAATACCGCGAAGGTGGATCTGGGATGACTGTACGTAAACATAGAAAAGTGGATTTAAAATGGTTGAAATGGGAATCTATGGTTTTGAATATTGTCTTGTATTTTTAAAATTATTCTGGAGTGAGAGTTTGTTGCGACCCGCCATCGAATCCTTGTTGCCAGGCAACGAAGAGAGTTGAAGATGTCGTCTGGTTTTGGTCGACGAAGAACCGAGAAGGTGGAGCTGGGACGACTGTACGTAAACATAGACAAGGGGATTTAAAATGGTTGAAATCGTAATCTACGGTTCTTAAGATTGTATGGTATTTTAATGAGTGCTGTTCTAAAAAAGAAATACCTATGTGATGCGATTCTAAACATGAACAGATGCCAAGTTTTTAATTTGTATTTACTCACTGGTATAGTTCAATGTCGCAGTGGCGTTACCGAGATCTGTACTAGCCAGACATTCATATTTCCCAGAATGGGTCGGCTGAACATCATAGATGAATAGTTTACTTGTAGAGATGGTTTTCATCTGGACCCTGCCAGAGAGAATAAGATGCCTAGAAGTGTTCGTTAGGATCGTCCGGTTGTGGTACCAATTTAAGTTAATGACTGGTGGATTGGCATCGGATGAACATATGAACTCGTTACTGATGAATCGCTTTTCGTTTTCAAGGCGTCGAACAGAAATGTTGACAATAGAAGGAGAGTCTGCATTATAAAGAGAGAGAGAGAGAGAGCGAGAGATGTGGACGATGTTGTGGGCGATAATATACATGTATACCAAAATCGACTAGGCATTAGGTTCAGTGGTACAAATTGTAGAAATCCAGTTTGTCTAAAAAAAATTTACAATTCAATGTAACGAGAACAGGAGTCATAAACTTTTGTCCAGAAGTCTAGTCATCACAGATTTGCATTAATCACTCGAAATTCAATTTTATTTTCAAAGTATTCATCAAAAACTTATTGATGTTTCTACGAGATAATTCATAAACTTAATGGGAAAGAGCAAGTGTATTATTACCATTCTTTCGGGTATAAAGTTTCTTACATTTTGGCTAACTGACAGATCTTACAATTTACAATCTTAAAGAGGACTTGAAGTCTTGAGCGGACAAACACAATTTTATTTACAAGGGATAGCGTGTATTATCTTCTTTATATTCATCACTTTAATTAAACGCTTGAACAAACAAGCATATATTTTAGAGATAATTTAAAAACCTAATGTGATATTCTACATTTCTTGAGTGTACTCAATTTCGTACAGTTCTGTTTACTTACAGAGGATGTTAATAACCTTGGTATCATTCTGGGAGGTCATAGAGGGCGCTGTCGGCTGGAATCCATGACAGATAAGCCGTTTTCCATTATCATATCGTGATGGTGAGAACACAAGAGTACTTGTAGCGTTCACACGGCCATTTTGATTTATTGTCGTGTGTAGAGAAGAATTTTTCGTGAGGTTAGTTGATTCTATGTACCAGTGGATGAGTGGAGCTGGATATCCGTTGATGGATGTGCAGATCACACCGGCTTCTTCACCATCTCTCAGATCATTGATACCATCAATTTCTAGAGTATCAGGTGGTCCTACATGCAAACGTATGTATCACATGTATTAGAAAATGAGAAAAACAAATATACAATCACAAAATATATATTTTTAAAAACGTGATTGAGTATGTTGGAAAGTGTTGAAATAGCCGGTCCTATAATGCAACTTCTCGGAAAAAAAAACAATTCATTATGGGACTCGAATAATAAAAGTGTCATTGTATTTTAGTTTATTTTCTGGTTGATTTCTTACATCATATGACATCATATCATATCAAAGTACATGGCCTCAATATGCTTTAAAAGGGGCTTTACTTACCAGGCAAGAGCACATCCAGTTTGACTGTATTCGATGTTTTGTTGTCCACAATGCATCGATAGTTCCCGTTGTCTCTCCTTCCCCATTTGTTGATTGTGAGATTAGCGGAAGTATTGTCCGTCACCCATGTGATCTTTTTCGCATCAATTGCATCATTACTAACACTTTTCTCGCAGTTTCCATCTTGGAAACATATTTTGCTTGCTAAAACGGTCAAATTGTCTTTTGCGATAAATATCTCTGCTTTGTTATTCGAAGGCTTAAAACCGCAGATAAGATGAACATCTTCACCGATTGCAGGGATCTCAACATCAGCCGAAATCTGAACAGTGATCATGGCATGACAAGCTGCAAAATAAACAAAGAAACTAAAACACGAATTCTGAAAGGAATTCCAAAATAATTCAAACGAGCTATCGAATGTCTTTATGATTTGGCATTCGTTTTTTAAAATAATTATTTTGAAGAACAGCCACCTCCCCCCTTAAATATGAAGTAAGACCTAAAGACAAGTTTCGAACTGTATCTGCGGGTAAAATTAGGGCATTGGCAGAATTAAGATAACAAACATGGGATAATCTGTTTACCCTTTCTGTATTTTCGCTCTCATCATTTTTTTTCATTTTTGCGGAGGGAGTTGGGGGTATTGCAGATCTTAGATTTATGAGATCTCCTGTTGTGAATATGCATGGACAAAGCGTTTTCAACATATTTATATCAGGAAAATCGCTTTTCCTTTGTGCTGATTTGGATGAGTAATTGAGATTAAGCCTTTATGTTTTTAAATTTTAATAGTAGAAAATAGATAATACACTTACATGTTACCCACGCGACGAGAATAGGATGAAATATAAACCGAAGTTGAGGATCCATTACTATATAAACTGTCTTTATGAGACTTTATGAAACTTGCGTCCAGAAACGATAATGGTCAATTTGTGTGGCGACAAAGTGAAGTTATAGTTTGACTAACAATTAAAGACAAATTACCGACACTATAATTATGACTGACAATGAAACTGCAACACGAAATATGACCCCACCTTTGTTGTTTTTAAACATGAGTTTGAATACTGTTAAAGTAATTCTACTAATAATATCGTAGAATACCAAGAACAACACAAAGAAAAGAAGTGGAGAGTATGGTTCGGGGTTAACGTACTTTACATTACACTGTTTCGATTTCTTTAGACTTATTGAAACACAATTCATGTTAAATACTGACATTATCTTGTTCATCGCATTTACTTATATCTATAATGGACCTGAGGAAATGCTGAAATAAGCGAGACAATGCCACACCTATACCAATATGTTTTTGTTATGGGTCTTAAAACTTTGAATGAAATATTAAAAGTTGTCCGGTTCGGTCAATTCTTGTTGGTCAGATCGACCAACAATTTGTTAGTAGGCCTACAATTACTTTTGAACTCTGAGCACTGTGAGCAAACTTTAAAAAAAAATTGTATTAATAGTATTTTATTACTTTGCTTTCTTTTCATATATTTTCTTTTTACTATTTTGGTATTTTTGCACAATATTATAATGTCTAATATAGTTGCTATACCTTTGGCACCAATACCCATGTGTACAGATATTTGCGTTTTTTATAACGTGTTTCATTTTTTCTGGCTTTAAAGAAAATATATAGCTTCGTTGCATACAGATAGTTTTTTATCGTAGCGTCTATACAGGAGACCATGGAGACCGATTACATGCTAACCTTGAATGGTGTGTGTGTGTGTGTGTGGGGGCGGGTGGGGTGTTCCTTGTTTGAGAAATTATGATTATGCCTACATTAAGAATTACAGTACCATAAACCGTCAACGAGCTAGCCGCTTTTCGGGGATAACGACAACCCCTTTTTTACGAGACGATTGACGTATCAGCAAACGTGTGTATCCTTTCAGTTTCGCTATCCGGTGCATTACAAGTTCATAGACCGTTTTTATTCTTTAAACAAATCACCACGAAAGTTCCCTCATTCGTTGTGTATGTACAGAATGACATTTGAGAATTAAATAAACTATGGTCATGTAGATGATTAAAACTCAATAGGGTGACATTATGAACTTGATTTTGTGTGTGTCATATATTGACTTGAACACGTGTTCTATCAAAGAGAAAGTACACACAAAAAATTCCCATGCGTATCATGTAAAAATCGAAGATAAATTATGAATTTCCTGGCGATTTTATCATGCGCACAGCCATATGTCTCCATACGACATGCCATGGTATGCACAGATTTTTAAAGAAAGTCATTTTGTGGATGTCATTGTGGGGATTGATATTGATATTCATCTTATACATTCCACAAATCCAAAACTTGCACTCCCCTAACTTTGTACAAAGTAAAGCAAACACCGGGAAGTGTGCACTCGTGAAACAAGGGCATTTATAAAAGCCTAAAAAATAGCGTCTTTAAAGTGTGCATCTACCAATCTAAAAAAGTTTGTCACTCCTCGGCCCTTCAAACGGTACTTGACAATTTAGTTTTGAAAGTGTGACTAAAAGGTCGTCTGCGTGTTTTAACCATCCTTTTAGAGGAGGATTTCTCATTATCTCTGAAAAACGACTGCCCTGCTTATTTGGAAACGATGTTTTTAAAAAGAAGAATGATACTCTCAAACCACTCAGTAGAATCATGAAACCTGATTCAGTTACATATTATCTTACTTTACAGATGTGAAAGTACATTGTCTTATTTTTTATGTGCTGTACGTGGTATTGCACGTTTAAAGTGACATATTATATGTTAAGTAGCACACATTAAGAGATAGATAGACAAACGTTTTTTTTAAAGATTTTTATTAAAACAAACATTATTGCAGCAAAGCGGAATTGCGATGATTTTACAATGAAAGAGTGCACAAAGGTAATCGGCATTGACAAAACTATCAAATAACAAATGATAAACAACAATGATAGAGTTCAGACTAAAAAGATAATCAGCATTGACGAATGTCACACATGGTAATCAACAAATAATGTTTTGTGTAAACTAATGTCACATATGATATGTATTATACATGTCAATGTTTAATATATACACTTGTTATTGAATGGTACATTAAAAAATACTGAACATAGCAGCCCGGAGCTGAATTACATTGAGGTTACAATAAAAGCACGTGAAATACATAGCAATATTAAAACAGTTATCACATACAAATTACGAACATTCTTTCAAAGATATAATTAGTAAGATATAATATTATTAAAAAACTAAGTTTGGAAGTAGATTTGAGGAAGAAGCATAACTGAAAGTTTGAATCCATGGGAACAAAGTTACATTGTAAACATTTTTTTTTTTTTTTTTAATATTTCGAAAATGGTGATGAGATATAAAAAAAAAAAAATCGGTATAAATGAAAACAACGTATAAACTAAGAACTGTATACGGTATAGATATTCGTTATAATAAATTAAAATGCAATATCCTACATTATTTTTACTGGAAGAGAATATTATTCAAAGTGTTATCTAAAAGTATATGAGGCTGAAAGTGTTTTTTATTTTTAGATCTCTTATAGGAGTTTCAATAGTGTTTAGTTTGAATTCGTCCTCTATCTATACAAATATTAATGATACTATATATATTTTTTTTATTCAGTTATTCATATCAATTGTTCAGCTACTTGTCAGGTGGTTAAAATTTTAGTAGATAAGATGCGTTGGTCATTTAGTATTGAAACTGTGATTAATTTCGATTACGAACAGAGGTAACAATACATCCGATGAACTAAACAAAATGAATAGTATTGACATTGATTTCTATAATTAATGTGTTCAGTATATACATGTACAAAGCTTTACAAAAACTATCATTAATGAATTCATTTCTTGAAGAAATAGAAATGTCATTGTCATTAATTAACATGACATATTCAGTTATATCAAATGTTTTATAACTATTATTCAAGCGTTCATTGATCTAGAAGAAATTGACTTGTGTTTGATTTTGATAATTCACTTATTAAGCATTATACTACAGCCATTATTTCATCTCTTGAAAGTTGAATATTGATAAATGAGGTTTTTCAATCATTCTATATACATATATATACATGTATGTAGTAGCTTAAACACGATACTCTGCATTAGTCATTTACAATCGTATTTTCAGTGTATGAAAGTCATTACAAACATTCAAATTAGAAGCAACACAAATTGATAATAATTCTTAGTTAGATATTTACATACTTAGTATATACAATGTATTCATGTCATTCTTGCTAACATTCATTTTTTTCAGTTTGATCAGATACGGCACAGGATTATTCCTCAGTTTTCTTGTCCTAAATTTGATTTGTGGTATCGGATTAGATGGATCTGTGCTGTATCATAAAACCTGTTCATCAATAATAAATGCCATACTCATATGATAAAGTTACTCACAACCAATCAAATGCAACGATTTCATTAGCTTATATCAATTATTGTAACTTCTTATTTCTACAAAGTGTTGTGAACCAACGTTAGTGTATTACTAATACAGAGAACTTGTGTGATCAATATCTCACATTGCAATGTGCATGTTGCCGAGTCTTCCGTTTAAACATGAAGATCACCAGGCTTGTCTACTGTATCATTCCCCTTCCCTGCGGCTCGTCATCATTTTGTGAACTGGATTGTGGATGACAAAGGCTTTATCTCCATGTATGCAGCCGTCCCATAATCATCATCGTCCGTTGCCGTGGGAACAGTATTGGTATAATGAGGATCATGAGGTTCCTCCTTACATATGTTCTCTGTATTGACATACACCCCTTCTGCCCTGTCCACATGATCAGCATTCTTCATTTGCTCAAAGGAAGCACTAAGACATTCCTTGTCATTCGTAATATAGCACTGGAATACGTCGGATCTTCTGCACTTGCATACTCAGGCTCGTGCTCTTTCCTTGTAAAACTGGGACTGACATAGTCAGAACTGCCCGATGGTTTACAACCACGGAATGTAGACTGGGAAGATGGAATCGATTTCATGTCCATGTAGAATCCTTTAGTTGACTTCGGAGACCCGGACTTATGTTCCTCCGACGATGAAATTTCAGCATAGACTTCTTGGGATACCTTGAAGAATAAATTATAATTCAAATTACATAATTGCACACATTCACAGACTTGCGCTTATCATCGAATGGTAATAAAGCGGAAAACAGTTTTAGACTGATTAAGTGTATCATCATATTGTGTCGAAAGAAAAAATATATGCAGTATATGCGCTGTTCACCCTGACTACGGTGTGTTTAAGTGATTAGAACATTATATCTCTTGAAATTGGTCACAGTTTGAAAACAGGCACACATCTATACCAACCTGTTGGGGCTGTAATTTGGTCGTTGCCACTGGTGGGACGGTTGTGTTGGTGGTTGACTCTTTTGCACTCCGCGCTGAGGGCAGAGTGATAGAGATGAAACTATTTTATGTTTACAGAAATAAGAATCTTATTAGAAAGTGAAAGCATATGTAACAAGCTGCAGTAGTTATTTTATTAGCGGCAGGAAAAAAAAAGACGAATACTGTACAGGAAGATACTCTAAAAGGAAAAACAGGGGGAAAAAAGCAAGATAATGATATACTGTATATATAAATCAGAGGAAACATAAATCAGTATGGAAATACATGCTGTTTAAGTGTTTTAGAAGTAATAGAGGGGGGGAGAGAAGTAAAAGGAATGATGAAAAAAAAACGAAAAAAAAAAAAAACACAAACACAAACAAAAAGCAAAAGGTGGTGAAATGAAAAGAAAACGTAACGAGAAAGTTGAAGATTGAAGCCTGGAGAAAATACTTTAAGAATGAAATGGGGAATACATCTGGTATGTGTTTGTTTTGGTTTGTTAGAGGTGAATGCAGGGGGTCAGCTGCTTTACGACATACCCTTCTTTCGTTTCACACAGCATAACACTCCATAGAAGTACATCAAACCCAGTGAAATCAGCAGGATGAAGCCAGCAGAGGCAATCACTCCTATAGCGATTGTCATGAAAGGAATGCCACTTTCAGTTGATGGCTGCTTCTCAACTGGTGAGTCTAGGACAAACAATACCATGACTAGAATGTTGTGGATATTCGTTTTTCTATACAATGTTGTAGGAGATTGCTTCAATGGCAACATTTAATTATATCTATGGTTTATTTATGGATGTTTCGATCACAGCCCTATATTTCCTCTGTTTCAACTAGCGTTTTACGAAGTCATATGTAGGAGGATTTTTTGTGTTTGGCAGATGGCAAATTTACTAATACATGTACAAGAAACCACACACGTGCTTCACCCTCATGCACATGCATTATGATTTAATATACACTTCACATAGTACCTTATGAAATGAGGGAAGCATGTTATGATGATTATTCCATTGAATCAGGGGACCTTTTTCTCGCTACTTCAAAAATATGTTATTAGTTTCAAAACCTCGTTTTCATCAAGAAATTGATGGTAAATGTCTGGAGGTAATCTCTAAATATTCCACTTTTCTTTTAAATGATTTTAAAAGAAATGACAATAGCTTAACCTGTTAGTGCTAGATCAGCTGGTTTACTGCACAGTCCCCTGCCAAAGGTCACCAAAACTGTGTCATCATCCGGGTCAATGCTGACCTCTGTGTTGGGTTCAACACACCCTGTTTTATTCACAGAGATACAATTTGGCCCGTTGTAAGTCCTCTGTGTAACCAGGGATTGGTTTGCCCTTGAGAATGTTAAGATATGTTTCTGTTTGTCCCAGCGGATGGCTATGCCTATATGACGAAACAAAAGAGAGAAACAGAGATAGAGAGTGTGAAGGTTAAATCTACATCATACTTTACTGTAGTACGTATTCTCTAAGATTCGTTTAATTGGATTCATGAACACATCGTCTTGAAATTAGTAGACATACAAGGTTTGAGCTAAATAAGGGAAACATTGTTCTGTTTGCTCCGTTTTTGCATCCCTCTATATATTTCTGCTCAGTCAAACTTTTGTTAAACATATCAGAACTAGCTATTCATTTCATGATTCCATGGGAGGGGATATAATTGTGGTATTCTCTTGGCTGATTCGAAATGAAAACTGAAATATATTCCCTTCACTGGACTTGAAAAAGACGACTTGTGCAGAAAATGTTTTGTGGATCCCCAGTGGACCCTTATGAATATAAGAAACAAAAACATTCGTGCTGATCAGGGTGTTCCATCCCACAAATGGTACATACATAAATAAGACCAATGAATAAATAAGAATTTCCTCTCACAGCCAACCAAAAAACAAAGGAGCACAAAATGTTTTTTTGATAAAGCTTTCGTCCTTACCATAGCTCTCGGGTTGCAATGCTGTATAGGGCCCAGACAAGGAAGCATGAAGAAGAAAACAGAAACAGAGCTATCATTTAATGGCGTTTGATAATTGGTTTTCGATCTTACAGGGTTGTGGTTGGTAATGTTTCGATTTCAAATGCAAAAAGTGGTTATAAATAACTCTATCAATTTACTTTCATTATTTGAAAAGTTTTCTTTATTCTATGGTTTAGCAATTGCTTATACTCAAAGTATAACGTATCACGTATAGTATAGGATCAACTGGAAGGGGTCAAAATTACACTGGTGCAACACTGTAATAAGCTATATCCTTTATGCATTATTCCTTATCCGATCATTACCATTACAATCAGCATTAAAACAAAACTCCTAGAACTGAATCTGTAGGCCTATAAATGATTAAAACAGTTATGAGAGAATACAATTAAACAATAACTCTACGTTTTGTGATTAAACTTTGATACATTCTCTGTAGTGGAGCTCGTACAATTGTTACTGATAAATATATATATATATTTTTACATTCTCGAGTAACATGTAATGTGTAATTGATAGAAAAAGAAATTCTCATTCGGAGGATAAGGTAGTGGGGTCATACTTAAGACTGAACTTAAGATAAAGAGAGATATTGGGAAATTGATGAGAGATGATTGATCTAGAACGCAGAAAAGCCAGATTAAAAAAGTGGCTATTCATATTGATCACCGTATTCGAAATGCAAAACGCCGGAGAAAAAAAATCCTTTAAAGAAATTAGAACAAAAAAGATATGCATTGATAACGCAAAATGTACCTCAAGAAGAAGGCTTTTAGTAACCAGAAATGTAAACATGTTTTCGTGGATGATTACATTTTGAGCATCAGGAACCCAAGAATACATGAACGCACTGTATATCTAAGCGTGTGCATTCATAACGGCATATGACGGCTGAGTACAAAAGAATGCGTTCGGTAACGAGAATGTTGTTTGTAAACTTTTTTTGGATAATTCAAGTTCAAACGTCAATTTCATTTTATAAATTTGCGTTATTAAGAAACTTACGAGTTGTTGAAGCTACTTGTTCTACTGCGTCACTATTCCCCGCGCTGTTCACTGCCAATAGAGTCATCTGGTACCACGTGAATGGGTTCAGTCCCACCAATGTGAAGGATGTCTCTGTGATGTTTGGGACAACTTTACATCCCTCTTTCCCCCCTAGCGTGTCGTTTGAACAGTATTCCAGAGTGAAAGTTTGTTGCAATCCGCCATCGAATCCTGGTTGCCAGGCAACGAAGAGAGTTGAATATGTCGTCTGGTTTTGGTCGACGAAGAACCAAAAAGGTGGATCTGGGATGACTGTACGTAAACATAGAAAAAGGGATTGTAAATGGTTGAAATGGGAATCTATGGTTTTACAGACTGTCTTGTATTTTAATAAGTATTCCAGCGTAAGATTTTGTTGCGACCCGCCACCGAATCCTTGTTGCCAGGCAACGAAGAGAGTTGAAGATATCGTCTTGTTTTGGTCGACGAAGAACCGAGAAGGTGGATCTGGGATGACTGTACGTAAACGTAGAAAAGGGGATTTTAAATGGTTGAAATGGGAATCAATGATTTTTTAAATATTTTGTTCTATTTTAATAAGTACTCTAGAGTGAAAGTTTGTTGCAACCCGCTATCGAATCCTGGTTTCCAGGCAACGAAGAGAGTTGAAGATGTCGTCTGGTTTTGGTCGACGAAGAACCAAGAAGGCGGATCTGGGACGTCTTGTACGTAAACATAGAAAAGGGGATTTAACATGGTTGAAATGGGAATCTATGGTTTTAAAGATTGTCTGGTATTTTGATAATTGCTGTTGTAAAATAGAAATACCTATGTGATACGATTTTAACCATGAACAGATGCAAACTTTCGTTTTAAATACTCACTGGTATAGTTCAAAGTCGCAGTGGCGTTACCGAGATCTGTTATACCCTGACATTCATATTTCCCAGAATGGCTTGGCTGAACATCATAGATGAATAGTCTACTTGTAGAGATGGTTTTCATCTGTACCCTGCCAGAGAGAATAAGATGCCTAGATATGTTCGTTAGGATCGTCCGGTTGTGGTACTGATTTAAGTTTATGGCTGGTGGATTGGCATCGAATGAACATATGAACTCGATACTGATGAATGGCTTTTCGTTTCCAAAGCGTCGAACAGAAATGTTGACAATGACAGGAGAGTCTGCGTAATAAAGCGAGAGAGAGAGAGACAAAAAAATAGGGACGATAATAAATAACAAAATCGTCTAGGCATTAGTTGCAGTGATAACAAATTGTGGAAATACATGTTGTCAAAAACATTTGAATATGATTTAATATAACGATAACGGAAGTTATTAAATATTTGCTCAGAAGTCTAGTCATTAAGGATTTGTATTAATTACTTCAAAATTTAATTTATTATCAAAGTATTGATCGAAAACCTATTATCGTTTCTACGAGATAATTCATGAACCTAAAGGAGAAGAGCGAGTATATCATTACCATTCTTTGGAGTAGTAAATTTCTTACAGTGTGGTTAACTTACAGATGGTGTTAAGGAGCAATCTTAAAAAGGAATTGAAATCTTGAGCGGACAAACAAATTTTAGTGACAAGGAATAGCGTGTATAATTAATCACTTCATATTCATCTTTTAATCGAACGCTTAAACAAACATAATTTCATTTAAAAGATAATTAAAAATCTAGATGTGACATTATACCTTCTTGAGGGTTCTTAATTTCTTACAATTCTGTTAACTTAGAAAGGATGTTAAGAATCTTGGTATCATTCTGGGAGGTAATAGAGTGCGCTGTCGGTTGGAATACTTGACAAATAAGCCGTTTTCCATAATCAAAACGTTATGGTGTGAACACGAGGGTACTTCTAGCGTTGACACGGCCATTTCGATTTGACGTCACGTCTTTATGAGACTTTATGAAACTTGCGTCCAGAGACGATAATGGTGCAGAGACGATAATGGTCAGTTTGTGTGGCGACAGAGTGAAGTTATAGTTTTTTTTTACCAATGAAAAAGAAATTACCGACACTATTATTATGACTGACAATAATCTGCAACACGAATTATAACACCACCCCTTTATTTTTGAAACCCGAGTATGACTACTGTTATAGTAATTCTATGAATAATACCAAGACTGATACCAAGATAACCAAGAATAATACAAAGAGAAGAAGTGGATAGCATGGTTTGGGGTTAACGTACTTAACATTACACTGTTTCGATTTCTATAGAATTATTGAAATACAATTTATGTTAAATACTGACATTATCTTGTTCGTCGCATTTACAAACATCTAAAAGACCGGAGAAAATGCTGAAATAATAGAGACAATGCCCCACCTATACCAATATATTTTGTATGGGTCTTAAAACTTTGAATGAAATGTTGAAAGTTGTCCGATTCGGTCAATTCGTGTTGGTCAGAACAACGTTAAAATTTTGTCTCCGTTTCATATCTTTCATTGTACTTTCATAGTGGGCCTACATGTACTTTTGAACTCTACGCATTGTCTGCAAGCTTTAAAGAAAAGAAAAAAAATATTCATAGTAATTCATCACAATGCTTTTTTGGGTTTATTTTTCTTTTTACTATTTTGGTATTTGTGCACAAAATTACACTGTCTAGTAAAGTTGCTATGCTTTTGGCACTGATACCCATGTGTACAGATCATTTTTTTTTTATCTGCGTCATTATTTCTAGCTTTAAAGAAAAAATATGGCTTCGTTGCATACAGACAATTTTTTAGCGTAGCCTCTATACAGAGGACCAACTACATGCTAATCTTGAATGGTGTGTGTGTGTGTGTGTGTGTGTAGGGGGATGAGCAACATGGAATCCCTCTTGCGCGTTCGTAACCCCACCGGCAGCGCAAATATTGTTTGCGATTGTGCCTACATTAAGAATAGAGTTAGAGGAAGATACCGTAAACCGTTAACGAGATATTGAGGGTCATGGTTTCCTCCTGTGGTGCCCTGTCGTACTGTGTATTGGTATACACAGCTTCTGCCATGTCTACGTGATCATCGTTCTTCCTGGGCTTGGTGGTAGGACTAAAGTATCCTTTGCTATCAGGTCCGGATGTTTTCGAACCTTGTGAATAGGGTGCCATTGGCCCGTTGTGATTATCTCCATAAACATGCTCGTGGTTGTCACACCGTCATCATCATCATCATCATCATCATCATCTCCCGTCACTCTTAATACAGCACTGGCATACGAAGGATCCTCTGTACTTGCATACACACGCTCGTGCTCTTTCCTAGTACAAATTGGGACTGACATAGTCAGCAGTAGAACTGACCGATGGTTTACAACCATGGATTGTAGATTGGGAAGATGGAATTGGTTTCATGTCCATGTAGAATCATATACAGAGTGAGTCAGAAAAAATGTCCCACTTTTAAAAAGTTGTATTGTTTGAAGTATGAATATTTAATCATGGGTCTCATGATATGTCTTGATAGCGTTATCCCCAGTACATTTAGGTAGCATTTTCATTCAAAATGTAGAAATAACTGTGAACAAAGTAAGCGTAGGATCAGTAAATCTAAGACTTCCTGAAATCCAAACATGAGTAGCAATTACATATTCTTGAAGAAATTGATAGAAAATAAGAAAATAAGAAAATTCATATTCATGGTTGTATTCAAGAGAGAGAAAAGGGGGCGGTCTTTAAAAAACACACGAAACAAAACACAATAAAAAATAAGAATAAAACATAAGCATGCGTTCTTAGTTTTTCAAAGCTCTTTGAGTGGTTTAAATTGCAAAATGGCTGAATATTCTGTTTTACGTGGTTGATGGGGCACGTGCAGTCCCATTTCCTCTCAGTTTTTCAATGTTTGAATTTAAAAGAAAATTACAAGGATGCATATCAAAACTTGGAGGGGTACGTAGGGCAGATTAGCCCTCCTACAACATAAATAACCATATTCCCGTTCATTTTTCAATAGCTTTAGCCATATAAGTTCAAGACATAGGCAAGATATGGTAGAGTGTGTGTTTCCTTGAGGGAGGGGGAGTGGGGTTGAATGATTATAACAAATGTTGCGCAACACTAATAGCCACCATAACGTGCGAAAATGAAAGCTGTATACCAATTGAAAACTAGTGGGTGGAGAGTGGTTTTAATCATATCACAACCACTCCAAAATAAAAAAAAGCCTCGTGATGCTTACCGTAGGTGTCCGGTGGTAAAGCTTTGTCCAGAACAAAGAAGCCACAAGGAGTATGAAAAGAAAGTACAAAATTGTAATGACATTTCAAAACCTTTTTTGCTCTCAAAAGTTATTGGCGACTATAGTTTTGATATCAAATTAAATACAATGGATATTAATTAAGGATATGGTATATTCTAAGTATGAATAAATCATATACCCTGCTTAGTAATTGGCTTCGTGTTGTAAGAATCTGAATATTTATATAAGAGTATAGGAAGAAACGGTAACTGGGTCATAATACTAATTATTGTCTTACACTACACTATTTTTTTTACTTAAGGCTTGACGAATTTTACAATCAAAATTTAGCCTGTCATGAACATCAAATGCAGCAAAGTATTTATGGAGGCATATGTTCGAAGTGCCACATCACGTGTACACAGAACTTCTACCACGTAGTTAGGCTAACATTTTTTTCTGATGTGCTCAATTGACGGCTAATTTTCCTAAGCTTGTGTTGGAATGATCGTCAGGCCAAACAATAATATTCGAGCAGGATGCTTGCATCTATAGCTTAGGAAACGAATATTGTTCATTCATAAAAGTTGTGACTGAAACCAAGGTTTGGAAAACATAATGAAGGAACCGTATCGCTTAGTGGTAAATGTTAAAAGCGACTGACTATTGGATGACAAGATTATTAAGGCAATTGCCTTGCTATTTTACGCCGGGAAGGAATTCACGAAGGACAGTAACAAAGACCGATTGCACTTTAATAATTAAACACATTTGAAACAGGGAGGGAACTGAAATAAAATGACTGTAGTGCATTTTCTATTACAAGATGATTTAGGTGAGGAATGTAAATACGCATGACAGAAACTTACGTGCTGTTGATGCCACTACCTCCACCACGCTACTGTTTCCCGCGCTGTTCACCGCCCTTAAAGTCATCGTATGCCATGTGAATGGTTTGAGTCCCGTCGAAGTGTAGGACATCCCTGTCACGTTTGTGACAAAACCACACCCCTTTCTCTACTTGAGTGTCGTTTGGACAGTATTCCAGACTGAAAGTTTGTTGCAACCCGCCATCGAATCCTGGTAGCCAAGCAGCGAAGAATGTTGAAGATGTCGTCTGGTTATGGTCGACGAAGAACCAAGAAGGTATATCTGGGATGGCTGTAGAGTGACGAAGAAAAAGTATTTTAAAGCTTTTGTTTTAAAGATTTCTTTCTTTCTTTTCAAGTCCATTCTGTAAGAAATGTGTGTCGTTCTGATGCAGTTAATATGTTTCAATGCTGTTTTTTATACTCACTAGAATAGCTTAACGACGCAATGTCGTTACCGATATCTTTTGTAGCCTGACATTCATATTTTCCAGAATCGCTTGGCTGAACTGTATCTATGACTAGTGTAGTTATGGAGATTGTTCTCAGTCGAAGCTGTCGAATCGGGAGTATCAACCCCAAAGTTCTACAAAATTGATCCAATAATTATTTGCGGATATGTGTATACTTTCAATGATCAATTTGCCTCGACAAATTATTCATTTAGACCGCGGAATTTAAGAAGCTAAAATAACACACAAAACACCCAACATAATACATACTAACGGACGGATAAAAAACAATCTAAAATGAGTCGTTTATTATTTTTTTACTTATACAAAATTACAACGTTTGGTATGTTTTTATTCAAAGTAAACGTGTTCAGATTATTGCAATGTTTAGATAATCAATTGAATTAACGTCTAACAAATTCAAATGTCGTATGAAAAAAGGAACAGTGAAATGGGTTTACCAAAGTAGATTTGTCCAAAGTTAAACCATAGAGTTTACTTTCGACGAAAGCACCTTTAAGGTAATTTTGATGTAGGTAAAGATTTATCATTAAATCGAATATTTGTCACATTTGTATACCCACCATATACCATTAACACTATTTCTTCCTCGGCTATGTGATCCCCGGCTGTTGCTGTACAACGAAGAAATTTGTAATGGTCCGTCCTATCGGGACGTAATTCCAGAACACTCTCTGAATCCAGTAAAGTGTCGTCATTGCTGTTTGGCCTTGTTGAGAACATTTTATGAGGAATACTCCGGGTGCCAATTGTCCAGCTTATAGAGGATACAGGACGGGACCCCAAACTTCTGCAGATGATAGTTACAAGTGTGTGTTCAAAGATAGTTCCAGTCTCATTCCTTATTGTGTGTCCTTCCGCTTGAATCTGCAGATTGGCTGGCGGCACTGTTTCATTACGAAAATAGAAAGAAAAAAACAGAATGATTTTCTTTATGATTTTACTTATGATTCCTATGACGTTTACTTCAGACTATACTGATACTACGTTACGTACAGTTTTATACAAAAACAACAAAAACAACTATTTTTAATACTGCACATGTATATTGTCGCGTAAGGTGAATATCTGTATATACCGAAAATACACATCGTCGTTGCCTGACAGAAATTTTGTGATCAATAGTCGCTGGTAATGTAGTTAAATGATTTAGCATGAATAGGAAATCCCATTTAGACTTCTTTGACAGTGTAAACTATATTAACATACATAAATACAAGTATACATAACCCTACATGGTGCATTAACTGGACATCATAAAACCCTTACCCTAACTTCACCCCTAACCCTAAATTTAAAACAATTTTTAAACGACTTGTTTGTAGACTAATTGTCCTGCTAATGACAATGTCTACTTAATGACTCACTTTTTCACTCCAAATGTCCGTACAATGACGCCTAAAGTAATATATATATATATATATATATACATATAACTTTCCCATTGCCACTGTTATTCATATGTGTTTATGTCCTTGAAACTTACCTTGGACATCTAGACGAGTGTGAAGGCCAGCACTGTGGTGAGGAACCAAACAAGTCAATACCTGACCATGGTCGTCTTTGGTTGGCATGACAGTGACTACTCGCCGGGAGACATAGCTATCGCCTTGCACATTATTTGACTGATTCTTTATCAAGACATGCACATCTGTAGGTATTTGCCATTCCAGTAGTACAGGAGGTCTTGCGCCAAGAGCTGTGCACAAGATGTTATATGGCATATCTGCTGTCATGGTTATGGTTGGGCTGTTAGTGTTTTTGTCTTGAGAGCTTTCGCCACTGATGAATATCGCATCTGGTGAGGCTAAATATGACAAGATAAATAAGAAAAGAAATTGAGATGGAAATGCTTTGAGCCTACTGAGGAGGAAAAAGTGTAAAGCTTAATCTGATCTTGGTTTGGGACATAGAGACATTACATTTTGAAAAGTACAAATCCCGAATTTCAAATTTCATGGTAAGTGTATTTGGGCAGAAACATTCTCTTAGCAAATTTAAAAGTGAAGTTTTATAGACATATCTTCGAATATATTTAATGCAAAGTAACTATTTATTATGTCTGCACTTTATGTTGGCTTACTTCGTTCCATCGGTTCTTCGTATCGGATCGGGTCGTTGGGTTGCACGATTGCTCATGAAAATATGCCTCCATAAACGAAAGGTAGAGTAAATCGAATGCAAATAATATAATTTTGTTTAAAGATGGTCCTTGAGATAACGCTTATATTTTAACTTGTAGATTATTATCAGAAAATATAATGAATATAAGTGGCAAAAAATACTCAATCCTGACTTGTTGCCGAACAAAAATAAATAACATCATTAGTGAAGAAGTCCACACAATGACGAAATGTCGATCGCTAGCCTTTTCCGACATACTATGATTATTATTTTGTCACGTATTGAACAGTGTCGGGTGTTGTATTTCGAAAACGTTACACCGACCCCGTGAATTAGGGCTTGACTATTCACGAAGGTTGGTGTGTCCTTAAGATGCGAAGATACGATGGAACGAATTAAGGCCTTAATATTAAAGCTTTTCCTTAATCATTGGAACATTTTTTAAATGATATTTTAACAGCGAAAGTTTGAGGAAGGGTTTGTTACCTCTCGACAAGACGTCAAGCTCAACTTCATCTGCATCCAATCCTCCAAGGCCGATGACTTTGCATTGATAAATGCCGCTATCATCTATTGTCAAATCCTTGATTGTCAGATTGAAACTTCGAGAATCCGTCGTCAAAATGAACTTCGAGGAATTATAATTATGCTGTTCAAAACCCGACACTCCGTAAGAGCACTCAAGAGAAGCAAGAGTTTCTAAATCGTCTCTTCTCCATGTCATACGAAAATTACTGGACTGGAACGAATATAGGCAGGTAAGTTGAACTTCCTTCCCAGTGATGGGAATGTCATTATCAGCTGTAAACGCGTGTAATTTCCCGTGGCAGACTGTAAATGACAAATAATTTCATCATATTTCGAATCACGTTTTTTCCTATTTGATGCATATTCATACAAGACAAGAAATAAACAAGAAAAGTAATACTTAAGAGCCATATACGAAAAAAGAAAAAGAAAATTTCAACGAGATTTCGATTGGCAATATCCTCAAAAGGATTTCATCATCTTTTTAAAATTTCATAGGTAATTTAGTGATACTATTCCCTAAAGTCTGTGTGAATTTCACAAGGTTATAAGTTCAAAGTACAGGTTTATGATAGCTTTTGTAAAATGTGCCATATTTTAAATATTACGAAGAGAGTATGTTGAATATAGCATTAGTGCGTAGTGAGCGTAAACCTTTTGATTATGCATTTTTCGATAATTTCCTATTGAAGACATTCTAACTCATACTTCCTTGGTAAAACTGCCTGTTTTATTGCCATTGAATCATGGTAGATAAATAGATCATTTGTAAAATGTCATGTACATTTATTCAAAACATCATTTAAGAACAAGAAGCAAAAAAATTGTTTCAAAATGACTTTGAAGTAAACTTTTAGTAACTTGCTTCTTCTACTCATTTGTAATTTATTTATTGCAAGGAGTAATATAGTGTAGAAAAGAGAAATCCTTGTTGTCAAAGAACCTAACTGTGTTACTTATTCCTCTTTTCAAAATATTTAACGCTAAAGATTGATTTTATATGTCCTATTCTCAGAAGATATATGAAAATGGCTTGACGGTCCCTCTATGTTTCTCCACACGGTCACTATGCCTGTAAGAAAGTGATAGCAAAGGCCCTTATTAACCTCAATGTGTGTGTATTTTTTGCTCTTAATTCTTCATCTCTTTTGTATCAAGAATTGAAGCTAATTTGAGAGCTTGCTACGAATTGTTCAAGCGCTCGTTATACGCTTGCTTTGCACTGATACTATTCAACGCGATCTCTTTGTAACATTTGAAGAATGCTACGTTTTACAGAAATTATGATCACTTTTTATCTCACTTTAATCCTTTTGGAATTTACAGGACAATTAGGAGATCGTCGTCAGAGATCACTCATAACGTTTCATTGAGAATAGCTGAACATGTTTCTCAGATATCAATCAAAATCTCGTTGCATTTTATTTGAGACAGCCCGTATATTGAGGATTCCTTCTTTTTTCTTCATTTACCTACTTTAGTATGAACTCGCGTGCTCAGCCTGAAATACAGTAAAGGACAGTGCAAGTTTGCAGGAAATTGATATCAAGAAATTTCAAGGAACCAGTTATGTTATAATAATAGTGAATAATAAATCTAGATTGATATAGCGCTTGATACGAAATACCGTCTGTGAGAACTTTTTACAGATATTATTACAGGTATTACAATGTCATTATTCACACTCCTTCATTGACAGCATTACCTTATGGATCACACATTAAAATTAAAGTACATACCGTTAAAATACACGAGGATGGCAAGCAAAATTCCTGTCTGAATATGAGACCCCATTGTTGGTGTAAATCTCGTGAAATGATTCGACGTCTTTCATTGAAGAAAGAAAGGAAATATGAATAATCGATGTGCGGTCACAATTGGCGCCAGAACGTTACTTCTACTGCCTCCTAAAAGTGAAAGAAATGTGTTGAGTAATTGCATATATAATGCGTACTTAGTGCAACTCGTGATAACATAATAATGAGGTCGATTACTTTTAATGACTTTTGTACGGGAATCGAAACTATACCTATGCCACAAATTAACAAACGGGTGTTCCTTATTCCTGTAATAACGTTAGACGGCGCCAGTTCTTTTACATTCAGTTGTATTATTGTACGAGAATTAAAGTTAACATATTTACCATGTTTAGGTACCAAATCTCTATGTAATGCTGTTTGGAGTTACTAATTCAGTATCATATATTTTGTTAACCACTTAGTCCTATTTCGTGTGTATATGTGTTTGGGTTTGTGCATATATTTGTGTATATAACAACATTTTGTTGCTGTTGGTATTCTTCTATCGGGCCGGATGCATATTTTGGGCAGTTTACAAATAAGATTATTTACAAAACTTGTCATACTCAATTCGAACGATTAGATATGAAAATCAATAATGCAAGATAAGGGCCTCCCTTATTGTCACAAAAGTAGCTTGTTTTTTAATTAATGCGATAATAGGAGCAAGCTCAGTTTTCGTGATTGTTCTGCATATAACTTCTTTAACGGATTTGAAAAAAAAAATAAAGAGGTATGATAACTAGCTTTTTAATCTATTAATGAGAGCGCTAATTGATCCCGTAATGGTCCATAACTCCAAATCGAAGCACATGTATTCTCATCGCGGATAAACTAAAGCCTTTGTAGTAGAGTGGCGCAATCATACATTTCTGTAGTCGTAGCCTGGACTTTGTACACGACTGTCTACTAACAATTTAAATTGCGTCCACTAATTAGGACCCTAAAGTTATGCCTTTAATCTCGCATGCAGTTATATTGCTGCTATGGAAATAGATAGATACGTTTAATGAAGCCCGCCATCACATCCTGGTTGCCAAGCAACGAAGAGAGTAAAACATGTCTGATTTAGGTATACGATGAACCGAGTAGGAGTATTTGGGATGGCTGTAAAATTTCAGAGAAATATGGGAGAGGTACGGGCACGGTTACTCGCTCTCTATCATTGTATTGTCACAAACCTATAACGGGACATAATCAAATCATATCCACAGGAATCCACAAGGACCAGCCCGTAGTTCATCCTTATCGGCATGGAAATATGTGGGAAATATTAAATGTCCTCAAGCCTGATTGTAGGAAATAATAATTCCCATATCATGTACTGTGGAAATAATGCTACCTATTCTGTAAGTCTTTTGGGCTACTCACTTGAGAAGGTAAAGTATATAGCAGCACTGTCGTTACCCAGTGTTGTCGTGGTCAGGCATTCATATTTTCCTTCATTGATCACCTTTGGATTACTGACCATCAGCGTACTTGTGGTAACCGTTTCGGTTTCTTGAAAGCAATGGCGGATCACTGTTTTGGTTCATTCTCCAGCCTTACCCCATCGAAGAGCCACTCGAAGATACAGGCTTGGGGTCTAGCATCTACCTGACATGTAAACAGTGCATACATTCTCCCATCACCAGCTAAACTTCGACGAGCCGACAAGTCGACAATGACGGGAGGATCTAGATATTGATAGAGGCAATATAAAGTAGTGCGACAGGGTGTGGCAAAGGGCCTGGGGCCGAAGGTAAAACTAATACAATGCTTGGAAATTGTTGCTTTCTGCTATTGCGGTGTACTTAAGTGTGTGAGTAAATAGGATAGAGTTTACTTGGATGAAAAGTGCACAAGGCAAGAAAAACCTGCCGTCTTATCGTAATTTGGGTAGCTGAAGAAACTGTTTCCAAATGAGTCGTCGAGATACATGGTTAAAAAAAAGGTTAACACAAACTTATTTGCATTCCTCCTTACAGGCAGTGGCGGATCCGAGAAAAAACAGGTAAAAACACTTTTAAAAGAAGTTGGGCCCTCCTTGCGCCAAAAAAATCTTTTTCGGGTGCCTAATTATTATTTTTGCTCACTACCCCACTGAGCGAAAAATCGACCGGCACGATTTTCAAATTTGGGCCCCTTTTTAGGCCCTCTCCCTTGCCGTGCTGGATCCGCCCCTGCTTACAGGAACGGGGAAAAAAGCTCTGTCGAGAATTAAAGCTGTCACACTGTTGTCATGGTGTTTGTCGGAGATATACAATTTCCCTTAAAGTTGCTATCTTACAATTTACCACGGGAATAATGTCATTTCATCATGATACACCAAATAAACACAATATGCCACCACAAGGAATTACTTTTCTACTTGCTACTTGTACAAGCACCTGAAATAAAAGAGGTTGCCCACTTAAATTGGTTTTGATGCAATTCAGGGTATATATTGCTTTCGATAAAAAGAGACCGAATTACGTTCTTCCTAGTTTTAGATGTATGATTTGTATGATGTGAATGATTTTAAATTTCCCACTTACATGAGGTCTCGATCGTTTTCCTTACGCTCCTAGACCACGCAGGCGGAGTTTCAGGCTGGAAGACCTCACAAACAAGGTATTGGCCGTGGTCGCTCTTCATTGGTGTGAACGTGAGCACGCTCGTTGCAAACATCCTATTATATTCATTCAGTTCCTTTTCGGTTGCTGACTCATTGGTCAGATCGGTCATTCCTAGGTTCCACTGAAATACAGGCGCTGGATATCCATTGTTGGAAGTGCATGTGATTGTTGCGGACATCCCAGCTTGCAGGTTACCGGTACCAAGCATTTGCGGAGTATCTGGCGGTCCTTTAAGATTGAATTGTTTAATGAGAATATTACTACTGGAGTAAACGTCATATGATAAGCTAAACTTGTATTTCATGAATCACCATAAATGTATCAAAAGTATGTGTTAGTATATTTTACCCACTCATTTGATAGGAAGGTACATGTCTCACAGACGAAAGTGGACGAACAGGAACCCATCGTGGGTATCACCATGTAATTTAATTATTATATAATAATGAATGGCCGTGAGCGGTATACATAGGTATATTGCAAGAGGTTACCACATTTCATGGGTCGGCATGACGAGTGAAATATTCTCAAAGCGATATAGTTGTATAGCGTATACATATACGTCCAGGTTGGCATGTTATTGATAATGATATATTACATGTTATTCATTAACTCACCATAAACTAGTAATCTCACTTCTGCATGAACTTGATTTTGCCCGGCAGGTGCCAAACACCGCACCATTCTGTAATGAAGACTTCTTTTGGGTACCATCCGCAACCTACTCTCCGCATCAAATAAACTCTTGTCCATGCTATTCGGGGTAACGGAAGATGTGGTGCCATCCGTGACCACTGTATCTCCAAGTTCCCAGAACAGTATGGCAAATGGACGAGACCCCACACACTTGCAGGTGATGACGACTGGTACGTTTTGAAAGACGACTAAAGTTGAGTTTCCGTTAGGTTAGTTATGTTGGAGGAAGATGAGAGCTGTAATTCTGTAGGAAGGACTTAGATTAAGAGATGAAAGATGATGGCAATCTCTGTAAATTGGAAAGTTTATGAAACAAGTACGAAGATGGGGATGGAAAAAAATACCTGCATAGTTGCAGAATGTTATTAAATTTTGTGGATAAGAGAAGCCCCATAGGAAGCTCGGCTAGAATTATTTTAGATTGAGTTCTGTCGTAAAAATATAATCCGGCAGTCTTGTTAGTGTTGAGGTAGAACAATTTCATTAGGGGGGATGTGGAAGCTTAGAAACATGGATTAAAATAGTTGGCATATTGAATTGAAAAATGTTATCATGTGTAAGTAGACGTATCAATCTCCGGCCAAAGTAGGATAGTGAGCTATCAATGCACTTTAACAAATACCTTGAATATTGAGAAGGATGGTTGCTTGGAGTACATTATGCAGTTCCCGATGGGACGCCAGACAGCGAATGATTCTGTTGTGGTAATCTTTAGAAGGTATTATGGTGGCTACCCTGCGAGATATGTAGCTTTGATCTTTAACAACATTGACCTGATCCATAACCTGGATATGTTCGGCATCGGTGCGCCACTCTATGAAAGCCGGAGGACGTGCCCCACGTACTGTGCATGTGATGTCACGTGGTTCACCTGTTGCCATATAAATGTATGGATTGTCGGGATATCCCATTGGAGACCGGTCATCACTGATGAATATGTCACTAGGTGGGGCTGACAATTGAGAATTCATCACGGAAAGAAAATCAATAAGAAATTAACACACACCGAAATGTGTGTCCAAGGAACAATCGCTGAAACCTAGACTTCAATAATGAGTTTTTATCGAAAATGCAGTTGAATTATTCAAACATGTCAAGTTCTATTTTGTATCTCTGAATAGTATTGTCTTCATTTTATTTTATGTGCTGTTCATTGCCCAATTGTGTTTCATATAATTATTTTCTTTCATTTAGGAAACTAAATGCTTACCACTGTCCTTTATTTTCCCTTTTGTCTGAATTCTCTATTAACACGATAATTTCATAATTTTATTCATGCTATCGAAGTGGAAATTATGAGGTATTTCCAAGAGTATACGAAACTGAATATTGTAACCATTAACATTAACATACAAACTCTCAAATTGAATGGATAGTCTCTTAATGTTCTTATGTAATGGAATCTTAGACACGTTAGAGTGAGTAATAACTACACGCATATATAATGACGCCGAAAACGTACTTATCTTGACGGGTCATTTGATGACACATATGCCTGTGCCATCCATTTGTGTAATTAAAATAAATTACCCTTACAACCTTCATTATGTCCACTACCGTATTTGAAGGAGGGATAGGGGTCAATTTTCCACTCCTGATATATGTAGCCACCAAGTGTGCCATTGTATAAGGAAACGAGAGAAATGTAGATACATTTCCAAAATATGTGCTTTTCTTTACCAGATAAGTCATTGTTACCCCTCCCCAAGGTGCCCCGTACATAAATACAGGGTCCTTTAAAAGTGGCTTCCTTACAGGACTATATAGATCACAGTATGCTGAGGTGGTTAACCCCTCCTTAAGCGCGGGTCTGGATACGCCACTGAAAATGTCGTAAACCTATGCATTACCATTACCTGGGTTTAATACTTGTAATGTCATATTCGAAGAAGTGTATCCAACTAGGGTAAATACAGTACAGCTGTAATTTCCATTGTCGTCAGCATTCAAATTGTTTATTGTAAGTGATGTGCTGCGGTCATCTCCCATGCACTTGAACTTTGTTGGATTAGGAATAGAAGTTCGAAATGGAATCGCAGTTGTGCACTGAGCAAACGTTATAATGGTGTTCCCATGTCTCCACCTAATCACACTATTATCAGAAGGAGGCGAATAGGTACACCTCATTGTGAAATCATCTCCCATGACGGGTAGGTGATGTGGTGTTTGCATAACCACTGTTAGTCCGGCTCGGCATCCTGCACAGAATTGAAAAAGAAAAATGTCGAGGATGTGGATTAAAGTCAGCGACATAAATAAATACAAACTCACAGTCACAAAATTATGAATTACCACATAATTATGATAACAATGGAACGCCCCAACAGGGCAATACAGATATAAACGCCTTTGCAAGACAATGTAATTGAGAAACAAACAAAGAAATGTATTCATTATGTTTGCAAATGGTACGTAAAATTAGTCGTTATGCTACCGTTGATAAATTATTATTTCGACCACTCGAATGTAGCAATATTTACGGTAAAACATTCGTGTATGCGTAATTTTACTACATGTATACTACCTGCGTTTACATCCAATACAAAACAATTTAACGAGATATTTTATCGGCATGAGTTATCTAGTGAGGACTTTAATTGTACGTTTTAAAAACCTCTGACTAAAATATGAACTTGAGCGCTTTACATATTCCATTGCCATTCGATTTCAACATACCTTTCTCGCAGCAGAGGAGGGCGAGCCAAAACAGAACATGTGAGGCCATTTGTAGTCACAGGGATGAAATCTTGAAATCTTGAAAATCCTCTCATCAAGTCGTTGGGAAATGCTGAATTAATATAAAAAGTGAAAGCAAAGGGTGAACAACAATTATTTTCAGAAGAAAACAGTTGGCTGCCGACGTCTCCGAGGTGCAATGAATATGAAAGTAGTGGTATATATTGATGACGAGTTCGTTCGGCTTTCACTCATCAAAATCGAAAGTACAATATATTAATCAGTGAAACATCATGTCCACATTCAAACGACAGAGTGTGCTATTTAGTTGAGGGCGGGCTTATTCATTGGTTTATCGTTCAATGTCTAAGCATACAAATCTGTTTTCAAAAGCCATTGAAAAAAAGACTGGATATATATATAAAATTGTTGTTTGCGATATGAAAAAAAGAAATATTACGATTTTTCCTCGTGACATAATTATAATTTTATTTTTATCATTATTATAATATTTATTTTCAGCGGCAAGGATTCAATGACATAAAACACGCAAATCATAAGCAATGTAATCTGGAATAATAAATACTTGTCACTGAACAGGCCCATGCTCCAGAATTACCACCCATGGTAGTAGGTTTAAAGCTATGGCGAAGGAACACTGATACTAAATTTGCCTTGTCAGTTATATCCACACAAACATATTCCATATCCTAGTTTAGCGTATAATGAGAATTATATTTTAGTTTTATATACATTGAATGCAACTTCATTAGTTGTTCATTGCTATACACATTTATAGGTATATTAACATAATACTATATTTTGGAGGGATAAGGAATACAAGCTCTATGGGGTGTTGTGATTTGGTACTTTTTGAATTAAGGTAAACTAGGAAAAAAAATCCACATCTACACTTATTTCTTTAAGCCATACTGTACAAGAAGCACTACCGCAAATCCCCTTTAGCGCCATCTCAGGTCAGCTGTAGCAGTATGTTTCCGTAACTCGCTGCTTCCCTAGCTGCGCTGTCGGTTCTCGCATCGAATCTGACCTGGCAATCAATACAATGCTCCTGTCCGATTTCCTGAACGATTTCACAATATTCATCATATACATGGGTGCCATTTATGAAGTAATGCAGAGTGAAACATTTCTGTAACCCACCATCGATTACAGGTTGCCAAGCAACGAAGAGAGTAGATGATGTCGTCTTGTTTTGATCGACGATGAACCAATAAGGTGGATCTGGACTCCCTGGAAGATTTATTTTTTGTGTAAACAGATGGCAAAAATTGATGTACTAAGGGATAATATCTTCTACTAAAAACCCAAGAGGTATCCATTCGATTATTGTTTCGTATCATATCGGAATGACCGTTGAACGACAGATGTTCCTGCGATAATTACTTCCCGGTCAATTTCGTACACTAAATGAACCCTAAGTTTAAATCCTAAACGATATACCTTTAAGTAAACATAAGTTAACCCTCTTCATAACCCTACACCTAGCGTCGCCCCCAACACAAAACAAAACCTTATTATTACCCTGACGATGTATCAGTTGTGAAATACATCCCAATTTGTTGTCGAAGCATAGTCGGATACGTAATGGCCTATTAAACTGTGCCACATTTGATAATTGTGCAACTTTAATTGTTGTAATTGTGAAAGACCTACCAGAATACGACAAAGGGATAGTTACGTTGTTGTTCCCGAGCCTTGTCTCTGCCAAACATTTATAGTTGCCTTCGTCTTCTGCCGAAATATTTGAAATAATCAGAATACTACACACCAAGGTATCCTCTTTTAGAATAATGTGGCGAATATGATGGCGGGTGCAGTTGTTGAGTTCCGTGTCATTCGAGAACCAGGTTATTGAGGCTATGGGTCTGCTATCGGATGTACATGTAAGGATGGCATCAACGCTCTGTTGAACACTGGAAACCCGACGAACAGAGGAGTCCACAATTACGGGAGAATCTACAATAATGTATTTAGGAAGAAGAAAATCGTTCAAGAAACAATAAAGGAAGGCCGAGGAGGATATAATTGTTGATGGTATTCCTGATTAGCGTAAGTCAATACATATTTTAATCGTTACCAATATTTTGTAAGGCTAACATTTCAAGTTTCAAGTTTCAAGTTTTATTTGTTCCACATTTTACAAAACATATAGACATACATATAAAATAAAAATTATACAATACATGTAGTATATATGAGCACGTCTCAATGATTCTTAATTCATATAATAGATTAATTAGAATGTGAGGAACCTATTAAAAAGCAATGCTTGTATATAATACGTCCCTGTCAGCACCCTGTCAGCACCATGATCGTAATATAGAATGGTCTTTTGACAGGTCTATGGTATCCTTTGGTATTAATCTGAACCAGTACTTTGAAAACAACACAAATAGGTATTTGTAAAAGGAGATAGAATCAAACCAGGTGGAGCTTTTAAAACAAATAACTTATTTTTGCCCGTTCAATGTAATGACAGAAAAGAAAATATAATCGTCAGCTCACTGCAAACAGGACACTAACACCAAGTAATGGCAATGGTTGTAATGTCTCTTTCAGCGGTGAGGCAACGTAATATGTACCTGCCTCGTGATAAGATCTACATGATGAATGGGTTAGGCTTTAACAAAAGCAGACTTACAAAGAACACGAATAACCTCACTGACCGTCCAAGACGTCATGGATGCAGCGTTTGGTTGAACAACTTGACAGACAAGGAGTTCCCCATGATCGTCTACCGTGGGTGTGAAATTGAACAAACTTATGCCATCCAGTCGATGATTTCTATTCCACAAAGACTGTGTTTTAGAACCTTTGGTGACGTTCTTTGATCCAAGGTACCATTGGAACGTTGGAGCTGGGTAGCCGTTGTTCGATGTGCAAGTCACATTTGATGGCACCTCATTCTGAAATCCTTCTGTTCCATTTAGGTAAGGAGGGTCCGGTGGTCCTTGAAAATCAAGACATATTTCTTATGTCAATTTTTAGAATATAAGCCATAGTGACTTGCTTATACCATATATACTGAAAAAATAGGTCTTGCTGATATTATGAGCAACAGCAACCTTTTTATCACAAGTAACTCATATTCTGATACAAGTAATGAAATATGTTGATATCTATCTTAATTTGCTTAAGCTATCATGAAGGTTTGTCACTATTAAAAGACTTTCCACAATGTTCACTTCTTTGAGAAAGCATGGTATGAGTACCCCGGTTATTCAGTATCTAAAATTTCCCATCTGGTACATGTCAATGTCAAAGTGTGTTGCATTTTGTCCCAGACTCCATTCGGTCTTCTGTTGTGAATAATAGAAAATGAGGTACGAAATACTCACCACGCACGATAACCGTCACTTCTGTTTGACGTTGGTTCATACCAGCATAGGCCACACATCGGATAAGTTGATTGTGATGCCTCCTCTTTGGAATCAACTGTAGAGTGGACTTGGTGTCGCGTAAACCTTGGTCGGCCTCATTCTGGGTAGACGTAGAGGTCGTGCTACCCAGGTCGTCGTCTGAACCAACAGTCCATGATATAAGAGCTGTAGGACGAGATCCTATACTCTGGCAGGTGAATGACGTTGCCGAGTCCTCAAAGACAATGACACTTCTTGTCTGTGTTGCATTAGTAGTTATGGATCCGTACGCGGTAAGCCGGAGGTCACTTGGCGGTACTGAATGGGAAGAGAAAGGAAGACCTAAATTTGTATACGAAGTCTGCTACTGAAAGGAAAGATACAGAGGTGAACTATTGCTAACAATATGATACAATTATAAAGCGGTTAAGGCATCATGGGATCTAGTGACGTTCTTATTATTCCCTACCAGAATGTGCAAAATACAGAAGAGTGAAAAGTGTTTTAGGAGATATTGAATGTTACATCCATTTCAGATAATCCTCATATTTAGATTGTATTTTGGGGGGACCTCGAAATCATAGGCGAGACCACGACAAAATTTATTTTAGTATTAAAATCATGTACTTAAAGTACACTAACTGGTAGATGCATATTCACTTGGGCAGATCACACGCACACACACACACATACACCGAACAATCATGGGATGATATCATTAGTAAGATAATCACCTTGAACATCGAGATGGATGAACAATTGAAGCCTATTATCCAGCTCCCGATGCGAGGCCACACAACGGAAAATCTTTCCATCATCGTCCCTAGACGGAGTTACAGAAACAACTCTTCGAGAGGTGTAAGCGTCACCATCAACATCGTTATACTGATCTTCTAGTCGAAACTGTGCTTCTTCAGGAACGTGCCACTCCAATTTTGCAGGTGGTCTAGCGTCTTGGACTGAACATGTTAGGTTGTGGGTTCGCCCAGATGTGATGCTCACTGATGCTCCATTCTTGTATCCATCCTCATACTGATCGTCGGTGATGTTTAGCAATCTAGGCGTGGCTGGAATTAAGCAAAATGTACATGAATATATATATATATATATATATATATATAATTTGCCACTGGAATATATGTCTTGTCAATTTGGGTGTCTACCTAATTCTAGAACCGTTTTGGATATAAACAAGAAATAAAAATATCACAATATCAATGCTATTTGTGAAATACCATAGTTTGGAATTGTTTCAGTCAAAAATAGAACTTGATATATCATAATAGTAGTATAAGTATAACTCAGTAGTAGTTATTTATGACGCTAAACCCGACGTGACTATTTTATTCAAAAGAATGAGTAATGAATCATTGATATTATGATTTCGCACACACCACAACTAGGTCAAGCTGTCCAGAATAATGTTAGAATACATTACCTGATAACAGTACCTTCAGTACAATTTCACTTGCAACTGTATCAGAAGATGTGAAAACTACGCACTTATATATGCTGCTGTCATCCACTGTTAAATTCCTAAAAGTTAGATTTCCGCTGGAAGAATCTGCCCTTAAGCTGTATCTAGACATATCTTTAACATTTTGCTCGTTTCTGTATCCCACCTCTTGACGATTATCGGTAGCCAGGATAGTGCCGTTCCCGTATTGCCAATACAGTTCGCGATAAGTAGATGGAGGGATGAAGGTGCAGGCTAGTGTTATATCCTCACCAACGACTGGGAGGATTTCTGGGTTCTGAATACGAGTGGACACGCTCATCTCATATGTCTTAGAAACGATGAAGGTGAGGTAAAGAAATATTCGAAGACGTTCATCCATGTTATTACGTCTCATTTCCTGGTATATTCCAACTTAGGAGGTGCGTTGCATCAACCATCCTGCTACGTAACAGAATATCCGGAGAATAAAAGAATGAACGCTGTTCAGTGACGGTTTTCAATGACTGAATGAGTGGACAAAAAGGAAAGTGGTTGATACGCTTATTCACTTCTCTCTTGCGCATCGAAAGTGAAAGGAATTCATCTCTCTGATGAGCATAAGTGCGCTGTCAGTTTCAAATAAAAAGTGGGTTTCGGAACTGACTTTAATTGAAACTTTGGCCAGTATAAGATTAAATTTCATTATGAGTCAACCGATAACCTTTTGTAATTTTGATTGGACTTTCGATGATACCTTTTATTTGTATAACATTTTGTAAATATCTTTAGGTAGGTGAATAACAGGGAATTATATAAAATTCTTTACTTGCACAAGAGAGAAGAGTTTGAGAATATTTGTAAAATTTCTCACCTTTTTGGGGATTCATAAAGACGTCCTATTCTATTCATGAAGAGGAAATGTTGGTGTTCTAGAAAGGATTTTTTTTCCAGTAAACACAGCAATGAGTTTATTATAGAGTATAGCCTTTAAGCGTACAGCGGTTTATCAACCAGTACGAAAAAAGTTGCCATTGATGGAAGGGGTCCCATATTGCTTTACTGTAGCCAATGTTTCTTTTACAAAGAGATGCTGCAGTATAAATACACTCCCAGTGAACAGCAAACCGTGTTGTTAAATAAACTTTCTAACTCACGCATCCGCACTCGAAAATATAAGGGCGCGAATGGACCCCAACTTTCTTCCTACTCCCTAACCGTTTACCTATGACATGCCACATTATTGTTTTTGATTATTATCACTATTTTTAAAGGATGTTTTTGAATTCTCCACCTATACCAAAGTTATGTTTCAGGTACACTTTTAGAATAATCATTAATAGGTAGGTAGGTAACCAGTTTTAAGTAATCTTTGTGTTATACGTTGGATTTGAATCATATGTGTGCAAGTCTTTGATACCACCCTTTTCACCCTTTTCCTCACTCCTAAACCGAGGGCGTACTTGTGTATAGTCTGTAGCTATTGACTCTATTTTGAAACTTAAACACATTTGAAAAAGCCTTGAGCTTAGCCTAACTTTGTCAGCGTTTGGCTGTGCCAGGAGCGGGAATAGTGCAGGGTCTATGACGTTCCGTAGATGGCGATGTCTACATAATCTAACTGTTCATTCATCCTGCTATACGCACTACGACTGAGCAGGATGTTAATACGCATATATAAGATGTTTCATTGATTTGAAGGCATGGCCATCCCATCGATTCTTTGATATTTCTCATGTGTGTCGATTGTTTGTACGAATTCAATCAAATCCAAATGTGTCGTAACCGTATGTTAAATCCAGGTTGCCAGGCAACGAAAATAGATGAAGATGTCGTTTGGTTTTGGTCGACGATCAGCCAAGAAGGTAAATCGGGGATAACTGTATTTTAAGGTTAATCAGTGGTAAAGCGTAAATGAAAACATGGTGGGGTCTGGTCCTTCAGTTCAATGACTTCAATCGTGATAAATAGGATAAGGTTTCATGGGTATGAAATGAATGTCCGTTATTTAGAAGCAAGCACCGTTCAATTAAAGGGATAGTTGCGTTTTGTTGCAGAGGGCGCTACACAAAATAATATTGTTGTGAGATAATGAAAAACTGAGTGTCAAATTTGAAAGAATATACAATTTAAATGACAAAATCATCTTTGATCAAAATCGGTTCAGAGACGCCTGAAATATCCATAAATATAACCATTGCTAATATTTGTGGTGCCCCACAAATATTCGGTAATTTTGAACCAGCCGTTGAAAAACGAGATAGCGCTTTATACGTTGTTTTACAGCCAATGCCAATATTGGCTTTTTGTTGGCTTTTTCGTGTTGGTTATAATACGCTTAATCAGCCCGCCCGTGTATTGTTATTATTAATTAATTAATTAATAAACGGTCCCCGTATTTTTTTGAAAGTGGAGCTGAATTGGTATGATCGTATTCAATCTTCATTCACACATTTCGGGGTCTAAAATTACCTTCATAGCAATTTTAGGTTCTAAAATGGCACTATAAATGTCATGAATAAGAATAAGAGCAATAACCATGCAATTTGAAGGCATTTGCGGTCTTAGATAAGAACTCAACACCGCTTTAAATGAAAACAAGATAATCAGATGGACAAGTCACAAATGGACCTAAATATACAATTAAAAAACAGTTTTGCTTACGAGAAAATGAGGAGTTGAGCACTGCACTACCGGAACCATATATTGAAACAGCAACGCATTTGTAATCACATTGATCTTCGGACAGGGGATTTCGAAGGGCCACTTCACTGGAAGTTAGCGTTTCACCTTCGGGTACAGTCTCGGAGAATGTTACGTTACGGGTGTCGTTAGAAAATCGCGTGCCGTTCCAGAGCCATTGGAAGATAAAGGCAGGAGGATTGGCGTCAGAGGAACATTTCAACACGAACCCAGTACGTACTCTATTTGATGTAAGCCATCGAGAAGAAACAAACACAACTGGGTTGTCTAGATTGAAGAAAAATATTGAAAATCAGTTTTGAAAAGAGGTGATAGTAAATAGAAGGATATTAATGATAGGGATGGGACTGGAGAGGTAAATTAAGGTTATTGGAGTGAGAAAAATAGAAACTTGTCAATGCGTACAGGAAAAATTGAAAATTGACATAATAGCCTATTACTTTGTCTAGTAGTTATCCATATGCATTCTGTTGTCAGATGGTAAAACATTAGCCCGCAGGGGACGTGTAAAACATTTCCAGAATATTAGATACAGATATAAATATAAATGTGCATAATTATAATGGGAAGATATAGCTGTCAAGGACTCTTGTGAATCGTTGTTGAACGCGTAGACAGTCCAATATCCTAAGCAGCTTTAAGAGATTCGCTATCAAAATATCCTTACCAAAAGTGTTAATAAAAATGTATACTTACATGATATGTTCAGCACCATGCTATCATTCAAAGACCGCATTGCGTGTGTTGTACGTTGAACTGTATCCATAGTGTGTGTTGTAAGTTGAACTGCCTGGCAGAGAAGAGGTTTCCCATGATCAAACCTCTTTGGTATGAGGGTAAGGGTGCTTTCGGCATCATAAAGATCAGCTTCATTTATTGAAGTCTTTAGAAACGAATCATGTGTCACATTTCTAGATCCCATGTACCAATGGATGAGAGGAGCAGGGTATCCATTAGATGCTCTGCAGGTTACGTTGGTTTCTATATCGTCGTGTAGATCCTCTGATATGGTCATTTCAACATCATCTGGTGGTCCTTTACAAAGAGATGAAATAAATATATATATGGGTAAAGCCTTGGTGAGTCAAATTGTAATCTCGTAAAATATGGATGCTCTAAGACGTAATCTCTAGTCATACAGCGAAGAGAGAACCGAGTGTCATAGTGATAAACGTTCGCCTTTGCCTCCCAGTCCCAGGTAAAGCTTACGTATTAATCATAATGATTCCTTAAAACTGGATAGAAGATTATACATAAAAATAATCCTTTTTTATTCTTAGCGAACATAAGGCCTTTCCGTGAATTCGGCCTGTTACTACAACATATTTCCCATCAACATGTCAGAGTTATGAAAAGGAAGCTGGATTCCTGATATATGTATATGTATATAAGTAAACTCACCAGTGACCATCAATTTTTCTATCCGTCGATCAATGATGACTTCATCTAGAAATGCAAAGCATTGAAGGAATATTCCGTGGTCCTTCTTTTGTAGATGTATTGTGATGGTACTTTCGATGTCATACAGACTTTCATCTAAAGCATTGGGATACTTTGAAAGATTTATTTTACCGGGAAGAATGTCGGTATCGTCAAGTCTCCATGATAGTTCAACTGCTGGTAGTGATCCAATACTTTTACAAGTGATTGAAGTCAATGCATCTTCTTGAACGTTAATGACTGTTGATCTATTTCCGTCTTTATCGCTTTCTCCAGATGGAAAAAGCAGCATGCTAGAGGGCAAAACTTGATAGAAAATGAGAAAAAAAATCATATAAAAAATCATGTAGGAAACGCTAGATATTGTTTTAAGGAATAATCTTTCTTTGCACGACTGTTTATACAGAGAGAAAGAAAAGGCTTGTAGAGAAAATATAAATCTCCTGAAAAAAAAAAATCGTCAATATTAATTGAGAATGCCCTAGATACTGTTCCAATTCTGCTATCTGAATGGAACAATATATATCGAGTTAGAAGAACTATAAATGGACTCAGCTTTAAAGACATCGGCACCACGCAACTACAAAAAAAAAAGACATGCTCCCTACTTAATACGTTTACTTACCATGAACATTCAATTGAACTGAGCGTTGAAGATTATTTTGTAGCTGTGGATGTGATGCCACACAGCGGAGACTCTTTCCTTGATCATTCGTAGAGAGCGTGATTGTAGCAGTCCTCCAAGAGACATAATTGCTGCCTAGCATAACATCAGACTGATCCCGAAGAACAACGGTTACATCATCTGGTATACGCCATTCCAGAACTGCAGGAGGCCTTGCACCGTCTGCTTTACATGTGATGTTATACGGCTCACCAGCATTTACCGTTATATTGGCGTTGTTACGGTAATAACGGCTCGATCCCATATCAGTAATCCAGAGCCAATAGGGCGAAACTGGCGACAAAAGAGGGAATCGTCACCATGAATAAAGCTTACCGCAAATTGTACTTCATTGAGATGGAATCACTAACTACTGTACCATGGCCTTTCAAAGATTGCTACCTTTAATTAGTAATACTTTATCCTTTTACAAGCAATTTTTGTGCGATTGAAAGTCAGTTTATTGCCGGATTTAACCAATAGATTGTTGTAGTAGTACATTATCATAACTCCAAATAAAATTAGAAACATGGCAAAGGATGACAAAAAACAAGACCTAAATCTAACCGCTGAGGTGTTCCTCGATATATCAAGTCAACTGTTTGGCGGCATGTTTTTATTTTAATGTTTGATCATGCAAGACTTTTAAACCGTATATTTTCATATTTATACAAGACGGGGGAAAGAGCTTTATTTCTGAATTCTGAATTCGGGGTGTTGTGGCTTTGTTTCTACCTGGTACCAGTGGTGTTACCTGCATGCTACTTAATCCTGGATTCAGTAGGCCATATGTACCGCTTACAGTGCATTTGTAATTGCTCTCATCATCCCTTGTAACATGTTTTATTGTAAGATTTCCACTGGAAGAGTCTGCCGCTAAACTAAATTTCGAAGGGTGAGGAATGCTTGTCATACAGGGACGATAGCGCCGACAGGAGTGAGAGGCCACAGTGGTGGTGCTACCGTTTGTCCAAATAACTCGCCGATTCCACGTTCTTGGTTTAAAGGTACAGACCAGTGTAAAATCCTCGCCAATGACTGGAAGAGAATTGAATGTCCGAATAGACACTTCAAATGCATGGTATCCTGTATAGGTGAAATTGAACAAATTTCAAGGGAAAGAAACTCAGGTCATTCCTTATAGTATGCATCAAATAGTGACGTAGCGCATGTTACTAGAACGATGGGGGAGGGGGGGGGTCACCATATGATAATTTACTGATTAGAAGGTTGGTGCGGGAGATGCTTTATGCGTCTTCTGTTCACGTCCTTTTCCCTTTCTCCAATTAGCATTTTCTCTCTTCCCTAACTTTTTTTAATATTTATTTTTTACCACTGGATTGGGACATGCATACTCTGCTAATAACATTCACGTTGAAAGACAATCACCAATATTCCCAGTTTATTATTTAACTTGTCCGAATAATTTTCAATAGGTTTTTGGAAAGGAAATAAATTCCTTGTTATAAATGAGATGCACGACAAAATCTGAACTATTACAATTATTTTGATAGTTAAGATTTACATTCAGGTTTGTTGCCTATGATCGAAATCGCTATACAATCTCAGTAACTTTATCATTTTATGATATATGTATTTCAATCATAAAATCAAGAGAGTAACGAAATAATAGGGGATTACGAAATAGACAGCATTTCGAAAACATGAATCCAACGACGATTGGTTATTATATTGAATTCATTAGATTGTTACATCTCCCAAAGTCTCGACCTGGGCTAAGTGCCCACGACATTTATCAAGTCAACATGAAACAAAATTTACCAGAATTCGAGATGATAACGGCGAGAAAAAGAACTTCTGCACACATCGCCATCACTATTCAGCAATCGAATCTTGTCATTCGAAGAAGTTCTATTTGACGAGCTTATAGCACACACTATCGATGGTTATGAACGCAAGCAGACAGTTCAAAAAGAGTAATGCTTTTGAACAAATAGACCACACTTCGGAGGAAACTTTGGTAAATTATAACGTTAGAAGTTAAACAAAAATCATGTTGTCTGCCTGACACCGATTCAGTTTCACAACCTTCACCAAACCTTTGATTTAAAATGACAGTAAGCATGCTGTAGATGTATAAACAAGAAGGGCGCTCTTTCTCTCCAGACATTGTGACACAATCACTTTCAATTGGAAATCAAAATAACATTCACTGTGAAAGTTGTACATTGGCTTTTAATGCAATGATAGCAATTAGTATCTGGTGCATATAATATCAAATGTAATCGTGTTTAAGTCACTTAATAATCAAAGGAATTCAATTACCTAGGTGACTTTCTGGACGAGGTACCCTATCAAGTTACCATTTTGACTTGATGGCTACTAAAATTTCATTTTTTTTTCTTTCTTAGAAGATCTGTAAAGCAATGTGTTCTAAATGTTATGTGTCAGTAAATATGTAACTCATTAAAAATGCTACTATTCGACTATTGTGATGTTGTCTTGTGAATGCATTTATGTCGTCATATTTTTCAATTATTTAGTATCAATTAGATTATAATAAAATGAATACAATCTTAGATTATAATCATTAAACAAATAATCTTACATTCTGATACAAAAAAATACAATCTTAGATTATAAAACCATATAAACAATCTTTCACACCATTCAAGCCCTGCATACAATTAGACAGTTTATTGACCAGTTAAACGGCTTATAGTTTTGCATTTTTAAAAATCTTTACACATTCAAACCTTTTTTTTATAATTATATTACTTTTTGAACTTATTCTAAATACTTTAAACTTTGATCACAAATGCAATTTCTCCATTGAATTACGAATTATGTTTTATAACTGATATTGATTGTTTATTTTTTTATTTTTTCTTGAATTATTTAAAGTAGACATTAAGACAATAAATGTCGATTAATGTGGTACTTACGGCAAGCATATGTTATTTATAAGTTGTTCATTTACATAGCATATCACAAAAATATTCTGGCTACTGGATATCCTCAATTGAAATGTCGAAAAATAGCCTCCTCTCTTTGCCTACAAAATTAGTCACGGAGCTGGTCCACTATTTGTGACGTCACAACCAGGAAAGAGTATATTCACGTACCCGGATGTTCCTTAGAAAAGCATCTGCAAAGAGATATGAATTTCTGTTTTTTTGTTTCAAAGGCTGAAAAGTTCAATAATTCATAACTCTATGTACAATTCTTCACCTTCCCTAATATTTCATAGTATTAATATCAATTCCCTTTTTCAGAATTATGACATAAACATGCCAACGATGCGCTATTAGTCGATATATTTTCACCATGTAATTGTTTTTTGTATATGTTAAATTTGGTGAGATTGTTCGTGTGCTCGGTAAAGTAGATCTGGTCGTTTGGCTTCGTTCTCGCGTTCGATCTAGCTAGTTCGATCTCTATACATATACACGTACGGTACGGTACATATATATATATACAAATATATAACAATTGATAATGGCTTGAGAGTTGACCAGAACGATCGTGAGATCGTCCAAGTTCCGACACCGGTGATCACTGAGGAGCGAGTCTTTGTTAGTTTTTTTTTCGTTAGCTGGTAACGTCGGTCTCACTCTCTTGAAATTGCCGCTTTACAGATAACTAGCGCACGTGTGTTCCACAAGTATCCGAGAACAGGGGCCTGGTCTTACCTGCCAATTCCGTCCGCTTCACGAACGTTCGTGCAAGAGCCGCATCACTCCACTCGCGGATGAATATTGTTCAATCACTAGTCATAAACGTCGTCAGCTATATAGAGCAAGCTTGCTCTCGTTGAAGTTTTATATATATTTAAACAAATATTTAACTGGTACTGTATCCTTTTTGGAGGCAGTCACGGAGTTTTTTGGAGTTATCCATGATAAGTACGATCATAGTTCTAGGCCTATTCGATTTACAAAGCTGCTCATGTACCTTTTTTTAAGACAAGATAATGTATATGTACAACCGCCTGTTCATACGTGCATATGATTTAACCTTGTTTCCCCAAGCAGTAAACTCGTCCTAAAACTCTACCAAAAAGGAGAATGTGAGGATTAAAAAAAAAAGAAATCAGCTACTGGAAAACGTTGCTTCGTTATTCTTCATTCAAATAAAAACAGAAAATGTATCACCTAAACTCGTTAACAAGAAAAATTCTAAGCCCTGACAGGATAGCATTTACGTAGACATATCATTGCCATTCACTCTTACTAAGAGGTTCACCGGTTGTGACGTCAAGAATAGAGGACCCGGTTTTTTCCGTGCAATTCCGCGTTTCCGACCTGAAGATTTTGGTGGAGTTTATTCGCATTAATTCACCATTCTGAACTTGTTTTGTCGGTTGAACGCAATTTAGTGTTAAAAGCTTTCTATTGATGTAATTATCTCAATATTTGGGATTGCATTAGAATGTCTACTTTAAACCCAAGTGGTCGAGCTACCCTGATTATCATATGGTGTTTGTTTAATTTTACCGTTTGCATTTATATTGTATTATATGTATTTTTTTATAATTTTCTTGTCAAATGTGAATAATTCAGCCATCGACTACTTTGGTACGTTTGGTATTATACCATAAATTAAATGATTAAATAAAGTACAATATATTAATGAATGTATCAACATGTCTACATGCAAATGACAGAGTATGTTATTTCGTTCAGGGCAAACTGTATTCATTAGTTTATCTCTCAATGTATAGGCGTATAGCTATTTTCCAATAACTATTTTTAAAAGACTGAATACATATACATGTGTATTGTCTTTTGCGATATAGAAAAATATCCTTTAATGATGATTTTTCCTCGTAATATACTGCCGAGTGATATTTTGCTGAAACCCATCATAGATTCCAGGTTGCCAAGCAACGAAGAGAGTAAATGATGTCGTCTGGTTTTGATCGACGATGAACTCATAAGGCGGATCCGAAATCCCTGGGAGAAATTTATAAAAGATGGTGACAGTTTCATGTACTATGGGATAATCTCTGAAACATGTCTTATTACCCCAAAATCAACAAGTATCTAATCAATAGAATTAATTTTGGTATAATATCATACCATACTGTAGTAGGGACGGCTGTACGTCATATGTTCCGGTGACAACCTGATCATTCGTACACCAACCGAGTTCTAAATTTCAACCAAGGCCAAACCCTATACCTAAACTTAACCCTAATCCTAACCCTACACTTAACGTTAACCCAACTTACAGGCATGACCTTTACCATGTATCCTTAGCGAAGTAAAACCTAAATCATTCAACGGAACCATCAACCGTTTCTAAAATTCGACAAAGTAATCTACAGTAACAAAAGTTTAACGTTGCCCGATAGTTACTGTAACTGGGTTATCATCTCATTACCTAGGTTATAAAATCGTTACAGTATCATATTGTTCTCATTTGTCATCTGGGATTATCAATGGCACAGTACTGTACTGGACAATGTGTCATCTCAACAATATATGTGCCTTGGTCTGATAGTGAAAGATTTACCAGAATATGAGAAGGTTATAGCTGCGCTGTCGTTCCCAAGCCTTGTCTCAGCCAAACATGTATAGTTGCCATCGTCTTCTGCCGAAATATTATAAATAACCAAAATACTCGACCTCACGGTATCTTCTTGAATAAGACTGCGAAGAATCTGATGGCGGGTGCTCTTGTTGAGTTCCGTGGTATTCGAGAACCATGTTATTGAGGCTAGGGTCTGCTATCTGATGTACATGTAAGGATTGCATCAACGCTCTGTTGACCACTGGAAACCCGACGAACGGAGTAGTCCACAATGACAGGAGAATCTACATGTATGTATTTAGAAAAAGAAGAAAAAACGTTCATGAAACAATAAAAGGAGGCTCAGGAAGAACAAAATTGTGATGGTATTCCTGATGAGCGTAAGTGAATACTTATTCTAATAGTTACCATTATTTTGTAAGTCTTACATGTCAGAACCATGACGCTTACATCTTTCTCCATATGTATGGCATCCTTTAGCATTGATCTTAACTAATCCTGATGTTTCAGTAAAGATCTAGAGGGTTAAACAATGCTATTGTAACACAAATAGTTAGTAATACGAGGAGACAGAGTCAGACCCGGTAATTGTTGTGTAAAACAAATAGTGTACCATTGTTTAATATAATTATGGAAAAGTAGAAATAATCGTCAGCTCACTGCAAAAGGACAGTAACCCCAATAATCTCAATGTTCATAATGTATTCTTTAGCGGTGAGGCGACGTTATGAACTTGCCTCGGGAGATCGACATGGTGTATGGTTTAGGCTGTAATTAATTAAACTTACAAAGAACATGAAAAACCTCACTGACATTCCAAGAAGTCATGGCTGCAGCGTTTGGTTGAAAAACTTGACAGACAAGGAGTTCCCCATGATCGTCAATCGTGGGCGTGAAATTGAAAACAATTATGGCATCCACTCGATGATTTCTATTCCTCGAAGACTGTGTATCAGAATCGTTGGTGACGTTCTTTGATCCAAGGTACCATTGGAAAGCTGGTGCTGGGTAGCCATTGTTTGATGTGCAAGTCACATTTGATGACACTCCATCCTGCAATCCTTCCGTTCCATTCACGTAGGGAGGATCCGGTGGTCCTTGAAAATCAAAGTCTATTTCTTATGTCACTATTTTGAGATATGCCCCAGTGAAGGCCATATAACATATATGCCGATACAGGAAATTAAACCTGACGATTTTTATAAGCAACAACGACCTATGTATCACAAAAACCATATTCTGACACAAGAAAGAAAATATAAAATTGATATCTATAGGAAGTTGCTTGAGCTATCACGTCAGTTTGTCACTGAAGACTTTCCACATTTGTCACTTCCTTAAAATATCTTACTGCAGAATAGGCAAAGTATGATAAGAGTACACCCAGATATTCAAAATGCAAAGTTTCACATCTGGTATACATCAATGTCCAAGTGTGTTGCAGTATGTCCCAGGCCTAATTCGGTCTTCTGTTGTGAATAATAGAAGATGAGGTATAGTTAATACAACGTACACAATACTCACCATGGACGATAACCCTCACTTCTGTTTGACGTTGGTTCATACCAGCATGGGCCACACATAGGAGAAGTTGATTGTGATGCCTTCTCTTTGGAATAAACTGTAGAGTGGAATATGTGTCACGTAAACCTTGGTCGGCTTCATTCGTGGTAGACGAAGAAGTCGTTCTACCAAGGTCGTCGTCCGAACCAATGATCCATGATATAAGAGCTGTAGGGCTGGATCCTACGCTTGTGCAGGTGAATGATGTTGCCGAGTATTCCAAGACATTAACACTTCTTGCTTCTGTTGCATCGGAAGTTATGGATCCATACGCAGTAAGCCGGAGGTCACTTGGCGGTACTGAGTAGAAAGAGACAGGAAGAGCCCGAATTTGTATACGGATTCAGCTACTGAAAGGAGAGATACAGAGGTGAACTATTGCTAACGATATGATAAAAGTATATAAGATATGAAAACATCATGGGATCTAGTTCTGGGTGACGTTCTTATCATTCCCTACTAGAATGTACAAATTACAGAAGAGTGGGAAATGTTTTAGGAGATGTTGAATGTTTCATCCATTTCAGACAATCTTCACATTTAGATGCATATTCACTTGGGGAGACACACACACACACACATCGAGCAATCATGGGATGATATCATTCGTAAGATAATCACCTTGAACATCTAGGCGGATGGACAATTGAAGCCCATTATCCAGCTCCCGATGCGATGCCACACAACGTAAAACCTTTCCATCATCGTCCTTGGACGGAGTTACAGAAACCACTCTTTGAGAGGTGTAAGCGTCACCATAAACAGCGTTATACTGATCGTCTAGTCGAATCTGTACTTCTTCGGGAACGTCCCATTCAAGATTTGCAGGTGGTCTAGCGTCTTTGACTGAACATGTTAGGATTTGGGTTCGCCCATATGTGATGCTGACCGATGCCCCATTCTTGTATCCATTCTCAGATCGATCGTCAGTAATGGATAGCAATATTATCATATTTGTATCATATAATGGCAATATTTCCAGTCGCAAATGATACTTGACTGATCCTATAGAGCAAAATCTCTTTTGTGCAGCGACCCCCGTTCTAACCCTATTATTCATTTGTATAATCTATAAATACATATATATGCATTGAACGTTTTGTAATTGATGAATCATATATATTTTGGTAAATTTTAGTTGTTTACCAAGCACTATAGGATAAACAGAAAAATCCTACCTGATAACATTACATTCAGATCAATTCCATTGAAAACTGTATCAGTAGGAGTAAATACTAAGCACTGATATCTGCTGCTGTCATCAACTGTTAAATCCCTTACAGTTAGATTTCCGCTGGAAGCATCTGCCCTCAACCTGAACTTGGATATATCTTGAACGTTTTGCTCGTTTCTGCATCCCACTCCTTGACATCTTTCGGTAGCCAAAATATTGTTATTACTGTCCTTCCAAGACAGTAGGCGATTTGTCGATGGAGGGGTGAAGGTGCAGGCTAGTGTTATATCCTCACCAACGACTGGGAGGATTTCTGGGTTATGAAGACTAGTAGACACGTTTATCTCATTTGTCTTAGAAACGATAAAGGTGAGGAAGAGAACTATTCGAATAAGTTCGTCCATTTTGTTATTACGTCTTATTTCCTTGCGTATTTCAACTTCGGAGGTGCGGTGCATGAACCATCCTGAAGCCTAGCATAACATCTGGAGAATAAGATAATGAACGATGCAGTAACGGTTTTCAATGACAGAGTGAGTGAACACACAGTCAAGTTGCTGATATGAATATTCACTTCTGTCCATCGCAACGAAAATGAAAGCAATTAATCTCTCTGAAGAACACACACGTAAAAGTGGGCTGTCAGTTTCAAATAACAATGTAGTTTCGGAAATTTACTTTGATTGGCACTTTTGCAGTATAAGGTTATTGAATATTAGTAATATAATAGTAGCGGTTATTTTACCTGACTGCTAAGAAAGTATAACTGCTTATGGTCCTCTCCGAGGGAGAGATTAATGCCTTACCAAAGGACACTAGCGCAACGACTTGGTTTCGAACCCGGGTCGCCGGATTTCGAGACCACTGCTCTACCGACTGAGCTATCGCGCCTCCACATGAGACAACCAATACAATTTCGTAGTATTTCATTTTGAACTTTCGATAATGCCTTGTTGATATATACATATAACGTATAGCAGTTTGTAAATGTCTTTAGGAATGGGGGTGCAAGGGAATGATACAAAGTTCTGTACTTTACACGAGGGAGAAGAGTTTGAGAATATATGTATTATTTCTCACCTGTTAGACCTCCTATTCGGAAAACGAAGAGGACGTTTTGGTGTCCTACAAAGATTATTTTTCAGGTAATTAACAATATAGCGATGATGGTTATTGTTATCATTACCATGCACTATGGCCTATAAACCTTAAAATTACCATTCCACAGATACGCAACCAGGCTTAAGTAATATTTATACTATGTAGGAATTTTGTTTAGAACGTTTAATTTCATCAATCGTCATTATTCAAGCCTTATTCAAACCGATGGCCTTCTCGTGTTTATTCGGAGGCTGGTGACTCTATTTTAATATTTTTAAAATCCTTGAACCTTGCCTATTTTTGCCAGTGTCTGGCTGTGTCAGGAGCAGGAATAGTGCAGGGCTTATGAAGTGCCGTAAATGGTGAAGCCTCCATAGTCTAACAGTTCAGACACCCTGTTTTACGCATTACGACTGAGGAGGGTGTGTGTACGCATGCTATCTTATGAATATTGAAGATAGTAAAACGTATATATGGAAAATGACAGATGGGTGAGCTTCATCGATGTGAAAGAATGGCCAATCAGCAGATTCCTTAATCTTATCATGTAGACAGTTTGTAAGAAATCAATCAAATCCAAATGTGTCGTAACCGGATGTTGAATCCAGGTTGCCAGGCAACGAAGAGAGCTGAAGATGTCGTTTGGTTTTGATCGACAATGAGCCAAGAAGGTGAATCGGGGATAACTGCATTTAGAGGTTAATCAGTGGTAAAGTGTAAAGAAAAAAAATCGATGGAGGCTGTTCCCTCAGTTCCCTGGTGTTGGATCATTAATCATTTTGATAAATGATAGAGGTTTCATGAAAATGTTGGAGCAAGTCCAAATTCATATAATGATACAAAAGTATCGCATAGACAAGATACAAATTAACCTAAATATAGAACGAAAAACACAGTTCTACTTACGAGAAAATGTGGAGTTGAAGACTGCACTTCCGGAACCATAGCTTGAAATAGCAATGCATTTGAAATCACAAGGACATTCTGACAGGGGATTTCGAAGCGCCACTTCGCTAGAGGTCAGCGTTTCACCTTCGGGTATATTTTCGGAGAGTGCTATGTTACGGGGGCCGTTTGAAAAAAGAGTGTCGTTACAGAACCAATTGAAGATAGAGGCAAGGGGATTTGCGTCTGCAGTACATGTCAAGACAAAACATGAGCGTACTTTATTTGATGTAAGCCTTTGAGAAGTAATGACCACAACTGGTTCGTCTAGATTAAAGAAAAAATATTGAAAAATTAGTTTGAGGTGATAACAAGTGAAGGAGTGATATGGGATGGGAATGGGGAGGGATTAATTAGGTCTATATGGGTTGGGACTTATAGAGACTTGTCAATGACATGCAGGGAAAAAGCGAAAAATAAAAATATAGCACATTACTTTGACTGATTGTTATCCATACGTATCCTGTTGTGAGATGGAAAAACAGCAACACACAGGGGACGTGTGATTTATTTCCAGAATTGTATATACAGGTAGAAAAAAAGAACTAAAAGAAACGAAAAATACCAGACGAAACTATTGAGGATAGTTTGGGAACCCGTAGACAGATCGATATCCTATGCAGTTTTAGGAGATTCTCTTTCATAATGTCCTTACCAAACGTTTAAATTAAAATGGATACTCACATGATATGTTCAGAACCATGCTATCATTCACCGACCGCACTGAGGTTGTTGTAGGTTGAACCTCCTCTATAGAGGGTGTTGTAGGTTGAACTGCCTGACAGAGAAGAGGTTTCCCATGATAAATCCTCTTTGGTATGAGGGAAAGGGTACTTTCAGCATCGTACTGATCATCTACATTGGTTGAAGACTTAAGCGACGAATCATGCGTCACATTTCTTGATCCGATGTACCAATGAATGAGCGGAGTGGGGTATCCATTAACAGCTCCGCAGCTTACGTTGGTTTCTATACCGTCGTGTAGATCATCAAATTTGGTCATTGTAACACTATCTGGTGGGCCTTTACATAGAACGAAAATATATGGTTATTTGTAAAACCTCTATAAGTCCAATTGTCCTTGGTAAAATATAGAATCTTTTATAATTAATATTTATATATGCAGCAAGGAGACGACCCAGTGTCATATTGATAGACATTCGCTTTTCCTATCCAAGTCCCATGTGACATGTAAATATAATTAACTACGCTGATGATTTCGTTATGATAAGATAGAGTATAATGATTAAAACGATAAGCTCTTTTGAATTCTTAGGGATAATTATGACTTTCAGTGGATTAGGCCATAATTGCAACACATTTTCCATCAAGGATATTTGAAGGAAGCTCGACTCCCGATAATTGAATAATCAAAACTCACCGTAAACGATCAACTTGGCTAACAGGAGATTAATAAAGACTTCGTCCAAAGATGCAACGCATTGAATAAACATTCCGTGGTGCTTTCTCTCTAGATGTATTGCGATAGTACTTTCGGTGTCAAACAAACTTCCATCTAAAGCATTGCGATACTTTGAAAGGTTTGTTTTACCGGGAGTACTACCGGTGTCACCAAGAAGAGTCCATGATAGTTCAACTGGTGGTAATGATCTAATAGTTTTACAAGTGATTGAAGTCGATGAACCTTCTTGAACGTAAATGAATGTTGACTCAGATTCGTGTTCCTTGTTATCTCCAGTTGGAAAAAGTAACATGCTAGAGGGTAGAACTTAATGAAAGAGAGTGAGAAAAGTCATTATATACAACCATCTAAGAAAAGCCAGATCATTTTTAAAGGAACGAGATGTGTTTTATTTTTAAATTTGTAAATACGGATATAAAGAATATACTTATATAGAAAATATGAATCTCCCGAATGAATAATAGTTAATGATCATTGAGATTTTGCCACAGAAACTGTTAAAATGTTGTGATCTGAGTAGAGCAGTACGTAAAGAGTAACAAGAACAAGACATGGACCCAGCCTTAATAATATCGGCACGACATAACAACGACAAGATTATGCTCTGTACTTCGTTTACTCACCTTGAACATTCAGGTGAACTGAGTGTTGAATATCATGTTGTAGTTCTGGATGTGATGCCACACAGCGCAGACTCTTTCCTTGATCATTTCCAGAGGCCGTGATTGTAGCAGCCTTCCGAGAGACATAGCTGTTGCCTCGTACGACATCAGACTGATCCTGAAGAACAACGGTTACATCATCTGGCATACGCCAGTCCAGTATTGCAGGAGGCCTTGCCCCGTACGCTTCACATGTGATGTCATGCGGCTGTCTATGTATTACCGTTACAGGGGTGTTGTTAGGGCTATAACGGCTCAATCTCCTACCAGTGATAAAGACCCTATAGGGCGGAGCTGGTGACAGAAGAGAGAATAGTCACGATGAATAAAGGTCGCTTCGAATTTTACTGCTCCACTCATATAGTCTACTTCAGATAGACTCGTTAATAACTCTAAAACTGCCTTTCAAAGATTACCACTTCAAAGTTAGACATTGGTGCATCAAGTTTTATTAACATAGTTCCTTTCAAGTACATTATCGTAGTCCCCTCCCCGTGCGATAGTAACTAGCGAACCCTCAATATTTTACAAACTGTAATGTTGACGGTATTATCAGGACATTTCGTAACATGATGATATAATAGGCATCTATATTGACCCGTCGACTACTGAATCCTCTCATTCTCATAGGTTTATTACAAAGGTCACCCGGTTCAGGGGAAGCTGTATTCATTAGCTTAAATTTCAATGCATAGGCATAAATCTATTTTCAAATAATTATTATTAGTAGAAAACTGAATGTATTTTGCGATATAGACAAATATCCTTTAATAATGACTTTTCCTCGTAATATACTCCAGAGTAATATTTTACTAAAAGCCATCATCGATTCCAGTTTGCCGAGCAACGAAGAGAGTAGATGATGTCGACTGGTTTTGATCGACGATGAACTCATAAGGCGGATCTGGAATCCCTGGAAAAAATTAAAAAAAGATAGTAACAGTTTCATGTTCTAAGGGATAATCTCTAAACATGTTTTGTTACCTCCAAAATCAACAAGTATCCAACCGATACAATTAATTTTGGTATAATATCATATCGTACTGTCGTAGTGACGGCTGTACGTCACATGTTCCGGCGACAACCCGATCACTTCGTATACCTACTAAACTCTAAATTTCAAATCTGGGCCAAACCCTACACCTAAACTTAACCTTATTCCTAACCCTACACTTAACGTTCACCAACATTACTGCCATAACTGGGTTATCCAAAACTCAGCGGCAAGGCTTGTCTTTTCTGCTCCTCTTCTGACTCACATACAAACTCTTCGACTCAAACTTCATTGGCTGCCTGTACGACAGAGAATAGCTTTTAAGATCCTACTGCTGGTCTGCAAGTCTCTCAACCACCGATGTCCCCAGTACATAGCTGACTGCCTGGTGCGTCGTCCTCAAGTCCGAAATACCCACTCATCATCATCCATCTGGCTCACACAGTGTCTTTCTAAGAAACATGCAGGTGAATTGTCTTTCCCATCGGTTGTTGCAAAACTGTGGACCAGCTACATACTGCTGTGCAGACGGCCTCATTTGTTGACCACTTCAAGAAATTACTAAAGTCACATCTATTCTACTAAAATGACTTTATTACCAGCCTACATATATATATACATGTACCTAACTTATCTGAGAAGTGACTAACTTGTGTTTATAAGTAGCCCAAACATCGTGGAGCGGTGTATGCAGCACTTTGAAACCACAATGAAAAGGCGCTATATCATTTTTTAAAAAATAAGCTTTACAATGTATAACCCAAGTAAAACCCAAACAAATTTTCACCGGATCATTCTTTAACATGTCATAAAAGTCGACACAGTAATCTACCGTAACATTGTCCGATAGTTACTGTAACTGGGTTATCATCTCATTACCTAGATTATAGAACCGTAACAGTATGATACTGTTCTCATTGGTTATCTGGGATTATAATTTGCACAGCACTGTATCAGGCAATGTGTTATCTGAACAATAGGACATAATCCTTTTAAATAAATGCGCCTTGGTCTGATAGTGAAAGATTTACCAGAATATGAAAAGGTTATAATTGCGCTGTCGTTCCCAAGCCTTGTCGCAGCCAAACATGTATAGTTGCCATCGTCCTCTGCCGAAATATTAGAAATAACCAAAATACTCGACATCAAGGTATCTTCTTGTAGAAGACTGTGGCGAATCTGATGGCGGGTGCTGTTGTTGAGTTCCGTGCTAGTCGAGAACCAGGTTATCGAAGCTAGGGGTCTGCTATCTAATGTACATGTAAGGATCGCATCAACGCTCTGTTGACTACTGGAACCCGACGAACAGAGTAGTCCACAATGACAGGAGAATCTACATGAATGTATTTAGGAAAAAGAACATGCGTTTGGATAATAATGAAGTGAAGCTCAGGAAGATATAATTTGTGATGGTGTTCTTGATTATCGTAAGTGAATACATATTTTAATCGTTACCAATACTTTTTTAAGGCTAGCATGTCAGCACTATTATCATAACATAAAACGGTCTTTCTACAGGTCTATGGTATCTCTTGGTATTAAGCTGCACCAAACCTATAAGGTTTAGAAATGTTCTTGTAACACAAATAGATATTTGTAAAAGGAGGTAGAATCAAACCAGGTGATGTTTGTAAAAGAAATAAATTACCTTTGCCTTTTCAATATTATCATAGGAAAGTAAATATAATTGCGGCTCACTGCAAACAGGACACTAACACCAGGTAATGCCAATGGTTGCAATGTCTCTTTTAGCGGCGAGGCAACGCAATATACCTGCCTCGTGATAAGATTTACTGGATGAATGGGTTAGGCTTTACTAAATCAGACTTACAAATAACATAAAGGACATCGCTGACACTCCAAGGCCTCATGGATGCAGTGTTTGGTTGGAAAACTTGACAGACAAGACATTCCCCATGGTCGTCTACCGTGGGTGTGAAATTGAAAACACTTATGGCATGCAGTCGATGATTTCGATTCCACGATGAATGTGTTTTAGAATCCTTGGTGACGTTCTTTGATCCAAGGTACCATTGAAAAGTTGGTGCCTGGTAGCCGTTGTTCGATGTGCAAATCACATTTGATGAGACTCCATCCTGCAATTCTTCCGTTCCATTTAGGTAGGGAGGATCCGGTGGTCCTTGAAAATCAAGGTGTATTTCTTATATCATTATGTTTTGCATTATAGGCCCCAGTGACTTACATATCACATATATAGCGATACAATAGATAATGCCTGCCGATATTAAAAGCAACGATGACCTGTTTAAGTTACTCGTATGTTTATACTTTTTAAACATAAAATATGTTGATATTTATGGGATTAAAACAAAACTATCCCGATGGTTTGTTACTACAGACTTTCTACATTTTTCACTTTTTTAAATATCTTGCTGCAGAATTGACAAGCATGGTATGAAAACAACCAGTTATTCAAAATGTAAAGTTTCACATCTAGTTCATATCAATGTCCAAGTGTTTTGCAGTATGTCCTAGACTCATTCGGTATTTTGTTGTGAATTAGATAAGATTAATACAACTTACTACTCACCATAGACGATAACCCTCACTTCTGTTTGGCGTTGGTTCATACCAGCATAGGCCAAACATCGGAGAAGTTGATTGTGATGCCTCCTCTTTGGAATCAACTGTAAAGTGGACTCTGTGTCACGTAAACCTGGGTCGGCCTCATTCGTGGTAGACGTAGAGGTCGTGCTACCCAGGTCGTCGTCCGATCCAATGATCCATGATATAAAGCTCTAGGGCGAGATCCTACACTGTTGCAGGTGAATGATGTTGCCGAGTCTTCAAAGACAATGACACTTTTTGTTTCTGTTGCATTCGTAGTTATGGATCCATACGCGGTAAGCCTAAGGTCACTCGGCGGTACTGAGTGGAAAAATACAGGAAAAAGAAAGATGTTTATACGGAGTCAGCTACTGAAAGAAGAGATACAGAGGTGAAATATTGCTAACATTATGATAACAAGTATATTAGCGGTTAAGGCATCATGGGATCTAGTGACGTTCTTATGATTACCTACCATAGTTTACGCAATTCAGGAGAGTGGAACATGTTTTAGGAGATGTCGAATGTTACATCCATACCATTTAATTCTGACATTTAGATACACATTCATTAAGGCAGAAACACATACACCGAGTACTTATGGAATAATCTCGTTGGTTAGATAATCACCTTGAAGATCCAATCTGATGGACGAGTGGAACTCATTATCCAGGTCCCGATGCGAAGCCACACAACGGAAAATCTTTCCATCATCGTCCCTCAACGGAGTTACAGAAACTACTCTTCGAGAGGTGTAAACGTCACCACGAACAGTGTTATACTGATCTTCCAGTCGAATGTGTACTCCTTCAGGAATTTGCCACTCCAGTTCTGCAGGTGGTCTAGCGTCTTGGACTGAACATGTTAGGTTTTGGGTTCGCCCATATGTGATGCTCACTGATACTCCATTCTTGTATCCGTTCTCAGTCCGACCGTCGGTGATGGATAGCAATGTAGGTGTGGCTGAAAATTAAGCATTATATATATATATACATATATAAAGTTACAACTGAAATATGTTTTGTCAACTTGGGTGTATACTAAATTCAACGACCGTTTTGGACTTGGACCACAATATCAACCAAATTTGTAATACCACCATTTACATTATTTTCAGTTACGAGTCGAACTTGATATATTATAATGGTAATATACTAAGAGTAAAAGTACTAGTTATCGACTTGACATGACTTTTATATAAAAAGTTTGAATGTTGTAATGGTTTTGAATTAGTAATAAATTACCAACATGGTAGTTTCACGAACCTCACAAATAGATCTAGCTATCCAGAATAATGAAATAATAAATTACCTGATAACAGTACTTTCAGTACAATTTCATCGGCATGTGTATCAGTAGGAGTGGATACTGAGCACCGATATATTCCGCTGTTATCCACTGTTAAATCCCTTATAGTAAGGTTTCCGCTGGAAGAATCTGCCATCAAACTGTACTTGGACATATCCGGAACATTTTGGTCAATTCCACATCCCTTTCCCTGACAATTATCGGTAGCCAAAATATTGTTAATTCTGTCAACCCAAGACAGTAGGCGATGTGTCGAGTCAGGGGTGAAGGTGCAGGCAAGTGTTATATCCTCACCAACGACTGGGAGGATTTCCGGGTTCTGAATACGAGTAGACACGCTCATTTCATATGTCTTAGAAACGATGATGGTGAGGAAAAGAAATATTCTAAGACGTTCATACATATTGCTAGTACATCTCATTTCCTTGTATATTTCAACTTAGGATGTGCGCTGCATCAACCATCCTGCAACCTAGCAGAATATATGGAGAATAAAAAAATAAACGATATACAGTAACGGTTTTCAATGACCCAATGAGTAGACACAAAGAAAATTGGCTGATATGCTTTTTTTTAGTTCTCTCTTGCGCTTCGAAAGTGAAAGCAATTCATCTCTCTGAAGAACATAAGTGGGCTGTCAGCTTAAAAAGAAAAGGGGGTTTAGAAAACTCACTTTAATTGGTAATTTTAGAAGTGTGAATTAGTTAATATTATGAGTCAACGAATGAGATTTCGTAGTATTTTACTTTGAACTTTCGATAATGCCATTTAGTTGTATTAAATTTGGTTAATATATTTAGGTAGGGAAATAACAGGGCAGGATATAACATTCAATACTTTGCACAAAGGGAAAAGTGTTTGGGGATTTATGTATTATTTCTTACCTGTTTGGGTTTCATAGAGACATCCCATTTTAAAAATGAAGAGGACGTTTTGGTGTCCTACAAAGATTTTATATCCAGTAATGACAAATATAATACTAACCACCTACAAGTTTTGCATTAGATATATATAGTCCCCTGTTGTTTTACTGTAGCCATTTTCTCCTACAAAGAGATACTGCAATTCAAATACACGCCCGGTGAACAGCAAAACGTCTTGTTGAATAGACTATTCAAAGCACCTGTCTTATTATAGGGTAGTTTGCAGGCATAAACCCTGGTCAGTCGTAAAAGAGAGTCTGCACTATAAGACTACCATAGGCCATGTACTATAACTGCTCCTATATTGACACAACCAGTATGTAGCTGGGTTAAACTTCTCTCAAGGCACAATGATTTGTTGATAAAGTGTCAAATTAGGGTCTGTGCTTGCAGACTAATTGAAGGGCACGAATGGAACTCAGGTTCAACCATAGAGTTGGTTCAATGAAGAGTTTAGTGCTCGCCATATACGGAAGGTGTAATTCATTATTTTTTTTATTTTCTGCATACTCTTTAACCGTTTACCTATACAAGTCCAGCTAAAGGTTTTGTTTAAACACAATTATAGGCTGTTCTTGAATACTCCACCTAACCACATATTATGTTTCAGGCGATTGAACACTTATAGAATCATCATTCATGGGAGGTAGCTTTTATCATTGTTCATATGTGTTAATTCTGGTATGAATATGTCATCTTTCACCCTTTTCCCCGCTCCAAAACCGAGGGATTATTCTTATGTAGTCTGTAGCTATAGACTCTAATTAAAAACACGTTCAAAAGCCTTGAGGTTAGCGAACTCTTCCCGTCTCTGGCTGTGTCAGGATCAGCTGCAGTGCAGGGCCTATAAAGTGTCGTAGACAGTGCAGTCTCCACAAGGGTGGATATGCGAAAGATGGTAAAACGTATACGTGAACGATTAAAGATGGATAGGACTCAAACATTCGAAGGCACGGCCACTCTATTGATTCCTCAATCTTGATCATGTGTGTTGATAGTTTGTTCGATCAAAATCCAATTGCGTCGTAACCTGATGTTGAACCCAGGTTGCCAGACAATAAAGAGAGCTGAACATGTCGTTTGGTTTTGTTCGACGATGAACCAAGAATGTGAATTGGGGATCACTGCATTTTAAGGTTGATCAGTGGTAAAGTGTTAAGAAGAAGAAAAAAATATATTGTTACTGTTCCTTCATTGCCATGATTGTAGATCCTTAATGATTTGATAAATAGAAGAAGATTTCATGAAAACAAGTTGAATGTTTTTATCAATGAAAAATAAACCCAGAGAATGAGATGGATAAGACACAAACAAAACCTAAAGATACCATGGTAAAACACAGTTCTACTTACGAGAAAATGTGGAGTTGAAGACCGCACTACCGGAACCATAGCTTGAATCAGCGATGCATTTGTAATCACTAGGATCTTTCAACTCGGAGTTTCGAATCACCACTTCGCTGGAGGTCAGCGTGTCACCTTCTTGTATAGTCTCGGAGAGTGATATGTTACAGATGTCGTTAGAAAACTGTGTGCCGTTAAAGAGCCATTGGAAGATAAACGCAGGAGGATTGGCGTCTGAGGTACATTTCAACACGAACTTTATTGTATTTGATGTAAGCCGTTGGGAAGAGACGAACACAACTGGTTCATCTAGAATGAAGAAAAATATTGAAAATCAGTACTAAAAAGAGGTGGTAGAAAAAAGAAAGATGTATAAGGATTGGGATCAGACTGGCGAGGTAAATTAAGGTTATAGGGGTGGGACTTTGAAATTTGTCAATGCATGCAAAAAATATAAGCAAAATTGACATTAGAGCATTTAACTTTGACTAGTAGTAATCCATATGCATTCTGATGTCAGATGGAAATACACGAGCCCACAGGGGACGTGTGGAGCAATTCCCAAAATTAACAAAAAGGTAGAAATAATAATGTGTATAATTAAAAGGAAAAACAAATAGCAGACAAAACTCTTGAGGATAGTTGGTTAACGCGTAGACATACCAATATCTTACGCAATTGGAGGAGATTCTCTATTTATAATGTCCCTACCAAAGTTAAAAATGAAATTACATACTCACATGATATGTTTAGAACAATGCTATCATTCACTGACCACATAGTAGGTTGAACCGCCTGGCAGCGAAGATGTTTCCCATAATCAAATCTCTTTGGTATGAGGGTTAGGGTGCTTTCAGCATCATACCGATCATCTACATTCACTGAAGTGTTAAGAGACGAATCATGTGTCACATTTCTAGATCCGATGTACCAATGGATGAGCGGAGCAGGGTATCCATTAAAAACTCTGCAGCTGACATTAATTTCTATACTGTCGTGTAGATCACCGAGAGTAGTCATTTTAACACCATCTGGTGGGCCTTTACATAAAATTGAAATATATGGTTATGGGTAAAACCGTAATAAGTCTAATCGTCCTTTGGTAACAAAGACATAGATGCTCTTAGATGTAATATTTAGTTTTACAGCGAGGAGAGAACCGAGGGTCTTAGTTATCAATGTTCGCTTCTTCCTCCTGTCCGTGGTAACGCCGTACTTGTAATAACAACGTTGACAATTTAGTTGGATAGATCGGATAGATATTGATAAATAAAACAGTAAGCTCTTTCGAAAAATTAGTGTTGAATAGGACTTTTAGCGGAAAAGGCTTATAATTTAATGCAACACATTTATCATCACAGTCTTTTAAAGAAAATTGAATCACGATATATCGAAGAAGCGAAACTCACCGTAAACCATTAATTTGGCTATCCGTTGATCAATCAAGACTTTATCCAGAAATGCAAAGCATTGAAAGAGTGTTCTGTGGTGCTTTCTCCCCGGTTGTATTATCATGATACTCTCAGTGTCAAACAAACTTTCATCTAAAGCATTGCTATACTTTGAAAGGCTTACGTTACCGGGAAAACTTTGGGTGTCGTCAAGAGTCCATGACAATTCAACTGCTGGTAATGATCCAACACTTTTACAAGTGATTGAAGTGAATGAATCTTCATAAACGTGAAGAACTGTTGACCCATATTCGCTTTCCTCGTTGTCTCCAGTCAGTAAAATCAGCATATTGGCAGGTAAAACTTCATTACAGAAAAAAATAAATGAAGATAAAGATATAATGCTCCCAGAAAAGCGCAGAAAAATGTTCCTGCAAGTAACCATATTCTTTAATAATTCGTGTGAATCAAGAACAAGTCATTAAAGCAAAACAAAAATACACCATTTAAACCAGTATTGTATATTGCCCCCCAAAAGTTCAAAGTTGATATCTTAGTGGAGCAATTGATTAAGGGTAAAACGGGGAAAACATTGGCTCACTTAACTGACATCAGCGCCTCTGTGATTACAAACTTTACACTTCTAGGATGTGAAAAAGTGAATACTCGTTGTACTTGATATGCATTTCCTACCTTGAACATTCAGGTAAACTGAGCGTTGCAAATTATTTTGTAGTTCTCGATGTGATGCCACACAGCGGAGAGTCTTTCCTTGGTCATTCCTAGAGGGCGTGATTGTAACAGCCTTCTGAGAGATATATCTGCTGCTTTGTATAACATTAGACTGATCCTGAAGAACAACCGTTGCATCATCTGGTAAACGCCATTCCAGTACTGCAGGAGGTCTTGCCCTGTATGCTTTACATGTGGTGTAATACGGTTCTCCAGCAGTTACCGTTATATTGGCGTTGTTGTGATAAACACCGCTCAATCTCTCATCCGTGATAAAGAGCCAATAAGGCGGAGCTGGCATTAAAAGAGGGAGATCGCACAATGAATAAAACTCACTTCGGATTGCAATTTTCTGCTCTGAAAGTCTACTTCCTGTATATGAATCACCTACCAGTCTTACCACGTTCTTTCACAGATTGCTATTAGAAATTACACACTTCATCCATTTACAAACAATATTTGGTGCGCTTGTTAGTTGGTTTGTTGCCGCACACAATTAAGGACATAATCATAACTCCATATAAAATAGAACATGAGAATAAAAAGACTTACCCGAAACCCAACCGCTAAGGGTTTCCTTGATATCTACCATACAACAAAACAACAAGAATTAGCTAAACCTGTATCAACTTAATTATTCGCTTACATGTTGGGTTTGATATTTTCATAAATAACGAGTTCGTTTTAAACTCCATTATTATATGTTTATGACTTTACAAGACCCGGGAAAGAGCTTTATTTCCCAATACTAAATTCGGGATGTGTAGACTTTGTTTTTACCTGGTAGCAGTGGTGTTACTTGCACGCTAGTTAATGCTGAATTTGCTGGCCCATATGTACCGCTTACAGTGCATTTGTATTTGCTCTTGTCATCCATTGTTAGGTTTTTTATTGTAAGATTTCCACTGGAAGAGTCTGTCAACAAACTAAACTTTGAAGGGTGAGGAATGCCTGTCGTACAATGAGGATAAGACCAACAGGAGTGAGAGGCCACATTGGCGTTGCTACTCTTTCCCCAAATAACTTGCCGATTCCAGGTTTTTGGTATGAAGGTACAGACCAGTGTGAAATCTTCTCCGATGACGGGTAGAGAATTAAATGTCTCAATAGACACTTCAAATGCATGATATCCTGTATGGGTGATATGAAATTAATTCAAATGGCATGATACCGAGATACAGTGACTTCGACTGAGGCCACCCGTAGAGGATGCAATGGAAAGGTTAGGGGCGTGATGAATTGCAAATAAATGTAAACAACGTTATTGATTAGGGGAGGGTGCAATAGGTTGCCCGATTTCCTACTTTTCTCGTCCTTTTCCCTTTCCCCTTTATCTTTGTTTCTTCTTTTCTTTGTTTCAATTTTTAATTCACTTGATGGGGCGTGGCCTCCGGTGCCGCCCCCTATAGCTACGTCACGGATCAAATACATACATTAAATAACAGGTTAACGATAAAACGCAATAGCCCAATGTTACCAGAAGATTCTTTTACTTGCCCGAATAGTTTTCAATACGTGCTTGGCATAGAATTAAATCAGTAATTACAGATGCACGACATAGATGGGAGTTGGTACAATTATTATGTTACTTTAGCTTTACGACCAGGTTTGTTGCCAATGATCTGAATATACAGTCGTAGTGAATGAAAATGTTCTTATCTATATACTTCCATCAAATAAATAATAGCGGCTTATGAGAAAGACAGTGTTTGAAAAAACATGAATCCACCAACGATTGAGTATATTAAATTCATTACATCGTTACATCTCCCAAAACCTCCACCTGGGCTAAGTACGAACGACTTTTCTAAATTAAAAATTAAAAATAAAGCTTACCAGATTTGGAGATGAAAAAGGCGAAGACAAAAAGAAAGTCTGCACAAATCGCCATCATTATTCAAAAATCTTACTGTTCGAATAAATCCTATTTGACGAGCTTATAATACACGCAATCGATGCTTATGAACGCATGCAGACATTACGAAAAGAGTAGATGCTTTTGATCAAATAGACCATAGTTAGTTATTTATAACGTTAGAAGTGAAACAAATAGCATATGTCTTTCTGGCACCGATTTAGTTTCATAAACTTCACCAAATCATCAATTTTAAATGACAGTATGCATGCTGTACATGCTTAAACAAGAGTGGCGCTCTTTCTATTCAGACATTGTGAAAAAACTACTTCCCATTGGAATGTATCAAAAGAACTGTCATTACAAAAGTATTGACTTAAACTTTTGATGTAATTGTAGCATTTAATATATCGTGCGTATGATTACTAAACCGTAATCGTGTTTTCATTCACTTAATATTCAATAGTTCCACAAAAAGACACAGGAAGCGACGTTTTTTTTTTATTTTCAACCATATCTAGACTAGAAAGCGTAAAGACACTAATGAAAAGTTTTCCATAGTTTTTTAATGTTATTTTAGCTGTTAATATATAGTTCATGTGATACCAAATCTTATCGTGTCTCAGTGACTTAAAAGTCAAACAAAATTTGAATGCTTAGTTTTCTTTCTAGGCGAAAATGTCAAATAGGTACCAAGTTGACTTTATGGCCAAGAACATTTTTTAAGAAAATTAAATTAAATTTGATTTACCAGGTACCTCCCTCGTAATGCCATTATTCGACTTTTGTGATGCTGTCTGGTAAAACTTCATAATAGGTTCGCAAGAATGATCGAGGGAGCGCATCCAAGAACCAACAAACCATAATTATGTCAGGCGTTAAAATGGAAAAAACATACATTCAAGGTGGAAGGTTAAAAGATTGAGCGAAGTTTACAAATGTGTCAATGGAACGGCCCCTAGTATTTTTGCCAACGTTTCACGAAACCTAAATACGATCAAAAACTACTGCCTCGCTTCAATAAACGGGTGTCATTTTAAACGAGTGGTAAACAAACTTTTTTTCAGTACTTAGGGTCGAAACAATGGAATATATTAAATGCCAAACAGAAACTAGCCCCCTTACTCAAATATTTTAAACCAACTATTGTATAACTGTTTTTGCGCTATCCGGAGACATCACCGCGTATATAATTACGATATATATTCATGTACAGGTATTAAGGATCTATCTTTATCTCCGTCTCTCACTCTCTCTTCAATATTCCTTCTCTTCCTCTCCCTTTTTCAACCCCTCTCCCATTTTCCTTGTCTTTTGTACCCTACTTTTGCACTCTTCTAGGACAACCAACTTGGCGTACTCATGTCTCCTGCAATAACCTCGTAGTCAATTATCCCTCTCTCTCTCTGTCTCTTTCTGTCTCTTTCTCTCCCACTCCCTCTTTACCATTTTTCTTTACTCTCCCTCAATATATCCCCTCTTAACTTTCTACTATTTATTACCTCACTTTCCTCTTAACGGCAGTAATCAGTACTTGGACAATTATAAATAAATAATAATGTATCAATTGGATGTTTTGATAATTACATATGTTATTATATCCTACCTTGGAAGTAGGCATATTTGCCCCTCGGTGTCCGCTAGTTGATTACTCTTGAATTTGGCGCTATGCAGTTACTGATGAACATTGACAGTTGAACAATTCATCAGGATTAAACTTGTCTTTCTTCAGTGACCAGTACATATGAGGATTTTATTTGAAAGAATTGAGTGATGGACTTTCTGTTACATATGATGGGAGACCATTCCTTTTATTTACTTACTACGTTAAGTTACCCTATTGCAATATTGTATATATTCATAATATTTATTCTTGTTTATTTAACTTCGTATTAACCTTTGTTATATATGTTATGTATGTGTTAAATTTGTACTTATTAAATTTGTAAATATTTAAAAGCATTGTTTTTATTGTGCAGGGCACTCAGGGATCGGAGTTTGTTAAGTGAAGAGGCAACCATGCTAACATAAAACTGTTAATAAATAAATGAATAACACTTCCAATAAAAAACAAGGAATACATTTTTTTATTTGTCCATTGTAGTACGCGGTAATATATATTAAACATAATAATGTATTGCTTCTAATTAGGAATACATCCTCTATGATATCTTGCAATTTGTGAATTGAAGTAAATATGGAAAATATTAATAACAATACTAATGAAAATAATAATACTTATAATAATGATAATAGTTTGAAAAAAAAAGTCCTCACATCTTGGCCTTTAAACTCTCAAAGGTGATATTCGCAGTTCTCCTTAAATAATGATTACATTAATTTAGGCAAAATTCTTTACTCAAATATTGCTGGATGCACCCTGTCTTCCTTATTTTTAATTAACAAAATCTGTTATCTAGAACTTTTATCCGGTCTAATACTAGTAGCTTTCTGCTACAGGGGGGTGATTCACTATCTGGGAACGATATCGTTCCTAAGAGCAATTTTGGGGATTGATTTCAATCCCAGCTTAAAATCGATTCTACCTGACTGGTTCACTAAATCGCTTTTAGGATGGGATCAATCCCAGCGTGAATAATCATGCGCGCATATGAATATTCATGTACGCGATCGATCCAACCAATCAACAGACTCAAATCTTGGTCCCTGGGCATCAATCAATCGCGTAGCCGATCGACATAACGATAATTGGCTAGCTATCGTCGCTTAATTTGTCAATGACGTTCATTTCTATGTTGATTTCGTGTTAAAATTTGAAGAAAGCCGAGTGAAGACATGACAAAAAATCATTCATGACTGTTTCATGTAGCAGTGTGAGGATTCATACGATTTTCTGTGGGTATAGCTTGTCTTTCTTTATGCCTGTTTCTAGTAAAATGCCGGATTTAACGTAGAGTCTAGACTAGGGCCTAGATCTACGTAATGTACGTAAGTTAGACCTACCGTGCCCATGCAGCTAGCATGTAGCAGCAGGGGGGTGATTCACTAACTGGGAACGATATCGTTCCTAAGAGCAATTTTTGGGATTGATTTCAATCCCAGCTTAAAATCGATTCTACCTGACTGGTTCACTAAATCGCTTTTAGGCTAATCATGCGCGCATATGAATATTCATGTACGCGATCGATCCAACCAATCAACAGACTCAAATTTTGGTCCCTGGGCATATCAATCAATCGCGTAGCCGATCGACATAACGATAATTAACTAGCTATCGTCGCTTAATATGTCAATGACGTTCATTTCTATGTTGATTTCGTGTTAAAATTTGAAGAAAGCCGAGTGAAATTTTGCATAAGACATGACAAAAAAATCTGTCATGACTGTTTCATGTAGCAGTGTGAGGATTCATACGATTTTCTGTGGGTATAGCTTGTCTTTCTTTATGCCTGTTTCTAGTAAAATGCCGGATTTAACGTAGAGTCTAGACTAGGGCCTAGATCTACGTAATGTACGTAAGTTAGACCTACCGTCCCCATGCAGCTAGCATGTAGCAGCAGCAGTCTTGATGTGGTATTCTCGAAAGCGGACTAACTTTAGTCTTTAGTGTTTTACTTATTATGTTGTTGGCACTAAGAGTTAGGCCTACCCTATCGTAGTATAAATCAAAACGATTCGATATATCACTTTAACAGTGACTAACAATATCTATGTTCCTCTTGTTTGCTCTAATTTAACTTCAGTTTGACACTGACAGTTTTGTCTTTGTCTGACTTTGCCAGAAAGTGCCGCTAAGTCTAAGACGAGAGTACTATAGAGTAAGACTAAGAGTGATCCGGATCACTCTTAGCCTTAATAGCGATTTTAAAGCTAAAATCAATCCCAAATGCTTTAGTGAATCAGTTCCTAAGAGCGATATTGCTCTTAGGAGTGATATTGAGCCTAAGAGCGATTTTATCTCATTTGGGATCGATTTTAGCTGTTAGTGAATCACCCCCCAGCAGTCTTGATGTGGTATTCTCAAAAGCGGACTAACTTTAGTCTTTAGTGTTTTACTTATTATGTTGTTGGCACTAAGAGTTAGGCCTACCCTATCGTAGTATAAATCAAAACGATTCGATATATCACTTTAAGAGTGACTAACAATATTTACCTTCCTCTTGTTTGCTCTAATTTAACTTCAGTTTGACACTGACAGTTTTGTCTTTGTCTGACTTTGCCAGAAAGTGCCGCTAAGACGAGAGTACTAGAGTAAGACTAAGAGTGATCCGGATCACTCTTAGCCTTAATAGCGATTTTAAAGCTAAAATCAATCCCAAATGCTTTAGTGAATCAGTTCCTAAGAGCGATATTGCTCTTAGGAGTGATATTGAGCCTAAGAGCGATTTTATCTCATTTGGGATCGATTTTAGCTGTTAGTGAATCACCCCCCAGATCATATAAGGAATAATGTTGTCTTTAATACCGCACTGACTTTGCTTCGAAATATAAATTTTGCAGCTTCTTAATAGACCATATCTTAACCAGAGAACGTTAGGAGAGGAAAGGGAGAGGGTCAAAGTTCTTCAATATCGAAGTATGTCGTTTTGCAAAATTGAGGAATCATATTTCGACATTAGAAAACAGTTGTATAATTTGGTAGATGTAATACGTTTTATTCTATCAAAGGTAATTGTACCTAATTCAGTACATTCAAGTCCTGTATTAGGCATGTACAAAATGGTCTATAATCGGGACTAGATACACTTAAGTTAGGCCTCACCATAAACATGTATAGATTTACAGTACCAAAAAAAGGAAGGTGCATTAAAAATGTAAACATTCTCAACCTATTTTCACTACTTTATGAAAAAACAATCAACATACATGCAATCCACGATTACAATATGTTGGATAGAACTACAATGTATATCACGAAATACATGAAAAAAACATTTAGGAAATCTCAGTAAACGTTTACAATCACTAACTGAAAAATGAATGGTACGAGTATTCCTAGGTAGCTTCTAACATTAAATAAAGGTAAAACATGTTGTGGGCATAATTAAGCTTTTATTGTGACCGATAGTTCAGATTTTTATATACAAAAAAAAAAGATTTTCAATTAACATTCACATCTACACTTTGTTTCTTAAAATCCGTACTATTGAGTTTCCCTGTCAAATGAGGATCAATACCGGAACCATCGTAATATACTGCAGAGTGAAATTTTGCTGAAATCAAACTGCGATTCCAGGTTGCCAAGCAACGAAGAGAGTAGATGATGTCGTCTGGTTTAGATCGACGATGAACCAACAATGGGGATCTGGACTCCCTGGAAGAAACGTTTAAAAGATGGTAACAATTACATGTTTTAAGCCTTAAGGAATAAACTCTTCCATATATTAAATTCCCAAAAATCTACAAGTATCCAATCAATCCAATTAATGTTGGTATCATATCGTAATGTAGTAATGACGGATGTACGTCACATGCCCTGGCGACAACCCGATCACTTCGTGCACCAACCGAACTCTGACTTTCGACCCTAGACCAAACATTATACCTAAGCATAACCCTAACCCTATACCAAAACGTAGCCCTTTCTTATTCATACACCTAACGTTAACCCAACTTACAGCTATTAACTTTACGATATATCCTTGGCGAATTGAAAAACGCAAATTAATTTTTACCTGAGCATTGTCGGACATGTTATGATCAGTAATCTCCCGTAAAACATACATTAATGAAAATTACCCGATAATTACTGTAAATGGGTTAAAATCCCATCACTTAGGTTAAATACGTGTAAGGGTATCATACTGTTCTCATTTGCCATATGGGATTATCAATGGCACAGTACTGTCCTGGACAATGTGTCGTATCAACAATAGGACATTCCCCTTTTACATAAATGCGCCTGGGTCTGGTAGTGAAAGATTTACCAGAATATGAGAAGGTTATAGTTGCGATGTCGTTCCCAAGCCCTGTCTCAGCCAAACATGTATAGTTTCCCTCGTCTTTTGCCGAAATATTAGTAATAACCAAAGTACTCGACATCAAGGTATCTTCTTGTAGAAGACTGTGGTGAATCTGATGGCGGGTGCCGTTGTTGAGTTGCGTGCTATTCGAGAACCAGGTTATTGAGGCTAGGGGTCTGCTATCTGATTTACATGTAAGGATGGCATCAACGCTCTGTTGACCAGTGGAATCCCGACGAACAGAGTAATCCACAATGACAGGAGAATCTACGTGTATATATTTAGGAAGATGAAAATACATTCAGGAAACAATAAAGCGAGGCGCAGGAAGTAATACTTTGTGATGGTGTTCCTGATTAGAGTAGGCGAATACTTGTTTCAATCGTCACCAGTAAACAGTAACTTAAGGCGTTGCCAATAATTATATTTTAAGGCTTACATGCTAGCATCATGATCGTAAGATATTACTCTTTTCCTCATAGTGCATGGTATCCTTTCGTATTAATCTGAAATGGTCTGTATGTTGAATCAAGAACTAGAGAGTTTAGAAATGTTCTCGAAAGAAAATCATTTTTTGGTAGGAAGAGAAAGAATTAAACCAGGTGATGCTTGTAAAACGTTTAATATAATAATGGAAAATTATATATAATCGTCGACTCACTGCAAAAAGGACACGAACGCCAAGTAATGTACCTGCCTTGTAATGGGATCTTAATAATAATAATAATAATACTCTTTTAAAGTCAACTCCAAATTTTATTAAGTTAAACCGTAAATGGAAATTCTTTTTGCCCAATCGATCGTGAGCCCGGCAGCCACTGAGCAGCGCCAGATCGACATTGCTCTATCCCGTTATTGTTGAACGCCAAACAAGGTAGCAGCAACTGCCATCTTTTAACGCCTTCTAGTCTGACGCGGCCGGGGTTCGAACCCACGACCTCCCGGTTGTGAGGCGAACGCTCTACTGACTGAGCCAACACTCCGGTAATGATGTATGTGCTAGGATTATAAACCACACTTACAAAGAACATGAATAACCTCACTAATACTCCAAGGATTCATGGATTCAGTGTTTGGTTGTAAAACTTGACAGACCAGGAGTTTCCCATGAACGTGTACTGTGGGTGTGAAATTGATAACACTCTTGGCATCCAGTCGATGATTTCGATTCTTCGAAGACTGTGTATAAGAATCTTTGGTGACGTTCTTTGATGCAAGGTACCATTGAAAAGTTGGTGCTGGGTAGACATTGTTCGATGTGCAAGTCACATTTGATGACACCCCATCCTGCAATTCTTCTGTTCCATTAAGGTAGGGAGGATTTGGTGGTCCTTGAAAATCAAGATGTATTTATTATGTCATTATGTTTGAGATTATAAGCCTAAGCGACTTACATACCACATATATAGCGATATAAGAAACAATTCCTGCCGATTTTACAAGCAACGACGACCTACGTATCACAAATAATTCATATTTTGATACTTAAAAACAAAAATATGTAGGAATTTGCTAGAGCTGTCTCGAAGCGTTGTGACTAGAAATTTCTAAATTGTTAACTTCTTTAGAAATATCCTTTTGCAGAATGGCAAGCATGGTAAGAGTACACCCATTTTTTAAGAAAGCAAGGTTTCACATCTAATATATATCAAGAGAAGATGAGGTATAGTTGATACAACGTACGAATACTCACCATACACAATAACCCTCACTTCTGTTTGACGTTGGTTCAAGCCAGCATAGGCCAAACATCGGAGAAGTTGATTGTGATGCCTCCTATTTGGAATCAACTGTAAAGTGGACTCTGTGTCACGTAAACCTGGGTCGGCCTTATTCATGGTAGACGTAGAGGTCGTGCTACCCAGGTCGTCGTCCGATCCAATGATCCATGATATACGAGCTCTAGGGCGAGACCCTACACTCTTGCAGGTGAATGATGTTGCCGAGTCCTCAAAGACAATGACACTTTTTGTTTCTGTTGCATTGGTAGTTATGGATCCATACGCGGTAAGCATGAGGTCACTCGGCGGTACTGAGTGGAAATATAAAGAAAGAAGAAAGATGTTCATACGGAGTCAGGTACTGAAAGGAGAGATACAGAGGTGAAATATTACTAACATTATGATAAAAGTATATTAGCGGTTAAGGCATAATGGGATCTAGTGACGTTCTTATAATTACCTACGAAAATACAGAACAGTGGGAAATGTTTTAGGAGATGTTGAATGTTTCATCCATTTCATGGAATTCTCACATTTAGGTGCATATTTACTTTGGCAGAAACACACACACATCGAGCAATCATGAGATTAAAACATTAGTAAGATAATCACCTTGGACATCTAGGAGGATGAACAATTGAAGCCCATTATCCAGCTCCCGATGCGAGGCCACACAATGGAAAATCTTTCCATCATCGTCCCTCAACGGAGTTACAGAAACAACTCTTTGAGAGGTGTAAGCGTCACCATAAACAGCGTTATACTGATCGTCTAGTCTAATCTGTACTTTTTCAGGAACGTGCCACTCCAGTTTTGCAGGTGGTCTAGCGTCTTGGGCTAAACACGTTAGGTTTTGGGTTTGCCCAGATGTGATGCTCACTGATGCTCCATTCTTGTATCCATCCTGAGACCGATCGTTGTTGATGGATAGCAATCTAGGAGTGACTGGAAATTAGGCAAACTGTGCATGTATATAATATATATATATATATATAATGTTATATACATACATGCATATTTTAGTTAACTCTTTGCCCGCCACGTACACAATCCCCCCTGTGCCACATTGTTTTTAGGGTGCCACCTTAGGAGGGGTTCTGCATGGACTATGCTTATTCAACTCGCAATGACTTTTGTTCTGTGGGATTACGCAAAAGTGTACGTGTGGGACCAGGCTCATCTTCCTCGTCAGAGTCAGTCTCGCTCTCCTCTGAATCAGAGTCGGCTGTTGGAACAGGGTCCATCACAAGTTCTCGTACCTGATCAGCAGTGAAGAAGTCCCGTCTCCTCCTAATAGGGGCCATCCTAGCTCATCAGAATATTTGCAAAAGCAGTTTCAAAAACTCAATTTTTCTCGGAAAATGTCAATGTAAACAATGTCTGCGAAAGCGGTGCAATGAAGTGTGATGTGTATACAATGCGAAGCACGCGTTACTATTGTGTGTGTGTGCGTACAATAGAATTAAATGCGTTCCGTGTGTATTGTGAATGAAATGTGACTTGAGTCGAAGTTGGCAGCCCGCTGTATGTTCCGCTAGCCGAACGTAGCGGGCAAAGAGTTAAGGCGTTATTAGACGGAGATTTGGAGTGAAAAAAAAATAGTCTGGAGTAGACATGGTCATTAGCAGGACAATTTCGTGTCCTGTTAACGATTGCACAAAGTAAGTACTACCCTCTATATACGTTTGCAGGCAGAGGAACCTTTAAGGGCTCCCAAGAAACAAGAGGTTTAATCATTAGTCATTAGTTTAATTAGTTATATTGTTATGAATTGAGGGTTATGGTAAGGGTTAATATTCTACTTTTTATGATGTCAGGTTAAAGTACCATATAGTGTTATATATATATATACATATATATATGTGTATAGTTATATTGGAATATAATATGTTTCGTCAACTGGGGTGTCTTCCAAATTCAAGGACCGCTTTGGACATACACCAAATAAAAATACCACAATATCAATACTATTTGTGAAATACCATAGTTAAGATTATTTTCAGAATCGAACTCGATATGTTATAGTAGTAATATATAATAATAATTAAAGTACTAGTTATTCATGACGCTAAACCCGACATGACTATTTATTCAAACGTTCGAATGTTGTATTGATTTTGAATTCGTAATAAATAATTTATATCGTACATTCGCACACATCACAACCCGATAAAGCTTTCCAGAATATTGTTAGAACAGATTACCTGAAAGCAGTATCTTCAGTACAACTTCACTAGTAACTGCACCAGAAGATGTGTAAACTAAGCACTGATACATGCCGCTGTCATCCAATGTTAATTTTCTAACAGTTAGATTTCCGCTGGAAGAATCTGCCCTCAAGCTGTACCTAGACATATCTGGAACATTTTGCTCGTTTCTACATCCCACCTCTTGACATCTATCGGTAGCCAGGATTGTGCCGTTCCCATATCGCCAATACAGTGTGCGATGTGTCGATGGAGGGGTGAAGGTGCAGGCTAGTGTTATATTCTCACCAACGACTGGGAGGATTTCTGGGTTCTGAATACGAGTAGAGACGCTCATCTCATTTGTCTTAGAAACGATGAAGGTGAGGAAGAGAAATGTTCGAAGACGTTCATCCATATTTGTATTACGTCTCATTTCCCTGTATATTTCAACTTGAAACATGCGTTGCATGAACCACCCTGCAACCTAGCAGAATATCGGGAAAATGTAATAATGACCGATGAGCAGCAACGGTTTCCAATGGCAGAATGAGTGGACACACAGAACAGTTGCTGGTATGCTTATGCACATCTCTCCTGCGCAACGAAAGTGAAAGCAATGCATTTATATAAGTGGACTGTAAGCTTCATATACAACATTTTACTTTGAACTTTCGATAATGCCATTTACTTGTATGTAACTCGGTTAATATATTTAGGTAGGGGAATACTAGGGAATGATATAAAATGTTCTTTGCACAAAGGGAAAGTGTGTTTGGGATATACATATTATTTCTCACCTGTTTCGGCTTCATAAATACGTCCCATTCTAAACACGAAGAGGACGTTTTGGTATCCTAGACAGATCTTTGTTTGTTTTCAGTAATCACAAATTAAATTTATTTTGGACTATCGTCTGTAAGCATGAAGCGTACCTGTCGCCAACAAATCTTGCCTTAGATCTGAGGAGTCCCCTGTAGCTTTACTGTAGTCAATATTTCTTCTACAAAGATATACTGTAGTTTAAATACACGCCCAGTGAACATCAAAACGTCTTGTTGAATTGACTATTCAACGCACGTGTATATCCTCGCATGTAATATGGCGCGCATAGAACTCAGGTCCAACCATTATGTCCAACAAAGGGTTCAGTAGTCGCCCCATACGGAAGGTTAGATATTATCCTTTATTTTCTGCATACACCTTAACCGTTTACCTGTAAAGTTCTAGAATAAGTTTGTGTTCATCCTTTTTTGTATAGGCTGTTCTTGAATATTCAATCTAAAGACAAATTATGTTTCAGGTAATTGTACACTTTAAAAATTATCATTCATAGGTAGGTAGGTAACCAGTTTTAATAAATCGTCGTAGTATGTTGGATTAGAAGGCAATTTTATTATTGTTAATACGTGTAAATCTGGTATAAATATGTCATATTTCACCCTTTTCCCCGGACCTAAAGCAAGGACGTACTCTCATGTAGTATGCAGCTATAGACTCTATTTCAAAAGCTTTAAAACACTTTCACAAAGCCTTGAGGTAAGCAAACCCTTCTAG
>CP137667.1:24403840-24442021 GCA_037976565.1 Mesocentrotus franciscanus
CTCACCTGTGCAAACAAAAACTGTATAACTGCCTCATTTGTCTTATTCTCATGAGCTGTCTCAAATTCGACCTTTGTTTACAAATATTATTATTATAATTTATACCTCTCTATCTTGTAGGTTAACGTCAAAACAAATACACTCTCGACCAGCCTTATTTTCTGCCTCTTTCTTACACTCTTTACTTAGTTAGTTCCTGAACTAAAATGCCTATTTGCTTCTGCACCTTTCACATTCTTTATAACCAAGGAAAACACTCTTGTTTTATGTCAATTATCATCACCCATTACACACAAATATAATTGATTTTAACCAGCGCAGAGGAGTTAAAATAGTTTATTGACAGCTACCAGGGACAAAGTTTTATTTATGGGTGGGAGCCAGGGAGGAGGGTATTAAGGTAACTTGATGATGCAATAAACCTTGGACAGGGAAAGAAACCAGTCGCCGTAATGTAAACATGCGGTCAGCCCTCAACTTTCCTCCCTTTCCTCTCCCCAAAGCGGAATTATCTTGGACAATAATACCTCATTCAGTCCATGGTATTTCGAAGTCGTCACACTCAACAAATTTTCGCTCTTCTTCGCTGTTTTATCCTCAATATTCGCCCGCTTTAGCGGTCAGTGGCGTCAAGCTAATGTTTTAACGTGACATCGTCGGATAACTAACAATTTGTGCTTCTGACTTAAGCTTGACTGACAATTTTTTCCTAAGTTTTCAAGTTTCCGAATTCGAGTCACTGCTCACTAAGCCGGTTCACGATCGAGAACTTCAAGTTCTATTTCAAGATGCCTAAAGCGACAAATTAAGAAAGCAAGTCAGAGGGTGAATACAGCGAGAGCTGCGACGAAGACGCCTAGGTCGATTACAAGGGCCAAACCAGGAAGGGGGAGGGCGTCGAAGTCTACGCCCCCTGCCCGATCCCCTCCGCCTGCTGCCAGTACCAACACCGGCATTAACGAGGCGCTGCCTATCCCCGTCCGGATACAGGAGCCCACGATCCAACGGGATGACGATCCTGGGAGGCAAGACGGCGTACTCGATAACGGTGAGTCATGGCCAGTAATGGCAATTGATGATATTGATACATATACCTCACAGCCTAGGCCCATGTTTTCCGATGAAGCGCTGGTTTCACCTGCGCCAGTCATACCGTCCACAGTGGGGCCAGCTAATATTAATAATACACTAGGGCAGATTTCCCCGTCCCTGGACAGCCTCAGTATTTGGCAGGCGTTTGTGATGATCTCGGCTCATCTATTGCCGTGACCATCAAGGAAAAAATTTGGCGGGGGGAATATGTGGATATAGGCTCACTTATCAAACCATCTATTACGTCCGATCCTTCTATCGATGAGGGGTTAACACCCAGATAACAATACGGCGTTGGGCCAACGTCGGCCACGGTCGGCACGGTCGCAGTCGGCAAGCCAACGTTGGCTAAACGTTGGGCCATTGTCGCCATTTTTACTGATTAAATGGTGGCTATTGGTTGGCTATTCGACGTTGGGCCAATGTTGGCTGAACGTTGGTCCATTGTCGCCATTTTTACTGATTAAATGGTGGCTATTGGTTGGCTATTCGACATTGGGCCAACGTTGGCTGAACGTTGGTCCATCGTCTCAATTTTAATTTATAAATGGTGGCCTTTGGTTGGCAATTTGACGTTGGGCTAACGTTGGCTGAACGTTGGTCCATCGTCTCAATTATCACTGATAAATGTTGGCTTTTGGTTGGCAATTCGACGTTGGGCTAACGTTGGCTGAACGTTGGTCCATCGTCTCAACTATTACTGATAAATGTTGGCTTTTGGTTGGCTATTCGACATTGGGCCAACGTTGGCTGAACGTTGGTCCATCGTCTCAATTATTACTGATAAATGTTGGCTTTTGGTTGGCTATTCGACATTGGGCCAACGTTGGCTGAACGTTGGTCCATCGTCTCAATTTTAATTTATAAATGGTGGCCTTTGGTTGGCAATTTGACGTTGGGCTAACGTTGGCTGAACGTTGGTCCATCGTCTCAATTATCACTGATAAATGTTGGCTTTTGGTTGGCAATTTGACGTTGGGCTAAAGTTGGCTGAACGTTGGGCCATCGTCTCAATTTTAATCTATAAATGGTGGCTTTTGGTTGGCTATTCGACGTTAGGCTAACGTTGGCTAAACGTTGGTCCATCGTCTCAATTATTACTGATAAATGGTGATTTTTGGTTGGCAATTCGACGTTGGGCTAACGTTGGCTGAACGTTGGTCCATCGTCTCAATTTTAATTTATAAATGGTGGCCTTTGGTTGGCAATTTGACGTTGGGCTAACGTTGGCTGAACGTTGGTCCATCGTCTCAATTATCACTGATAAATGTTGGCTTTTGGTTGGCAATTTGACGTTGGGCTAACGTTGGCTGAACGTTGGGCCATCGTCTCAATTTTAATCTATAAATAGTGGCTTTTGGTTGGCTATTCGACGTTAGGCTAACGTTGGCTAAACGTTGGTCCATCGTCTCAATTATTACTGATAAATGGTGATTTTTGGTTGGCAATTCGACGTTGGGCTAACGTTGGCTGAGTGTTGGTCAATCGTCTCAATTTTAATCTATAAATGGTGGCTATTGGTTGGCAATTCGACGTTGGCTGAACGTTGGTCCATCGTCTCAATTATCACTGATAAATAGTGGCTTTTGGTTGGCAATTCGACGTTGGGCCAACGTTGGCTGAACGTTGGTCCATCGTCTCAAATATTACTGATAAATGGTGGCATTTGGTTGGTAATTCGACGTTGGGCTTACGCTGGCTGAACGTTGGTCCATCGTCTCAAATATTACTGATAAATGGTGGCATTTGGTTGGCAATTCGACGTTGGGCTTACGCTGGCTGAACGTTGGTCCATCGTCTCAATTATCACTGATAAATGGTGGCTTTTGGCTGGCAATTCGACGTTGGGCTAACGTTGGCTGAGCGTTGGTCCATCGTCTCAATTATCACTGATAAATGGTGGCTTTTGGTTGGCAATTCGACGTTGGGCTAACGTTGGCTGAACGTTGGTCCATCGTCTCAATTTTAATCTATAAATGGTGGCTTTTGGTTGGCAATTCGACGTTGGGCTAACGTTGGCTGAACGTTGGTCCATCGTCTCAAATATTACTGATAAATGGTGGCTTTTGGTTGGCAATTCGACGTTGGGCTAACGTTGGCTGAACGTTGGTCCATCGTCTCAATTATTACTGATAAATGGTGGCTTTTAGTTGGCAATTCGACGTTGGGCTAACGTTGGCTGAACGTTGGTCCATCGTCTCAATTATCACTGATAAATGGTGTTTTTTGGTTGGCAATTCGACGTTGGGCTAACGTTGGCTGAACGTTGGTCCATCGTCTCAAATATTACTGATAAATGTTGGCTTATGGTTGGCTATTCGACATTGGGCCAACGTTGGCTGAACGTTGGTCCATCGTCTCAATTTTAATCTATAAATGGTGGCTTTTGGTTGGCTATTCGACGTTGGGCTAACGTTGGCTGAACGTTGGTCCATCGTCTCAATTATTACTGATAAATGTTGGCTTATGGTTGGCTATTCGACATTGGGCCAACGTTGGCTGAACGTTGGTCCATCGTCTCAATTATTACTGATAAATGGTGGCTTTTGGTTGGCTATTCGACGTTGGGCTAACGTTGGCTGAACGTTGGTCCATCGTCTCAATTTTTACTGATAAATGGTGGATTTTGGTTGGCTATTTGACGTTGGGCCAATGTTGGCTAAAGGTTGGCCCGTCGTCTCCATGTGTACTGATAAATGGTGGATATTGGTTACTGAATGTCTGATAAACGAAGAAAAAAAAATTGCGTAGACCGTTATTTCAGCCGGTACCTACAAGCGGGCACAATTTCGGAAAAGGGGGCATGCAGGCTCGACACGTCACATCTCTTGTCTGATATGATCATTCCCCACTTTAAAGTTTTTCATAAGGGGGGGCTGAAGACTAGCTCCGTTGCCCGAATATCAATTTTCTGGTTTCACAATTTTAGTTATTCATCACTAAAATATACGAGATAAAATATTTAAAAAAATGTATATTTAGGCAGCTCGCAGCCCGAATATTCATTAATTTTTAATTTTTCGAGGAATGAGAGGCTGCAACCCCATATACCCAATCCGACATTAACTGCAGGTGTTATGAAATGAAATATTAATCCTTGTGGAGTAAATATAGAAACAGCTTGTGTTACAACCATCATTGCAATGAATCGATCTTCCATTTATTTGGGATTCCAGAACAATTAAACTCCTTTGGAACTATATATGTGTTTCATGACTATTAAAATATATTAAACACTATTCATGAATGACTTTGTCACTCTCGTTCGCTTAATCTGTATCGATCTGTTGTGTTATAGGTCAGCAAAATGTTTGTTCAGGACACATCCACGCTAACTGTGTGAAGACAGAAGCGCATTGCGTGTGGAAAGACTGAGTTTAGCTTTAAATGTTAATTACCAGGGATGGGCTATTAACAATTGAAGAAGGAAGGTTGTTCCAGTCCCTAACAGTATTTACGAAGAAGGGGTCCTGGAATACTGTGGCCCTATGCCTGATCTGGAGAAACTTCTGGTCATTCCCTCTAGTAGCTCTTGGGTTACGTTGAATGAATTCATCCAGATGGATATTAAGTAATCCATTCTTCATCTTGTATAACATGGAAAGTCTTTGAACAAATATCAACGTGCTGAGTTATTTGCTACAACCATGATTGCAATGAAAACTTCCATTTATTCAGAAATCCAGAACAATTATACTCCTGTGGTAGTGTTTCATGACTGTCAAAATATGTTAAACACTTTCTTTATATCTTTAAATATTTATATTCAGGAATGACGTTATCACTCTCCTTCGCTTAAAAAATACTAACGTGCTCATATTACTCCGTATTCCATATGAATACATTATAGATACAAGATTCCATTTTTACAAACCACTATTACACGTATAAGCAACGCCGTCGATTCCTTTTCATTGTTGGGGATGAATTATCTTAGTTAAAAACGCTTCATAATGATATCGATACACATCCCAGATATTATCAGAGGCTACTGAGCGAGTACAATTCTGACTCGGGCCCTATATTCAAATCTTATCTCTTGAAAGGGAAAATAACTTATGAAACAATCATGTGAGAGCACACAATTATGTTTGTAGAAATGAAAAGAAAAGATACAGGATCTATGAAACCTTACCGTAGCATATTTTCACTTTGAAATATATATGCGTGTTCATGTAGACATCTAAAATAAATACAAACATCTATTTCAATTACCTTCCAGTTGTCTTATAAGGAAGGATATAATAAATACTAAAGATTGCTCGGCTGAAAGCTATCCGTGATGACATGTAGCAGACGTATATTATATCTTAAACCAAATCATTTCTAGAGACCGTATATATTTGCTTTTACTGAAACAAACCAAGCAATTCTGGACAGGGGTTGCAAGAGTACTACATACTCATTAAATAACTAAAAACCAGTTTAAATAGAAAGCCCTGGCTTTTGCAGTTCATGCTACCATATACTACTAATTTTTATGTTCAAAAATATATTAATAAGAAACTGCCACCTACATTCGATAATTTGTTTGGTCATAATAATACCATTCATTCCTATCCAACTCATATTTCTGAGAATTTTCATTTAACTAACCACAAATTATTGATTACATGCACACAAATCAATTAGACATCATGGCCCCGATTTATGAAACAATTTTTTTATAATAATTAAATCTTGCTCCACCCTTTATTCTTTTAAAGCAATATAGTACAACGTAAAATTATAATACCATCATACAGAATCGCTTCATTAAACTTCGTCTCAGAATTCGTAATTTTGTATATATTTTGTATTTATTAATTCTTAAAATATACACTATTATTGGATTGTAAATATTAGGGCCTACGTACCGCAACACTATCCGCACTTTCACTGCAACGACTTGATCAATTTCGCGTGTACAATTATATAATTTTAGAGTTATGCCGGGTAATTTCATTTTCCCGAGGCCATCGACTTCTAGCTTACCGCTCATGATGGCAGTCTCCTGCGTGTTTTTTTAATTATTTTTCTTTATTTTTACTTTAATCTCTTTTCATTCACAAAACTGTTTGTTTGTGTGCATCTTATTTAATATGCTGAAAACTTTATAATTATGTATAATCAAGAAATATTGTTAATGTATGTGTATGATTATGTACTCTTTTGAAAAACGCAGAAATAAAACAAAACAAAACAAACAAACCATGGATAAATCGCGGCCGGGAGCGTGGACGGAATGTCATATTATGTTTTGTGTTATTGGACGAGGCCGCGGAGCGTATAATATTATAGCGACCAAGCGAGATTTTGAATGCTGAAATTAGGCATTCTGGAAACCCCCAAACCAATATGTATTTCCACTACATCTCTTTCTAGCCATAATTCTAAATATCCAGGGGGACGCCCCTGTCCATGATTACTACAAACATGAGTTCAAATCACAAACACAAGCGAGTTGGCACGAGCTGATGCCAAACGAAGGGCAAAATAAGAGTTGTGAAACAGCCCGTTAATTAAAAATTTTACTGTTGAGCCGGGGCGGCGATCCCGGGGGGAAGGGGGGACACGTCCCCCCCTCAATTTTTTTAGGGGGGATCGTCCCCCCCTGAAAATTTTAAAAAGTGCCAAAAAAAATGTATAACAAATACTGACTAAAGGCTTCAACACACTTTAAGGCTCTGGAGGGCCCAAGAGTGCAGCGTTTAGACAAATAAAAATGCAAAATTCTTCTCACTCGGTAGCTACGCTCCCTCGCATAATATCCTTCAAAATGTACAAGTAAATACCGAGAAAAGTGAAGTGTGAAAAAAGTACATTGCTCTTTATACTATAGTTTTGCTAAGGAATGTATTTTTTTAATACAACAAAACTTCAAAAACCTGTGAGGGGTAGTCACTTCCGTCACCTTCACCCCTCTCGTTCACTATGCTCCCTCGCACTTGCGTACTGATGGGGCTTAGGGCATTTCCAAATAAAATTCAAACGTTGTTTATTTCTAATTCGATACCAGTGATTTACAAATGTTGCTGAAATGGAATGATTTCCCCCTGAGCTTCCGGGGGCTCCGCCCCCTGGACCCCACCAGGGCCCTAAGGCGGCCCCTGGATGCTCATCTGATCGTATTTAATGCCTAAGTCCCTGAGCTTCTGGGGGCTCCACACCCTGGACCCCACTCAAATTAGTGACCTGCATGCCAGTGTCACAAATAAGGTATCAAAATTATGCTCATCTGACCGTAATAAAATGCCTAAAACCCCTGAACTTCCGCGGGCTCCGCCCCCTGGATGCTCATCACACCTTAATTAAATGCCTAAAACCCTGAGCTTCATGGGGCTCAGCCCTGACCCGCCGGGGCTTTGCCCCTTGACCCCACGTCAATTTACGCTCCACTTGCTTCGCTAGCTTTGCTCTACCTGATCGTAAATACTTTAGCCCCCCCCCCCACTTTGAAAAACGTTTCGCGGGGCCTGCATGTAACATGTAAGAGTGGTGGTGATGCGGTTTTTTTTTCTGCCGCCCCCCCACGTTTTTGCTCATTACGCCACTGCTCCTCGTCCCTCGCATTTCGTCCCCCGTCATGAAAAGAAATCGCCGCCCCTGCTGAGAATATGGCTTCAAAAGACATCCAAAGTAATGTGCCCTTTTCAAATTTCTCATCAAAGAGCAGTGATGACCTTTATAGCGCAAGGGCTATTTTTAACGTTTAACTTTGAATCTGCGGCTCGGGATTTTATGCGACTGGCCCCCTCTATTCATAAACGGCTCCCACGCCTTTGGGAATGATTGACCTCAAAATTTCCTGAATTACTTCGGGACACTGGCGTACTGGTGGGGGGGGGGCGCCAGCCCCCAAATAAAATTAAAAACCGTGACTTATTTTCAATTCCATTCAAGTGGTTTATAAATGTTCGTGATATCACATGATTTCTAACACAAAAAACTGTAAAAAGATAGGATAATAACGTAAATTTAGGCCTAACCCTTGAAAAAAAAAAAAAGCATCCCACCCTGACCAAAAAAAAACTATGTGCGCTTACCCCCAACCCCGCTTATTCACCGACCGGCTAAATCGGCGCTAAATTTTGGCTCAAAAACTGGACAAAAAAAATATATATTTGCTCTGCCCCCCAAAAAGTTTTTGCTCATTACGCTATATATATGCTTCGGGTTGCTATAACTTTTCACTGAAAAGAGACATAAGCCTCTTCTTCGCAAAGGAAATTGTCCTTGTACATGGGCAAATTCCTGAAAACTTACAAAAAATGCACCACTCCGATTTTGATATATGCTGGAACTACTGTTTTTTGATAAAATTCAATATTTCGATAAAATTAACCAAACAAAATAGACCTTTACTTAAAATTGCGATGTTAACTAATCCCAATTTCAGTGACAGTGGTTTTGAAATGGAGATAACTAAATTCTCTTTAATATAAAACCAAAGTCATGGTGGTTCAAGGTTTCCTTGTTACAAAATACTATTTTTCGTCAAAAGGGCCGCTTTTTTGGACGCCCCCTCCTTTTTAGGAGTGTTGCTACATATTAAAAAACACCTCTGAAATACTGTGTTCATAAATATTATAATAAAATCTTTCGAATAAACAAGGTGTGGGTAGTTTGTGTGGCAGTGGCAGGCAACTCAAAAACTAAGCATACATTAATTTGATTTGACTACTAGTATATATATGGCCCTCATCCGCTTAACTATATTCGAATATTCGAGAGCGCCTGCAGTTTGTGCATGCCAACTCAAAATATGCGCGCGCATGACCATGTGGTCGATCGTCTACGGTCAGCCATTTTCTGTACTCAATTTGTCTCGATCACTTGCTTGTGAGTATCCTACACTGTATTGTAAATAACTTAATTGTAAATTAAAGATTCTCATTCTTTTTCAACGTTATTTTTTGTGAGCATGTCGCGTAAAACTGAAAAATTTTACAGTGTGAGAACTCTCCGCCACAATGCGAGGAAAAGAACAAGAGAAATTGTTCAAGAAATCGTCGATGATTCACTGTATGATAGTGCTGATGATAGTGAAAGTGAATACGAGTGTACCGCTCGTTGTACGCGTACTGTGAGTGTGAGTGATGATGGCTATGGCTATGATGTGCCTGCACATGTGCACGTGCACAGGGCAGCTCGTAGTAGTAGTACTACTACTAGTACGAACTATGGGATAATTAATTCAGGCTTAGATCCTTCCTTTGGAGAGGGGACTGAAGTGTCGGCCTCAAATGCATTGAGTGTTTGTCGTGATGAAATGGATGTTAATGTTCCTGACTTAGAGTTGGACCTTGCCGATGCACCTGCAAGTTTGCATATTGTTGACACTGACAGTGTGAGTGTAGATGATTTAGATCTAGGTGACAGTGATGATGTTCATCCCAATATCGACCACGAGTCAAAATCAAATGATTGTGAATCTGTTACATGTACAAGTGTTGATGGTGCTGCTGCATTGCTTGATAGTGCTGAATGGGAAGATGCACCAGTTACTGAAGCAGATCTAAATGAGATAATAGTCTCTGATACTTTCAGATTTAGTAGTAGTAGTAGTGATACAGATGATGATGTTGGTGATTCAGAAAATGAGGAAAGTTCAAAAAGGAATCAATTACGAGATTGGGCTGTGAGTTCAAATATCCCCCAAGTACATGTTTCTAGCCTCCTGAAAATCTTGCAAGGGAGTGTGCCAAATCTGCCTAAAGATGCAAGAACTTTGTTATCAACCAATTTAGTGGATTATGACGTGAAAGAGGTAGCTGGTGGGAAATACCATCATTTTGGCATTTGCACTAATTTGAAGTCAGAATTGGCAAAGAATCCAAATTTGATTGTTTCTAATGAGCGTAGTGATGGAAACGGTAACACTAACAGTGTTATGCTTCAAATCTTTGTGGATGGGTTACCTATTTCCAAAAGCACACCCACTCAGTTCTGGCCAATACTAGGTAGAATTCATCAGCCTGCATTCAAAGTAGCATCAGAGCCTTTCATTATTGGTCTCTTCCTTGGTGAAAATAAGCCATCTGATGCCAATGAGTTTTTAAGAGAATTTGTTGATGAAATGAAGGAACTAGAGGTCAATGGATTGGTTTGTGATGGAAACATTCATGTTCAAGTTTCCATTTCCAATTTTATATGTGACACACCTGCTCGTGCTTTCATCAAGTGTACTAAGGGTCATGGCGGATATTATGGCTGTGACAAATGTACCCAAAGAGGGCAATATGTCGAACGCCGTGTTACTTTTCCCGAGGTTGAAGTAGAACAGAGAACAGATCAGAATTTTCTGAACAAGGAAAACATTGAGCACCATCATAAAACCAGCATATTGTCAGAATTAAGTGTTGGAATGATCACTCAGTTCCCTATTGATTACATGCATAATGTTTGTCTGGGTATTGTCAGGAAAATTTTAATCATCTGGATAAGGGGACCTCTGGACACTCGTATTGGATGGGGTAGCATTGATGCCCTTTCGAGAAAGTTGCTTGCATTCAGGGCTTTTATGCCTTGTGAATTTTCGAGAAAGGGCAGATCTCTCAAAGAGCTTGATAGATGGAAAGCAACCGAGTTCCGTACTTTTTTGTTATACACAGGTGTGGTTGCTTTGAAAGGCATTTTGTCAGATGAGTCCTATGGTATTTTTACCTTGCTACTTGTCAGCATGACAATTTTGAGTAGTCCTTTGTCAGTGCATTATGCAGACTATGCCAAGGAATTACTGATTGTTTTTACAAAGTATTTTGGAAATATGTTTGGGAAAGAAATGCTGATCTACAATGTCCATGCTATTACACATTTAGCAGACGATGTTAAACGATTTGGACCTGTTGACAACTTTTCTGGTTTTCCTTTTGAAAACTACTTGGCAGTGCTCAAACGCATGTTGCGCAAACCCCATCAACAACTTCAACAGGTGATCAGGAGGATAGCAGAAAAAAATGTAACTGCATTGAGTAAATGTAGTTCTACCTTCTCAGTGGGAAATACAGGAATGGATGCATGCAAGCATAAACACTCGTCTGGGCCCTTGCCTCCTGACTTAAGCCAGCATTCATGTTCCCAGTTCAAGACCATTGTAATGGAAGAATTCTTGGTGTCAACCAAGAGAACTGGAGATTCTGCGGTTTTGATAGGAGATAATATTTGCCAGGTCCAAAATATAATTACTACTGGCTCACAATCGTATGTAGTGTACAAGAAATTTTTGTCAAGCTCCTCATTTTTCGAGTATCCAGTGGAATCGAAGAAGATTGGTATACATTATGTTGAAAACCTTGGTACGAGGCTGCATCTTAAATTGGTAACAGCAATTGCGAATAAAGTAGTTCTTCTTCCATTCCGATTGGGCTATGTATCTATCCCCTTCAATCACAAGAAAAGTTACATGTAAACTGCAATCACAGTTGCAATTATGGTGGTTAAAGGGATAGTTGAGTTTTGTTGCATAGGGCGGCAGGGTGCTACACAAAATAATTCTTTTGTGAGATAATGAAAAACTGAGTGTCAAATATGAAAGAATATACAATTTTAATGACAAAACCATTTCTAATGTTTGTGGTGTCCCACAAATATTCAGTAATTTTGAAAAACGAAATAGCGCCTTATATACGTTTTATTCCAGCCAATATTGTTGGCTGTTTCGTGTTGGTTATAATACGCACAACCAGCCGGCCTGTGTATTGTTATTATTAATTAATTCACCGGTCACCGTATTGAGCTTAATTGATATGATCGTTTCCAATCTAAATTCACACATTTTGGGGTCTAAAATTACCTACTGTACATAGCAATTTTAGGTTCTAAAAGGGTACTAGAAATGGCTTTTAGAATAAGAGCAATAACCATGCACTATGAAGGAATTTGCGGTCTTAAACAAGAACTCAACTATCCCTTTAAAGAGAAGGTTGAGTTGTGGGAAGAGGTGAAAAATAATTTGTGAGCGTTATCATTGTATTATGCAAGTGAGTGTGGAAGAACATCAGATACAAAATTTTCCCTGAAAAGCATGATGGCTCTTCAAATGCCTTAAAGAGAAGGTTGAGTTCTGGGAAGAGGTGAACAATAATTTGTGACAGTTATCATTGCTATTATGCAAGAGTGGAAGAACATCAAATAAAAAATGTTCCTTGGAAAGCATGGCTCTCCAGATGCCTTAATATTCTAAATATGGCATTTAACATCATAAAAATCGGGACGGATTTTTATGCCACATGTTCGTGTAGTCCCATATACATATTTCTGTGTACAGTGCTTGTAACTTTACCAAGACTGGGCCAAATTTCTTATCATTTTGATGATTCCAGAATCTTGCAGTACACACCAATACTTATATGCTAGATGATCAACCTTTTCTAATCGATTACATACCGTTTCTTTCACGATGCAATCGCATGACCAGAACTCAACTTTATCTTTAATACTCTGAATATGGCATGTAACGGCATAACAATCGGGACAGATTTTTATGCCACATGTCCGTGTAGTCCCATATACATCTTTCTGTGTACAGTGCTTGTAACTTTACCAAGACTGGGCCAAATTTCTTATCATTTTGATGATTCCAAAACCATGCAGTACACACCAATAATTATATGCTAGATGATCGACCTTTTCTGATCAATTCCACAACGTTTCTTTCACAATACCAAGACTGGGCCAAATTTCTTATCATTTTGATGATTCCAAAACCATGCAGTACACACCAATAATTATATGCTAGATGATCAACCTTTTCTGATCGATTCCACAACGTTTCTTTCACAATGCAATCGTATGACCAGGGCCCCGTTGCACAAAACTTACCATTGACGGTAAGTTTGCCATCAATGGTAATTTCCATGGAAACCTTGATTTTGATTACCATCAATGGTAAGTTTTATGCAACGGGGCCCAGAACTCAACTTTATCTTTAAGAGTTCATTTGCAAGCATAATATTTGTTGTAGTTACATTTTAACTTGTCGCCCTGTCGTGATATGATTACAAAATACCTTTAAAAACGCCTTGGTTAGTGACTGTAGAGGCAATTGTGCCATTGGAGGGATCATTTAATGTTCAAGAGCACTTGTGAGTTATGTTCTAGCTGGACTTGGCTCCTTAAAATGCTAGAGAACAGTGCTGAACGACAAGATTTTAATGGGAGGGTAGGGCCATGTTGGGTGTAGGTAGAAAATGTACTCTTTTTTTTTTTTATAGACTTGTAGTAGCAGTAATCCATGAACAGCAGTTGCATTTCATACATGTAGCTTTCTTCATTGAACAGCAAGTGTCAAAAATCCATGGATGCATAATGATGACAGTTCAGGTCTTACATGTATATGTTCAACAGGGATGTGACTGTTATATATTGTATGTATTCCTATTTTCTAATCATAAATTAATTCACACAATTGTATCCTGTGTATAAGCAGCAAAATGTCCACCTACTATATCGTAGAGTTCGTTGACACAAACGAAATAGACATTATTTCTTCATCATGGCTGAGCGCCGACGAAAAGAGTTCTCAGTGGCCCCCTTTCAAGACTGCACAGGCCACACAAGCTGCGAAGCAACACGAAAAGCCAGCTGAAACGTGGGAATGGTTCAGCGTAGCCATTCAGGAGAATGGTAGAGCAGGTATTTAATACTTTCCTAAGCGATTGTAATATACCGACATTGATGTGTCCAAGTGTAGTGAATCGAATTGATAATTAATGTAAAAAGTGCATACAAGTGTACATGTACATAGGAAAGATGTGGTAATCAAACCCTGGCATCTTTGTGGCTTTACAAAATCCAGATTAGACTATTCAGTGAAAGAGAGTGCAATATCAGATATTCGACTGCAGAGTGCATTTTTTTTTTATGGTTCCTTATTTGGAGCTAAATTTTTGCTAAACAATTCTAACTTTGCCAGGAGTTGTGACATCGCTTGTGGAAAACTCTCAATTTGTCATGTATACAAATTGTAATTTTTCTTCCAGGGTTCAATTTTGTCTACCTGTATATAAATTGATCTTTGAATCTATTTTAACGAGTAGAAACTATTAGAATGTTGGTTTATTTCACTTTCACTATATGTGTAAGTTATGATGATATCATCCTGAATCCAGTATATTTCTATCCTGCTAAAATCGTCTTGATGCAATTAGAAAAAAATCTTTTAAATGTTGTAGTTTAAACTATTGTAGTGAATATTAATTTTTGTTTTCTTTTTATTTATCGCAAAGAGTCGTATAAAGATGCCAGAAAAAAACTGAGGAAGGCGGAAAATAACCGGTCCCTGTTAACAACAGATGAGGAGAGGGCTTCAAAGCGAAGAGCTGGGTATGGATAATGGAACATACATGTACATATAACGTCTCTACTTGAGCTCACCTGAGCCTCGAGTGAACTATTGCAATCTCTCATGGCCTGTCATGCCTTGAATGTTATTTTCATAATTTAAAAACTTCTTTTAATTTAAATTGACAGGAACTATTTTTATTTTTTTATTTTTATTTATTTATTTATTTATTTATTATTTTTTTTTTTTTGGGGTAAGGCTGTTCAAATGGTGTGCTGTCTTGCCCTAATGGGGTCTGTCCATCTGTCAGGGTTTAACCCAACAGGCAGACCTGTATCATTCCTTGGATATCCACATTTGATCATGTGCCTATTACATGTACTGTACCTACAGGTATTGTAGCTCCCATGGGATCAGTTCCCACCTTGTGCCCTCATGACAAAAAAAAAGAAATCTTTTTCTCAAATACGAGTCGATTCATTTAAACCACACTGGTTTACAGTGAATCATGTGGCCGGTGGGGTGTCTTAAGATTATGCATATAAGTATGTTGTCGCTATAAAGACCCAGGGAGAGCTCAAAGTATCCCAGTGATTAATGTATCTTCCTGTATATTAATTGCTATAAAGGCCCCTAATTTCACAGGCTCAGGTGAGCATAGAGCCCAGGGACTCTTGTTATTTTGTATTGTTCAATTGCACAATCACTAACATGTTTCTTTTGTGTCATCTTTTTCTAACTCTGATCACTAATTGATGAGTAGGCATACATGTACATAAATGTTAGCCTGTAGTTCTTTAAAGGCATAAACGTAGGATGATTAATGAAAAAATATTTTGAAAAAGATGCATTGCACTTTATTTAAATGGGTTAAAGCCAGCGTTCATCACCAACCTCTTGAAAACATTTAGGCCATCACTAATCCTACAATTAGTTCAATTGTAAAAGCATTCCAATTTTCAGATGACGGTGATAAAACCAATCGTGCATTGCCCATCCATAGCATTGGGGCCTACATGTTCACCATTTTAATGTTTTTGAACTATTCATAGATCAATGCCTGAACTATTATTTGCATGTTATAAAATTGAATGGAAATTTACTGTGTATTTGTCAAGTAGGAATCAATGCATGAATTAAATCACATTTCGGACTTTCATGTTGGAAATAATTCACTATTTCATTGTTTTCTAATACTAATTACAAGAGCCAGTGTATTGCCAGAACCAAGTATATTTCATATTTTCTAAACTATTGCAACCTCGAAATCAAAACTTGTGCCCATTCTGTTTCTATAATAATTCATTGTATATATTTTGAGTTTTTATATAACGATCAGCCAATGCATAAGAGCTTTTCCAGTGAAGAGAATTGAGACACATATATTTTTTTTTTTAAATGAAATTCATAAGGGAATATATGGCTCATTTCATTCCAGAAAACTAAATAACCCATTTTTTGTGTTCATAATTTACTACATGATTGTGATGCAAGTTCGTTAAGGCATATGACAGACTTCTGAGCTATAATATCCAGCACTCGTGGAGCTCTGCATAGATTTTGTAAGTGATACACTCGCAGGCAGTGAGATCTACTTCATCAGAGAAAAGAGTCGAGAACTGGGCAGTGTAAATATGTACATGTAAGTATGCTGTGTAATGTTTTGCTTCATCCCACACACATGCTGTTGTGTTGTAAGTTGAGTGTTGGTAGCAATTACTGTGATGACACTTGCATGAAAGGAACATGCAAGGTAGGTTGTTAAGACTTTCTGCAGTTGGCTCTTCATAAGTTTCAACTTCTAGTTGGGTGAAAACTTGTGCCAGGCAGGGTTGTTGCATGGCATGATAGGAATTCAGTACATTGTGGCATGCTTGTATTTCCTACAACTACACTTACTTTCTTGCCTGATTGTTCCTTGTTCTATGTTCATCACGTACTTGTATTTAAGGATTGTTTTTGTTCTTCACACCTACAGAAAAAAGTAAGATTTAAAAATACATTTTTGCATCGCCATCCAAAAACTTTTTTTTTTGCGTGCATAGACAGAATAATTTTACTAATCTTCGCGATGTGCAGTAAGTCTAGCGATTTTTCAGTATAATCGCGATAGTTTGCTGGGCGCTGTGTGAATGGTATTGAGAATCGAAAATCAATTTATTTAATCCCAGGATGCCAAGCGCGCATACATCGTCGAGGTTCACGCATGGGCAGTTCAACCGTTCTTGCCGTCAAGCGAGTATTATCCCTGTGTGTGAATGGTCGCAAAAAAAAAAATATCAATCTTTGCATCGAGATCCAATTCGCACTAAATTGACATGTGTGAACAGACCTATTGACATGTATTCCATACTAACCCTTAAGGGTGGTAGCCCTCATTTGAAACATTCCTCAAATTTAGGAACATCCGAATTTACATCTCTTCTAGCATGTGAACTCCCAAAGTAAAAGTTTAGATTATGTAGGCGAGAAATTTGGCTATGAGCATGAGTAGTGAATATGTTTCGCATTGACCAGACACTGTTAAAAGTCAGGAAATAATTTGAAGGTATTATCTTGCCCATTTGACTTGTAATTCTACTGGTGTCATTTTTATGTGGCTGAGCATCAGCATGTGGAACATAATGGAAAAATAGTAGTGTGCAGATGAGGGATACTACCTTTAACAGGCTTAGGGGATATGTTGTCAAAATTTTGAAGTATACTATGAACTGTCTCTACAGCTACATGTTTTTATGTGGTGTAGTAATTAGCTGCATAAGGATTGTATTTTCATTATGAATACAAATTATGTAAAATTATTCCAATACACAAACTTTGCATTTCAGACCTCCTGCAAGATTCGACTCGGATAGCTCAGAAGATGAGTATTCTCCAGGCCCTTCAAGCTCTAAAAAAAGGCTCCCAGCTGTACCATCGTGGAAAGGTACATCATGATGATGACTTGATGAGAATGTGTTGTTCAGTCACAAAGGAATTTTGTTACTGAAGCAATCATGTTCAAGAGTGTTTTTTTAACATACTAGATTTAAAATGACACATATTTAAAAAAAAATAACATATACACTATCATATCAAATAGGAATGGTAAATATGAAAAATGGTAATTTTTTTTTTTTTTTGGGGGGGGGGATGTGTGTCAAAACTGGTCCCCAAATTCTAATATTTGTATTCACAAATTTGATTATTGCTACATGTACATGTTTATTCTTATTTTCAAATCAGTTTGCACTATTTATATATGAAATTGCAGATGTTAAATTCCTATAATTTTTAGATAAACATTCTGATAATGAATTATGTTTCAAATCTGATTTTCCATAAAATCTATAAATCTCCCAAATTTCAATACTTATTTCTCAATTTATCCCAAAAATTCTGAAGTAAAAACTTGATTATATTCATTTTCCAATATTAAATCCTTGCATTTCATATTGTCATTTTTAACTACCAATTGCAGACCCAGCTACTCCTACCTCCAGAACACCAGCACCAAGGACCCCCTTGGCCTCCAGCACTCCATCAACCTCCAGCACCCCATCAACCTCCAGCACCCCATCAACCTCCAGGAACCCATCAACCTCGACCCCGATGACTCTAACGAACTCCAGCACCCCATCAACCTCCAGGAATCCATCAACCTCCAGAACCCTGTCGACCCCAACAACCCCAACAACCCCATCAACCCCATCAACCTCATCAACCTCATCAACCTCAACATTTAGAAATATGGGTATGTCATTTGACATTTTATTCACTTTATTTTTAGTTATTAAGTATCAAATAACAATATCAAGTGTTTTAGGAAATGTCCCGGATTGATGTAGGTTTGTATATGAAATAGCTAATGGATGATTTGATTAGGCAACTAGATATTGGCGCTTCATAAATTCCTGGAATGGATGTAAGTTTGTTTTGTTGTTATATTGAGTAACTGCAATGTGTTCACTTGAAGTTTTTCTACTCATAAAATCATGAAATATTGCTTATAGCTGTTTTTGTTTTTTGGTTGGTGGGGGATTCGGAGTGCAGAGTGCCACAAAGAACATAACACAAACACAGTTTAATGATCTGTTTGTTGTATAAGCAATTAACAAAATAGCTTTATGTATTTGTTTTACTTTAAAGGTACTATGTCCCATTTGCAGGCCAAAAAAAAATGAAAAGGTTAAATTCCAACGGCATTTGAAAGATAATACAAATTTAGAACTTCCCTAAAAAAGGGGGGCTTGAAAATGTCTTTAAGTGGGAAAATAACGACTATTAGTTGTCGAATCGACTTAAGAGCTATAGAGCCAGTAAGTAATAGTCTGATTTTCAGACCATTGTACCGAATGGTCGTACGTTTTATGCTGCGCAAAGATTCAATCAGTTTAATTTTGGCCATTACAAGAAGTGGGTTATTGATGTAGACAAATGCTCATGTACCCTTTACAGCTCATTTTATGTATGTTATAACCAAAGAAGAAAAAAAGCCAGTCAGTCACTCAATAGTGTCTGACAGTGATGTATAGCAAGTAAACGGGTTGAATATTGGGACACTGCTAACGTTTAAATTTCACAGATAGGACATACATGACATATTCATAATTTCTGCAAATTTCTACAGAATTTGATGTTGGCTGCAAAAGGGACACAGTATCTTTAAAGCCTCTCCTCTATAAAGTATTGGGATCCTCTAATTTCACTTCAATCTTAAAATGATGTGCAAGAGGGTGTCATTAAACATGCTCTTCTGCAAATATTCCCCCCCCCCAACAATGTGTTTAAAAGCAAATAGTGATAAAAGAATACAAACTTAAGGGTTTTGTGTCGTAGACGGAAGACCCAAATTTTGTGTTCTTTCATCTATATTCTTCAAACACATTTTGGGGGAAATATTTGCTGGAGTGTGTGTTAATGACATCCTCTTTCACATCATTATACAATTTAATTAACATTTGCCATCAAATTTTGGGGCTCCCAACACGAGGGGCTTTGAAGTATATAGATACATGTTAATTACCAGACTTTTAAAAGTTCACAGAGACTTGGCTGTCTCACATACATGTAGAAATTCATATTTGAGGATCCAGATACAAAAAATACTTTTTGTTAATATTATTGCACAAAGACCTCATATATTGATTGCGTACATGTTCAATGGAATGTAGAGAACCTTAGGTGAAATATGTACTGTAGCTACACCAAGTTTTGCTGTTTCCAATTCTTTGATACATGTTTTATTATGTTTTTGTCTTTATTTTGTCACTGCGTTGAACTGATTTACTTCTATTTGTTTTCCAAATTTATATTCCAGATCAAACTATGTACGCGAATGTACTGAAGCTGCTTGTCGAGATCAAGCAGCAAGTACAGCAGAACACCCTATTAATCCAGAGGGCAGGCATTTCTGGTGGGAGTGCCGAGGTGGAGGAGGAGGAATTTTCTCTTCCTCTCACCTCGCAGGAGGAGCTCCTCAATCTGGAGGGTAGATTGAAAGACCAGGGTCAGAGAAAGAAGTTGGTAAGTTGAATTTTATTTACTTGATACTTTTTTTAATGAAAACCAAAATACCCAATGAATAATATATAAGAATAAAAGCCTGTCTGCCCAGTGAGTAGTAATGTAACCATGAAAATAATACTCGGTCTTAATTAGTGAAAATTGGCTTACCAAAAATCTTTGTTGGAGTTGGTTTCTCAGGTATGCTTTCCAAGGTCAAATATGTACCCTCAAGTGTTTTATTCTCACCTATACCCGTTTTTTGTTTTTTTTGTAATTATGCAGGCGATGTATATAACACCTTCTCCATTACTTTGGATTAACCCTATCTAGCCCCACCCCCACCCCTCATGATTTGTGTACAAAACATTGAAATCTCATTTTTCCAAAAAAGAGGTTATTTGGTCTTGTTTATAGTAAAGGTGTTTATTTTGGGTTTCAAAATAGTTGAATTATAGTTAGAAATAAAATAAAACAAAAACAATAAAATGCATAAATAAATTTTTTTTTAAATACATAAATTAAAAAAAACGAAGAAATACATCAATTATCAGATAAAAAGATAACATATAAGGAATAACCTGGCTCTTCCAAAAAAAAAATTGGTATTATCCCAAATGGTCTAAAGAATATATATATATATGCAGTGAAAACTAATGTTTAAATACGAAGAATATATGATTTATGGGTAAAAATGTGAATTTTATTACCTTATTTGCATAAATTACCTTAAATATGCAAATTTTCGCGGCGATTCAACAGCCGAGATCAAAGAGGGGGGCCTTAGAAGCCCCCTCCCGCGGCTATGCAGTTTCAAAATAGCCCAGGGTAGATAGGGTTGAGACAAAGTTTCAACACTAAAAAAGAACAATTTTGTTTCTGTATTGGGTGAAGAAACATCAGAACTGCATGTGAAATTTCCATGGTCACGGTGAATTTTATAGTCAGGAACTATTATTTATTTGGGGTCTCAATAATTTTGTATATTGGATTTTTCGAAACAAGCATTTAAGAGGCTTAATTTTCTATTGCTTTTAATTTTTCCTTAGGGGCATTGAATATATTAAAATAATAAATGTTAGGCCTATTTCATGAATTTCTAAATACTTAACAATGCCTTAAGAAATGAAATGTTATTTCATCTACAGACAGTGTTCCTTGGTACCTTGGGTGGAGCGACCCACCGAGAAATGGTACTGAGGATTTTGAAGAACATCTTCAGTGACCAGCTGGCTGCCCAGCTAAACTGGAAGGGCAAGGGGGACAAAGTTGGGATTGCATCCCATATGATCGCAAAAATAATAAGTAGTAAGTTTTTTTTTGTATGCCTCCGCCACATTGTGATGCCAGAGACTGGCCTGAATTGATAAACCTCCTTTGTGAATTCGGGCCATTATGTTTTTAGGTTGTCTGTACATCCATCCATAGGTTTTCTCATTAGCGTGATAACTTGACAAACGATTCGAGTTTCTTAACGGAACTTGGTATGTGAATATATTTTACCATGTAAAGATTACCTGATCATATTTTAGGGTCATAGATTCAAGGTCACAGGTCAATTTAAATTAACAAAATGATCTTGCTACAATGATGGCTCGAAAAATAATCAAGGTATTTCATTTAAAGGTACCATGTCCCATTTGCAGGCCAAAAAAAATTTAAAAGGTTGAATTCCATCGATATTGGAAAGACAATATTTAGCACCATGTAATGATTACCTAATAGAAGACTTCATTGCAATCGGTTTGACTTATTTTATCACAAGTTTATGGATGTGAATAATTCTTAGATTGTATAAAAGAATGGGTATGTATGTCTTTGATATCTAAAGTTGTAGGAAAACTGCATTTTGGTTAGATATCTGCTCTTTCAGAACACAATATCAAGATTTCTAAATCATATATGTCATCTAAATATTTCAGAAGCAGCTAGGAGATGCTGGAGCGATTCAACGGATGCATGTACTGAAACCATCGTAAAAAACTGGTTGAAGTATGCAGGTGACCGCTCCGGAGGGAGGAAAAAAAGAGCACAAGAAGCTGCTCGCAGAAATGGTATAAAACTGTCCTTTTTTATGTCCTTGTCCAGATTGTATTGTTTATTTTATGTAATATATCTGATTGTCTTATAAATTGAATAAAATGAAAATTAAAATACAATTAGTGAAAATATGCAATTAAAATGCAACATTCTTGCAGGTATCTTAAAAGTAATCAACCATTGACAGGTAAATCATAACAGTTTGGTAAATTTACACGTACATTACATATTATTGGAACAAAAATTTTGATGCTAAAATGATTTTTTTTTTTCCTTCAATAAGCTGTGTATTAATTTTGTCATTTGAAATGTCACATTTTTCCCCACAACTCAAAAAGTGAATAAGATATTTGGCAGGCTTATTCCTCTTGGTCTGCAAATTTTTTTTAATTCCAAGTTTAGTCTTTTTGGACCTTCCATTGCAGTTTTTTATCTAAATTTCTGAATTTGCTATTATCACATTCCTTTTGCGCAAAAATGATGCATCGATGTGTTGCATCACATTTGGCGCTATAACTAAAAAAGCGATAGTTCAATCAAATTGAAACTTAATGAGGGTATTCATAGAAAGTAACCCTCTATGTGTACCAACATTTTGGTGATGAATTCACTCACGGTTGAGATCAGAAGAGGAATCCGCCCTCCCTCCCCCAGTCCTTGAGTTTGGTCGAAACAACCTGGGCTCTTTACGGTTAAATATTGGTACAATTTTATCATATCTAGACTAGGAGATGTTTCCATGATCTGGTTATTCAATCTTGATTTGTTTCTGTCTTTTTATTTTTTGCCACAGATGCCGAAATTGTACCAGCTGTCCAAGATTCAGATTCTGATTAACTCATTTAACTAAAATACATGCATTCCAATAAAGCCAGCATAAGCAAACAGGTAACATTTTTGCAGGTCGATTTATTTTTCATGTGAAATGTTGATTATATTTCTACTATTCTACTAAATTCATGGGGAAAAAAAATCTCAAGCCACAACTAAATTTATGGTTTTCTTTAAAGGTGTTATGTACACCCCCTCTAACTGTAAATTCTCTACCCAATTTTTGAATTCTTCCAACCATTTTTCCTGAAACCTACCCATAATTCACCAAATATCTGTTTACAAAATACAACTTTTATTGTTTAATGATGAGAAAGAGCATATCATTTATCTCATTACCAATCATATGAAAGAATATGTTTTGACTAATACGTGATGATACAAATTTTGCCGGGAAACCGCCTACTAATTGATATATTTGGTAAATTATATCTATTGGGATCAAATAGATATCGCGCACGTGTCACGTAGTCCCATATACATCTTTCTGTGTACAGTGCTTGTAGCTTTACCAAGACTGGGCCAAATTTCTTATCATTTTGATGATTCCAGAACCTTGCAGTACACACCAATACTTATATGCTAGATGATCAACCTTTTGTGATCGATTCCACAACGTTTCTTTCACAATGCAATCGCATGACCTGAACTTTTTGGTAAAAGGTTGGCTGCTTTCTACAAACCTATGAAATTTTATTATAATGCAGATGGGAGAATTTGTACACCAATCAGTTCAGTTTTTCCCCATTTGTGTATTATGCTCTGTTTTCACACAACCTTTCATATTTATCTTCTTTAACAAGGTCATTGGCCCAACAAAATTGTGCTAGTAGTAATGATTTTTTGTTATAACCAGTTATTTTGTTGTGCTTCCTCTTTGTTTGCATTCCTCAAATATTCCTTTTGCTTTTAATAGGGTTTGCCTGTAGTACATTCATGAATGGTCATCTCTTAACAAGATTATCTGACGCAAATGTTCTACACATTCTCATTCACGTGTTTGTATGTTAAAATAGTTGCATTTATGTAGTTTTCCCAGGTATCTACCTTCAGATAAGAATATTTTAATGCATTTTCTGTGCATTACAGTAATAGCACTATAGAAAAAAACTTTCTATGAAATAATGTGCTATACTTCTTAACTTGTTTTTTATTGTTGCAACATTCCCTTCATGGCCAAATTTTACAAAATGGAGCCATTCCATGTGCCATAGAAGGTTGTTATTGATTTGTATGCCTGTAACAATAATTCAACTATCTAAGTGACTGAATGTTTTCTCACATACTGGTAATCTTTTGCTTAATTTTAGAGAAATGTAGTGAAAGTGGTATATCGAATTTTAAAAATTGTCTTTTTTTCCCTTTTTGTCTTTCTAATCTTATCTTCCTAATCTTCTCTCTTCTCATTCAAAAAAATGAATCCCTTCTGGAAACATTCCAAGTTTGTAGATGTGTTAACAATAGATAAGTTGACAAAATGTATCAGCATCTCTGAAAAGCTTAAGCAAAGAAACTGTTGCCAATTTCTCTGAATTTTATTTTTTTATGAAAACTTGTTTCGATTAATTGCCTAGTTCAATTGCCTAGTTCTTGATTCGCAAATGGCGGACACTATATTCATTTCTTTATATTTTTTTTACTGTACATAGTAGTTCCTACTGACACACCTTGGACTTGAAACTAGTTTACATCTGTTTTGTTCTGAAACAAAAGTACCAAAGGAAAATGTTAAAGAATTGTACGGGTATCTATATTTACAAGAGTTTGTTTATGACACAAATAATAAAGTGCGTTTTATCACAAAATCTGTTTATTTTCTGTTATTTTTTCATTTATTTATTAATAATTTTTTTTTAAATCAAGTATTGTTAATCATAAAAATAACCAGAAAATTATTTTAAAATTGACATGTCATAACAATTCCATATTATTTCGAGCTCGATAATGAACTTGTTAAATGACTTTTCGATTTTTATGAAATCGTGACTCTTTGATTTTGCTCTGCACATGTATATTTATTTAATCTAATCTTTAATTACCTTTTGTTTCATTGTGATGCATGTAGTTTGTTGTATGAACGGATGACTGAATGCTGCTGTGAATTTGTTGTCAAGTTGGTGTTGGTAATGGCAGAAAGATGTTCGCATGAACTGGAATGGATTTGGTAAACGTTCTTCCAACGTCGGCTGGACGTCGAGCACAAGGGGGAATGGGTTGGATAACGTTGGTCCAATGTTGGGGGAACGTCGGCACATGGTTAAAAAGGGGTTGGCATAACGTTGGTCCAATGTCGGAGGGACGTCGGCACATGGTGGGAAAAGGGATGGCATAACGTTGGTCCAATGTCGGAGGGACGTCGGCACATGGTGGGATAGGGGTTGGCATAACGTTGGTCCTACGTCGGCACATAGTTTTAAAAGGGTTGGCATAACGTTGGTCCAATGTCGGGGAGACGTCGGCACATGGTGGAAAAGGGTTGGAATAACGTTGGTCCCACGTCGTGGAGACGTCGGCACATGGTTGAAAAGGGGTTGGTATAACGTTGGTCCAATGTCGAGGAGTCGTCGGCACATGGTTGAAAAGGGGTTGGACTAATGTCGAGGAGACGTCGGCACATGGTGGGATAAGGGTTGGCATAACGTTGGACCTACGTCGGCACACGGTTGAAAAGGGTTGGCATAACGTTGGTCCAATGTCGAGGAGACGTCGGCACATGGTGGGATAAGGGTTGGGACGACGTTGGTCTAATGTTGGAGAGACGTCGGCATACGGTGGAAAAGAGGTTGGCATAACGTTGGTCCTACGTCGGCACATGGTAAAAAAAGGGTTGGGATGACGTTGGTCCAATGTCGGAGAGACGTCGGCATACAGTGGAAAAGAGGTTGGCATAACGTTGGTTCAATGTCGGGAGGACATCGGCACATGGTGGGATAGGGGTTGGCATAACGTTGGCCCGATGTTGGCTTAATGTCATTTTTTCGCTAACGAGCCGACGTTGGCCCGCCGGCAAGAAAGCCGTCGGCCCGACATCATGTTGGCGACGTTGGACCTACGTCGGCACATGGTGGGATAAGGGTTGGGATGACGTTGGTCTAATGTTGGAGAGACGTCGGCATACGGTGGAAAAAAGGTTGGCATAACGTTGGTCCTACGTCGGCACATGGTCAAAAAAGGGTTGGGATGACGTTGGTCCAATGTCGGAGAGACGTCGGCATACAGTGGAAAAGAGGTTGGCATAACGTTGGTTCAATGTCGGGAGGACATCGGCACATGGTGGGATAGGGGTTGGCATAACGTTGGCCCGATGTTGGCTTAATGTCATTTTTTCGCTAACGAGCCGACGTTGGCCCGCCGGCAAGAAAGCCGTCGGCCCGACATCATGTTGGCGACGTTGGACCAACGTAACAGCTTACGTTGGCCCCACGTTGGCCTAACGTCGTATTGTTATCTGGGCACTTACATTTTCCCCTGCGAGCGCTAATTTTCAGCTGCGGGCGCAAAATCGCAGCGTAGCAATTAAAGGCAATAAGGCATACATCAATGGACTATATAGTGCCATGTTAATTTTTGTGTCGGCTACCGCCCCCAAATTGCAGCTACCAAACCGAGCTCTAGCCCCAACCCCAATTAAGCTAAAGCCCATGCTACCCTTTCTTCATTCTTACACCAATCAGTCTGACGCCAAACGTCTAATTTCAGGATTTACGTACGGCTTTTCTTTGAGTTTTAAAGGCACCCGTGTACAAATGAGTTGTAAGAATCTCAAGTCTGCAATTCTTCATCATCAAATCCTTACGCAAAAGAAAGAAAAGGAGGTGTTACTTGACAGAATCGTGGGCCCCTTTAATTCAATTCCATTTCTGAATTTTCGTTGTTCCCCCATTGGGGTTGTTCCAAAACGAACACCAGGTGAATTTCGGTTAATACAGCACTTATCCTCTCCTCGCGGCTCCTCTGTAAATGATAGCATAGATAAGGATGAATGCAACGTTTCTTACACTAGTTTCGACGAAGCAGTGAACATGATTATTAACCAACCTTCGTCATAATTCTTTTATGGGGAAAGGTGATATCAAGTCTGCCTTTAGATTACTACCCGTTCATCCAAATGACTTTGATTTGCTCGGTATGTGCATAGATGGCAAATTTTATTATGATAGGTGCATGCCTATGGGTTGCACGATTTCGTGTGCAATGTTTGAGCGCTTTAGTTCCTTTCTCGAGGATTGTTGTCGGCGCAGAGCTGTTACTGAACAAGTGCTGCATTACTTAGATGATTTCTTCTTTGCCGCTTCCTCCTTCGAGGAATGCCAGCGCATCATGCTTTGCTTCCAAAATATGTGCAAGGATTTCGGTGTCCCCTTAGCTGTGGAGAAAACCGAAGGCCCTGCGAGAGTAATTACATATTTGGGTCTAGAGATTGATACAATGTTATGTCAGGTAAAAGTTCCAGCTGATAAATTAGAAGCGCTATGTTGCATGATTTGCAGCTTTTCCACGCGGGCCAAGCTAACGCTGCGCCAGATATAGTCTTTAATTGGGTCACTCAATTTTGTATGTAAGGCCGCAGTTGGCCCAGGTAGGGCCTTTCTGAGGCGGCTGATAGACATGACTAGAGGGGTAAGTCGGCCCCACCATCACATACGGCTTACCAGTGGGGCTAAGGCTGACCCTGCAGCTTGGGAAGCATTCTTAGCGCATTTTAATGGGACTGTTATGTTTGCTGACAATGTTTGGCGCGATAATACTTGCCTTCAATTCTATACCGACGCAGCGGCAAGCATTGGGCTAGGCATTTATTTCGAAGGATGCTGGGCACAAGCTAGGTGGCCGGAATGCCTTTTTAGAGCTGCTTCCCATAGTTGTAGGCGTTCACTTATGGGGAGATCGGTTAAGTGGGAAGAGAGTAAATTTCTGGTCTGATAATCAATCGGTGGTGGCCGTCATTAACAAGCAAACGTCTAGTTGCAAGGTAATCATGAGGCTCATTCGGCACTTTGTAGTACTATGTTTAAAGTGGAACATTTGGTTCAAGGCGAGGTACGTTCCAGGCCATACCAATGAAATTACCGATTCTCTGTCCCGCTTTCGGATGACCCGTTTTCGACGCCTGGCCCCCAATGCCGAACGACAAGGGACCCCCATTCCTACCCCTCTCTGGAGCAACTTAGCGTGACGTCTTGATGAGCTCTTCTAGAGCCAACGACACTATGCGCACTTATCACACGGCATGGCAAGCTTTTCAAAAGTTTCGTAGTAATTATAATTGCAATGCCTCGAATCCACCAACCATCGAGCAGGTTGCCCTTTTCATTTCTTACATGAGCCTGTCTAAATATTCCGCAAACACTATCTCTACATATATTTCAGCTCTGTCATTCCATGAGCGCAGTCGTAATAGAGAAGATATAACTCAAACTTTTCCAATAAGGCGATTAGTTGAAGGCTGCCGTAGGCGTCATGCTCGCCAAGACGTGCGCTGCCCCATTACCATACCCTTATTACATAAATTAATCGCAACACTGCCATTGGTATGCCAAACGTCCTATCATACTAAACTATTCACTGCCACCCGATACAAACTGCGACATCAATGCTCATCGTCAAATGTGGTAAAAATGATACCATGTGCATAAGACGCGGTTACAACACATGTACCATGGGGTATGAAGCGTTCTATATACTATTGAGGCGTAGTTATGCCTACGTTTTGCGGTTAGACTCGTTAACCAGACAACACCGCCCAGTAATATTTGTTTGCTACGAACGACTGTAGCGCCAGGTTACCTTTGCCATACCGTGATACAACCAGGGGCAGATCCAAGATTTTACTAGGGAGGGGAGGAGGGAGCTTGAAATGTACGAAATTGCAAGCAGGAAGCCTTTACGTGGAGGCGGGCCCCGGAAAATATGATGCCTTTTTGTAGATTCTGAGGCATATCCGAATGCGTAAACATTATGTGAATATTTCAATCCTTTTTTTTGAAAAAAGGGCGTGCGCCTCCCAGGAATCCACTGGATCCGACGGTTCCGAACCTGACACCGAACATCTGGGGTGGTTTCTCGAAACCGTCATTAAGTCTAACTTTGTAGATATCCTATTGAAACGTGTGTTATAGAACTAACACGCATTTCTATATAATGTCCACGAACTTAGACTTATGACAGTTTCGAGAAACTGGCACTCGCTCTGAATCGGGCGCATCCACGTACGTACGCTGGAAGCTCGCATCTGACCGCCGACCGGCCGGCCGACAATCGAGCTCCATCCAGGTCTCCATCCAGCTAGCTAGCTGTGTGCATCTTTCTTCTCGTTCACGAACACGGTTGCCAGACTGAAACAACTAGACCACACGAAGCTAGGTTTCCTTAACATTGCAGTAGTATGCGGAGACATCAACATAGCTCTCTATTATGTGCTCAGCCATCTGATTAAGGTAGGTTCTACTACAGTATCAGCGTCTTAGAATCATCCTTTTTTTTTAAATCTAACTTGCTTCGCATTCAAATGAAAATGATAGCACTGCCGGAGCTCGCGGCACACCGGCAGGGATGCGCCGATGCCTATGGTCTGAGGTGGATCACGAACCATCAACCATGACCATGTCCTGGCCATGGCCAGGCCTGGTTTTGCCCTGCAGGGTGGAATGGAATACGATAAAAATATCGATAAACCGTGACGCTAATGATTGCGTTTTAGGCGTGGACCTAAGTTTATGTAAGCTTGCCAAGGGCATCGATCCGAGCTTGAGCATTGGGGGAGCCCAATTTGTGAGAAAATATTTAGCCTCAAATCAAAATCGAATCAGCCAGCAGGTGAATAAGGGTGAGGGGCCGGGGAAGGGGGAGGAGCACTAATGTTTAAAATGTGTTTTTTAGTTGTTCCTGGTGGTCTCCCTTTTCTGACAAAACATGGGGGGTGGGGACATTTGATATGATGTCCCCCCTGTATCGGATTGACGTCCTTGAAGGTTACATATGACGTCGAAATCAAATTTCTTAATGTACAATATAGCTGTCATCCTCGAGTCAATGCAATGGTAGCTGCATGGCTAGGATCGATGTAGATGTAGATCTAGGTTATAAATACAATCAGTAGGGGCGCTGGTCAGAGAATGAGGATCGTCCACATAAACGAGGGTATCCTTGTATACACGGACAAAATGCGTCCTAAAAATAAAGGATCGTTGTTTTTTTTCTTCGGCGCACTGCGGGTTTCGGGTTTCAGGTTTCCGATTCGCGCCCTGGCGTTCACCGTCTACTTTTATGTCCGTCTTCCCGAGGATTTATCGGTCATAACGTGAAAGTCTCTGTACAAAGTCAATGTAAAATGCATCAAGAAAATCATTGCAGAACCTGTTTTTTCGCATCACCAAGCGCGGATCGGAAATCAGAAACATCAGCGAAAATGTGGACGATCCTTTTTTTTCCCAACGCGTCTGTCTGCGTTTACGAAGACGATCCTCGTTTGTGCGGACGATCCTTATTCTCGGACCAGCACCCCTACTGATAGTATGACATTGTTATCACGTAGCCTTAATTGACATCCATACAGTATATACCCTATCAAGAGATATAAAACAAAAATTCAAATTTGTTCATAATCACAACTAGTACCCACACCCAACGAACCTTACCTACTGGCGTTAGCTAGTAACTAGTACTAGTACTATAGCCTCTTTTTTTCTTCTCGTACAAATCACTTTAAAATAATTCCAAAATTTAACCAAAAATTTGATAATTTGCATATATATGGACTTGCTCTTCATTTTGATACAACGGTTTACAAAATGTTATGGTTTAAATGCAAGTCCAAGATTTTTTCAAATGTATGATGAGCACCGCATCAAGTCTCTGATCGTGCTACTGACCTAGTAATCTCTATTTTGCGACCAGTTGCGAACTATTCAAATAATATGAATACTATTTCTTTCAAATTTTTTACTATCAAACTTTCTTTATAAAGTGAAGTTGGAGGTGGGGATAGTGAAACCCTTGCAAATTTACCTGGAAATCATCTGGAGGGGTTACAAGAATAGTAATATGGTGGAATGGGAAAGACTCAAGCAAAGTTCTACATCCTAGCCAAGATAGAAATAAAGGGAGAGAAGTAAACAGACTGAGAGAGATACTGTAGACAGGGATTTTGAAGTCTGGGACAAGGCAAGTCAATTTAAGTGTGGTGAAAATTTGCATTTTAATGTACATGTCTTTTAGCTAGTATTAAAGTAGATGCGTTATATCTGCTTTTAAAGCAACCAATTAAAACAATGCTACTTTCAAGACTTATCATGGTTTCGCTCCTTCATATCTTTCTGAACTCCTTCCTCGATACACTCCTGTCCGGACTTTGCGATCTGCTTCTCAATCTCTCCTCTCTCGGTCTCACACTATTTCTTATAAACAATATGGTCATTCTTTCTTTTTGCAGCTACATTTCTTTGGAACAATCTCCCTTCAATTTCGCAATGCCAGTTCTTTAAATACATTTAAAACAATGCTAAAAACACATCTCTTTAAATCTTGTTCTTGAATAGCCCTCTAATCTTTTGCCTTTTATATTTTGTGTAGATTAACATAGGATACTATTAATTTTTGAACTATTTGTATTTTGGTTGTAAGCGATTTGTAATTATGGACATGTATTATTTTCATTTGCAAAGTTTTAATGTTAATTGATTTGATGTAATTTGTAATGCAAATTCTGTTTCCTTAACTTCTCAACTATTTTCTTTCTAAACCGCTTAGAGGCATTTTGCAATTTGTGGTATAGAAATATCTTATTATTATTGTTATTATTAATATCAGCTATCACAACAAATTATTTCTCACTACATGTAAGAGGTATATTGGCATTTATTTCCTCCCATTCGACTGGCTACGCTTTGAAATTATAAATGAAAAGTAAATCATTTTCAGATTTCCTATTTTTCATCCCAAGTTTTAATTTTTGTAGAACCGATTTATGTTCTAAATTATTTGCTCCAAATCTATAAAATGCATGATAAACAGACTCTAGATTTGTGCAGCTACATTTACATGTACATGTACATGTACACTTTATTACCCAGTATCTGTAGCTATATATTTGGGATGCCGATTTGAAACAAAGTCTGTCAAAAGTACCCTCCTTTACCCTATTGTCAATGACACCCATGTATTCCTGTAAGTTGCATGAACTTAAAACAGAACCTGGAACTTGCAGCTGCAAGAGAGAGAGATAAAGAGTGAGAAAGGAGATCATATGATATAACTGGATAGAGTAACTAATTGATTGCAAAAGTGACTGCAATTATCTGTCAGCAAATAAATGAAATGTACCGGTAAATGACTTTGGAAATAAATCTGCTGTAGAAGGAAAATTGCAATTTTCAGAATGATTGAATAGAACTGTCAAAGATATTCATCCAACCAATGAGTTTCTTGATCCAACAAATTGAAGTGTTGCCTTCAAAGCCAGAATGGTAGTCAAAGTCCATCTTGTCATCAGTTTGATTGAGAAAGAGCATGATACACACTGTAAGTACATGTACATGTATGTACATGTACATATAAACCTAAGCGTGATCCACAAGGGGTGTATACCATGTAATAACAATAGGTTTGAATTTTGATTGTATCAGTATGAAAATCAGCATTAGATTAATAGTCCTTCTCAACCAAGAATTATTTATGACATAATAGTCATAAAACTTGTTAGAAAGTGCTTCAATAGATGGCACATATTGCACTAGAATATCTAGGAACATTAAAGCCCTTAAGCAAGCCCTGGAGCCCAGCTGCAAGGGACTTTGTGCTTTGCAAGTATAAGTTCATACTTCTTCCACATTTCAAATTAAAAGTTTGAATATTTGTTTGTGGACCACCCTTAAAGCCCAAGTCCACTCCAAAAATAACTTACTTTCAATAGAAGCAGAAAAATCAGACAAACCAATCAAAAAAAGTTTGAGCGCTATCGGATAACTAATAAGAAAGTTATGAATTTGTAATGACATCAAAAACTTTGAAAATCACTAGACAAATTGGCAACTCACTCATGAGTCTGTGACGTCAGGTCCTCACTATCCACTAATTATTTTCTTTATATTGATAATATAAATTTCCTATTTTCTCCCTAAGAATCTTATTTCTTCACACCAGCATCCAAGTTAGATTGATTGTAATATGTTTTTGTGTGGATGCACTAATAAAGAGTTTTTTTTTTAAAGGGAAATGAATGGGATTAAACTATATAAAGCAATTGATAAATAGTGAGGACATGACCAGTGATGACGTCACAAACTGATAACCAAATTGGCAATTTGTGTAGTGATTTCCATTGTTCCAGTTTTACATACTTTTTCAAAAATTCATAACTTTCTTATTAGTTATCTGATTTTGCTCAAACTTTTTTTGATTGGTTTGTTTGATTGTTCTGCTTCTATTGAAAGTAAGTTATTTTTGGAGTGGACTTAGGCTTTAAAATACTACATGTCTGTCCCTTTGCGGCCAACATCAAATTCTGTAGAAATTTGCATGAATATGTCATGTATGTCCTATCTGTGAAATGTAAACATTAGCAGTGTCCTAATATTCAAATTATGCAAGGAAACCTGTTTACCTTCTAGACTTTACTGTCATACACTATTGAGTGATTGACTGGCATCTTTTTTTCTTTGGTAATAACTTACCTAAAATGAGCTGTAACAGGTACAGGGTGTACATGAGCATTTTCTATATCAATAACCCACTACTTGTAATGGCCAAAATTAAACTGATTGAATCTTTGTGCAGACGTACATGTACAACCATTAGGTAAAAGGGTCTGAAAATCAGATTATTACTTTGGTGATTGCAATCACTTAAGTCGATTTGAAAACTAATGTTTGTTATTTTCCCACTAAAAGCCATTTTCAAGCCCTTTCGTTTTAGGGAAGTTCTAAATTAGTACAGTGTCTTACAAATGCCCTTGGAATTTAAGCTTTTCATTTTTTGCCTGCAAATGGGACATAGTACCTTTAACATGTGAATGAACACTGTTTGGAAAATTTGTAACAGTAGTATAAGAAATTTATGATGTTTGAAAAGCAGTTATTGATCCACTTCTGCTATCATGATAGTAATTTTTGCAGAAGTTGACTTATTTCAGTCAAATGCATCTAGAATGGTCTAGAAATCACATTTGCCGCACAGTTTCTTCGACTTTTTCAAGCTACATGTTCTGTATAAGAGGACCAAAAGTCCCTTTACGTACTACATGTTTTTACTATTAAAGTGTCTTCCTTTTCTTTCCTAATCTGCCCTTCACTATCAACTCTGCATTAACATCGTCACCCTGTTTTATATCCATCTGATATCCCTCTAATAGAAAACTGAACAACTTTTGTTTTCCAAACCTTGTGACAAATCATGAAAAGAAAATATTATTTTCTAGTATGTTTGTTAATGTTTTAGTCCATTAGGCCTATTGACAGAATGAGCAATGGTATATTGTGAAGCATCCATGTTGCACTTGAAATAAAATCCACTTTCTCCCTCTCCTTATTCTTATGCCATTTTAAAACGATTTATTACATATCTTTAATATACATGTAATAGGACCCTACATGTTCACATATTTACAGATGAGTCATGTTATTGATTGGAAAATACAGTTTTTCCATTCAATTTCCATTATGTTCTATAGATTTGGTAAAGCTAAAATAATAAATATAATTTGATTTATAATACACTTCTCCCTGAGGATCCAAACCACTGAATACTAGTATTAATTACCCAAGATTAAGTAACCATGGTCAGTTATCTTCCCATTACCAAAATATTTTGCAATTTGTCTGAATTTGTATACAAATAAAGGAAACTGAAGCATAATTTGCATCAAAGATAATTCAATTCAATTCAATTCAAATTTATTGGTCCAAAAGGAAAGTTGTTGCGTTTACATGCATTATTCACAGAGAAAAATAAATAAAATGTACATGTGACATGATACATACAACATAAAACAGTATATAGAGAAAAGACATATAGCACTTTAACATTCACATTAATATATAGATATTTTCTCTGAATTTACTGTTTAATATAATGTTCTTCTCCAACAATATTCATCTGATTTCCCTTTCTTTGTGTTTGTTGTTTTTTTTTTGTTGTAGATATATTTTATTTATTCCCTGTACAAAGATATTCTTTGCATAATTTTTCTCCTTTGAATAAATCATTTGTCTATTTTGTTCCCATTTCCACTCTGTTGCTCTATGTGATAAAGATATTCCCTTCTGCCTACATGTACAGTACATGCATACATGTATATGCACTCTCCTACACAATCATTAATAGTTGGTCTTCCTTTTAAAGTTATTGGATTTTGTTTGTGTGTGTCTATGTCAAAGTTATGCTTATGCACACCAGTCCATATAAAAAGTTATTCTTTAACTCTAGTATGATTTCCATTCTGTTTGGTATATTATGTAGAGCCGCTCATTGGTTTTAGTCTTTAAAAAAGTTAAAGAGGGTTAGGGGGTGGTAATTTGTTTTCCCACCCTCTGTGCAAAATCAATGACTGCTGTGGATTGCAACAACCTCTACAGTGCGTATCAAAAACAAGTGTACCCAACTTTGGTAACTTATAGTTAGAAAGTTGTAACCTATGTGACCTGGCTTGAATCATATATCATGGTAAAGGGTAACTTATACGCTGTCTAATATTACCATATTCATAATTGTGCTGCCACGGATGACTGAGCAGCAGGCTTTTCAAAAAGTACCGGTTTTGTCAAATTCCTCTTGTACCAAATATGGACTGAAGCATTGAATGTGGATCAAAAGCCATTATGATAGTGTTATCTCATTCCAGACACAATTACTCATTTACATGTATTTACATTGACTATTAGGCAGTTGAAAAGAAATGGTGTCGATATCAAACCAAACACAAAGAAATGCTTATTACAAGCAAAATTTATGATATTCGCAGCTCTTGTTTCAGGTAATTCTTCTCACTGAGTGATACAAAATGGATAAAGTTTATTTGGAATGTTATCTTTTTAAAATGAAAGTCTACTGTCAATTTCTTTGATACTTATCATCATATGTGTTCTTTCTGCATTTGGGTTTCGTAACCTTTGAGTTTTCAAAGCTTATGAAACTGGTATTCCAGATAAACACCTTACAGTATGCTCCTTACGCATGTGAAATAGGGCAGCGGACAAGTGAGCAGAGAAAACTTGTACATATTTGACAAGAAGTTAGTAGGCTGTTCAAAATAATAAAAAGGTTATCCTATGGATTGAAACAAGATTCTGGGAAAGCCTAGATACATTGCATCATTTTAAACAATGAAGCACCAAATCACGAGGCAAAATTTAACTTTTAACAGGATTTAAGACCCAAGAAATATGGCCTGACCCACATTCGTTCCATCAGCCAAAACTTGGTACAAGGCGATTTTGACAACACTTTTAAAGACCCTGGTGCTCAGTCACCCATGGCAAAAATATTATGAATAGGGTATCATTTGACAGGAAAAAAAAGTTACTCTTTATCATTAAATACATTTCAAAGTCATATTGGTTATGAATTTTTAATTGGGATCTACCAAAGTTGGGAACTGATACACTTTTTGTCTCGCCTGCTGAGCAAAAAGCGAGACTGTAGGCGCCGCTTTTCCGGTTACGGCGGCGACGTCAACATCAAAAACTTAACCTGAGATTAGTTTTTGAATTGTTAATTTAATTTTGAAAGTATCTGTTCTTATTCAAGGAAACTTGGACTATAAAGTTATCAAGTATTCCCTATCATGCGAGGAAAATTTCAGGTCACAAAGTCAAGGTCATTTCAGGTCAACAAACTTAGACTATGTTGTGGCATCATCATCAAAAACTTAACCTGAGGTTAAGTTTTTGAATTTTTGAATTTTTAGCATAATTTCAAAAGTGTTTGTTCAAATTCCATGAAACTTATACCCAAGGGTTATCAAGTATCACAAATCATATGACACAAATTCCAGTTCGCAAAGTCAACGTCAAAGGTCATTTTAGGTCAGTAGACTTGGATTATGTTTTTCACAATGAATTAATCAATTTTTGTTATTTGTTCAAATTTCATGAAAGTTATCTATCTTGGTGCAAATAATTGTAAAGAATTCTTTTGATGATTCTTAGTCAATATTCACTTCAAAATGCTGATTATATTCAGAGGATTTCATTTTTGGGCGCCTGCTATAAATAATGTCCTAACCTCAATTTTTCATCATATCGAATTGTGCAATGCAGGCGAGACCGAGAGCGTTACCCTTGTTTATTTAATGTACGCACTGAATAGTAACTTTGAGACTAAATTTGCAGAAAATCTGACTGTCCCTAGCAGTACTATAGTTTCTTTAGTTGCCATGTCAAGCCAAATAATAATCATAACTTGCACTAAAAGATTTTTTGTTTCTACAGGGTGTCTAAACAGAATATGCAACAAGATTCTGATTGGAAACATTTTAAACAGTACTCATCCATTCATTTCGTTCAATTCGTTGGCAGTGCTGTCTTAGTATTTTCTAAATTACCATTTTTGAATTGTACAAGGATCAATACTAACCTACAAAGTTAGGAATCTTAGGATTGTGTTTTTCTAGACGTATCATATTGTAAATGTTACAAAGATACACTGTAGCATGTTGCATGGCATCAGTGCACGAGAAAACTGTGGGTTCTGCATTTCACAAAAAACAACTTTTGATTTAAGTCACTCTTTATTTCTTGGAAACGAAACCATCATTGATTTAAAAGAAAGTAACATACTTATTCAGCTCTTCAAATATTTATTTTAAGTTCAGCAACAACTACCAAACATTGATTTGATATGATCCATTCTCAGCTCTTACTTGTATGAAAATTACTGTATTAAACATGCCCTTTAAGTTTCTCCATACATGTACCTTTAAAAGTTTTAAATATGGCCATTATTTCTCATAAAAGAGATATTAACGACATTAAAATTACCTTAATAATTGTAAAATGTAAATTTGTAACATTTGAAAAGTGCTTCATATTACAAACATGATCATAACTTTTTATTATAATAGCTTGGATCTTTGTGAAATTCACAGAGATTTTAGGGGATATCACTAAAACATTACATACCAAATTTCAGTGAGAACTGTAAAATAATTATGAAGACGTTGCCGATCAAAATCTACAGTGTTGCATTTTTAGACTCCCCATACATGAAATATTTCCCTGTTTTGATTTGTCCAAAATGTATTTCATACCTAAATATAAGTGAAAACACATGAAAATTACAATCATGACATGTCAATGCTGAAAACATAGTAAACTAATGAAGAAATGCCTTTATATACAATATATACAAGGAATCTCTTGCGTGAAAAGCTATAATATATAAATGAAACTTACATCATATCAGGGTCATGATTCTCTGTGGTTGAAAATATGTTGAACCATATTTCAGTGAATTACATGTTGTGTGGAATTGTAAAT
>CP137667.1:24442521-24571210 GCA_037976565.1 Mesocentrotus franciscanus
GTTTCAAGTATAAACGTAACTTCTATAACAGAAAATGCAAATCTGCCTGAATATCCGTTTTCTCGTGAATAATTAATCACTAATTTAGATATAGATATAACTACTAAATGACAAAAAGCATCTTATATCTGTCATAATATTTCTACAAATATCCCTCTTAAACATGTTCCAAGACATTCGAACCCCTTTTAAGTTCATGTGCAGTTTAAGAGCCGATAAGCCCACTATAACCACGTGTACACACAACCTCCGTATGCAACACCAAAAGCTAGTCTTAATTCAGACCATTAATTGAAAGTCTATCAAAACGGCCATAAATAAACCAACAAATCAACTTTATCTTGTAATTTGTAAATATCCGAATTCTACAATTAACCCTGAAAGTAATGCCCTTGAATATTGATACACTACTTATTCTTTAGCACTATGTCAAATACATGTCAAAAATATACCTTTTATCAAATGGTCTGCATACAAGACTATCTACTTTGCACGTGTACACTTTCATTTCGTTTAGAACAAATAATAAAACATCCATTATTTTCATATCTGCATAAATCATTCTGATATTACATTCACACCAAGCTGTACTCACTTCTTGGCAGGATATACTGCGGAAATAGTCATCGACCGTCCCCATAATGAGGCAATCTAGCACACAAAAATTAGGTGAACATCGCAAGATGTCGCCTCTTGAAATCCCATACATAGTGCTCTGCTGGTCTTTACATAAATTAGCACATACGTATACATCGAAACTGAATTACGTAATGGTATCTGCAAATTAAAAACATAATGAAAATAAGTTTCTTCAACGAAACATCCTCCCCCGCCCATGAGGCCTTGCCTCAATGCAAAAATCAATATATCGATATATGTATCAAAATGGCAGAAGGTAATATAAATTACATATATAAACTGTAACAGCAATCTGAAAAAGCACACACAATAAATGTCATTGTTGCAAAAATACCTGGTAAACTGTTTTCAAGTCAAATTCAATATGCTGAAGAAAATTGAAACTCTAATTATGCATCTTTCTATGAAACTTCACCTTTGTTTCAAAAGAAATTTCCATCATTTATGCTTTTAAGTTTACAATGTTTCAAACTTAAAGTTCTTGTGTAACCTAATCTTCGTAACCCTCTGCGGGGTAGATTACAGCAATCTTCGTGATCGGGCGACGGTATTCAGAGTTCATAGTCTTTACTTTCACGTTCCGTACTTTACCGTCATCACCCGGAAACACCTCGATTATGCGAGCGATTGTCCACTTACTACGTAGAGAGTTCGCGTCCGCGAACATAACGATATCATCAACGCGTACATTACGTCGATGCACATTCCATCTTCTTCTAGGAGCTAACAGTGGCAATACGTCCCGTGTCCAGCGTTGCCAGAATGAATCTACGATGCGCTGAACCAGTTCCACTCTGTGCCTTGGATTCCGTGTTTCCAAGAATGGACCTTGCGCTACGTTCCCTGATGCTCGTCCTAGAAGCATGTCGTTCGGTGAAATATAACTGCCATCATCTGGATCAGTTGAAAGTCTGCCGATTGGTCTTTGGTTAACCAGATTCGCCACCTCCGCTAGACAAGTGTAAAGTTCAAAAGGCGACAACACTTGTTCACCAATCGCCTTCTTCAACGCATGCTTGCAGCTTTTAACTAAGGCCTCTGCGCATCCGTTTTGATGGGGTGCCCCTGGGGTTACAAACTTCCATGTGGTGCCTTTCTCCGCACAAAAGTCCTTCAGCTCTTCGTCTGACAGTCCTTCGGTCATCTTTCTCAGCTCGCGTTGTGTACCAACAAACTGAGTGCCATTGTCGCTCAATATCATAGACGGCTGTCCTCTGATGGCGAAAAAACGTCGCAGTACCTGCATGAATTCCATTGTACTGCAATCTACTGCCAGCTCGAGATGAACGGCCCTTGTGTTCAAGCAGGTAAAGATGACTCCGTAATGCTTCGATGTCTTGTTGCGTCCCACTCGCACCGTCAGTGGCCCGAAGTAATCGCATGAAGTAAAATGTAACGGCGGTGTGTTCGGGGCTAACCTCTCCTTCGGCAGCTCTGCCATTTCTTGAGTCTCCGTATTGTGCAGAAACGCTCTGCACCTCGTACATCTGTACTTAACTCGAATGATTCTATAGTCATCAATGAAGGGACTCAAGGACTTCAGTTCTCCCTTCTTGATTCTTGATTCCATGCCCTTCTGTACATCTCTGATGATGTACCTTTCTCCCTCCTCTAGTTCTGTGGGCGTCATTCCTTTACTGGTCTCTTTCTCCTGATTTCCCCGTCTAGCCTTAAGTTTCTTCACAAACTTTAACACCAAAGTTACGACTCTGACCAGTTTCCTCCAGTTGGAGAACCTCTCATACTCTATTAGGTCAAAACTTCGAGACACAGCTAGAATCGTCTTCTCGTGACGCCTCTCCTTCTCAACGTCAGGTAGATTCGTAAGAACCTTCACTTCCTCAGGCCAATCAGATCTTGACTGTTGTAGGAAGTCTGAACCGTGTTGCCATGACCCTTTCAGTTCACTCGCCTTCAGTCCTCTTGACAACACATCTGCTATGTTGTCTATTCCGGAGATGTGTCGCCATTTGCTGGGGTCCGTGTTGCTCTGGATTTCTCCTACCCTTGTAGCAATGAACGTCTTGAAGTTCCTGGCCTTAGACCTTAACCATGAGAGGGCTATCATACTGTCTGTCAAGAAGATAACATCATCTATCTCCATAGTCAGCTTCTCTATAATCGTCTTGTACAGTCTACTGGCAAGAACTGCGGCCTGAAGTTCAAGGCGGGAACCGTCAGTGGCTTCAGTGGTGCTACTCGTGATTTCGCTGCCACAAATCTTGTCTTGTAATCTCCATCCTCCGTCTCCCACCTCAGGTATGCACATGCTCCGAAGGCTTGCATTGATGCATCACTGAAGATACAAAGTAGCGGCTTCCCAACTGCATCCTTCGGAGTCAGACATCTCTCAAAAGTTACTTCCTTGAGCTCTTCCATCTCTTGGAAGAATCTCTTCCAATCTATCTGGCATTCCTCTGGAAGAACTGCATCCCAGTCATAGCCAGCTTCCCACAGTCTCTGTAGTCCTATCTTTGCTCTGATGACATACGGTGCTGTGTAGCCAATAGGATCAAAGATTCGAGACACCTGGCCCAGGATACTTCTCTTGGTTAGCTTCTTATCCAAGAACTTCTCAACTCTCACCCTGTAAGAGAACTCATCCCCTTTTCTGTCCCAGAAGACTCCTAGCACCTTTTCCTCTGCTAGACTCTCCATTAGAGTTTTCTCCATTTCATCTCCTCCTGCACCTTTTAGCTGTGTGCTTGAAGTCCAGCCTTTCACCTTAAACCCACCATTAGCAAGAATCTTGTCAATGCTCTCAGTTAAAGCTTGAGCTTCCTCTCTTGTATTTGTAGATGTGCAGATATCATCCATGTATGTGTCTTTCTTCAATACATCTGCGGCCTCTGGGGACTGAGTGCGCCCTTCTTCTGCAGTGAGCCTCAATGCTGTCTGCGCCATTGCTGAAGCCGGTTTGTCACCAAAGGTAACAACCTGCATTACATACTTATCAGGCTTTCTATCAACTTGCAAGCCTCTCCACAAAAATCTGTGTACGTGTTGATCAGATTCCGGTATCAGCACCCTGTGATACATTTTGGAGATGTCCGCACAGACTGCTATTGGCTTCTCACGAAATCGTAGGATGACTCCAAACAAATTGTTCAATAGGTCAGGCCCCTTCATCCAGAAATCATTGAGACACTTGCCTTGGTACACTGATGAAGAGTTGAAGACAATTCGTATCGGTGTGCTCTTTTTCTCAGGTCTCAATACGGCGTGATGAGGGATGTAATGCACAGGGCCGTTGTACGACTCCATCTCCTTTTCCGTTAACTTCCTAGCGAAATTCATCTGAACCATCTCCTTGATTTGATGGTCATAGGCCTTTGCATGCTCCGCATCCTTCATCAGTCTTTTCTCAGTAGCACAGAGCATTTTCTCCACTAGTACCTTATTGTCTGGAAGTTCCCTAGGATCTTTCAACCATGGATACGGAACCAGCCACTGCTGTCCTTTCTTCTGACAGGACTCGGTGATTAACTTCTGTTCATCTGTCTCTATAGCTGAACAAGCCACACCCATGGACTCTTTCGTCCAGAAATCCTGCAGGTCAATAGGATGTCTAACCACCTGTACATTAAGTACATTTCCACTGCTCTGTCCAGGCTTGCCGCCAAATACCACCCATCCTACTGGAGATCTACGAGCTACTAAATGTCCAACTTCTCTGACTTCTCCAACATGGAACCTGGCATGATCTATCCCAACTAGGAGGTCGACTGCTCCATTACCTCGTTTCAAATCTTGCTCCTTCAGTTTGAACTTCTTTGCTAGAAGGCCCAAGTCAACTGCTGCAATGTCTTCACTTATGCAGTGTATACCATGATAGGCATCAACCATGATAGGCATAGAGCTTTTCCCTGCTTCTCTGATGGGTACCCGATACTTGTGAGTTTGGAGAAACTCCTCATCTCGACCAACCTTGACCATCCTTATGGTAATTGGTGTTCCTTTAGTCTAAGCTCCTCTGCAAACCCTCTACGGATTAGGCTGATCTCTGCACCTGAATCTATCAGTAGATTCCCTTGCTTTACTGTTCGTTTACTGGAAATCACATCGACTATCACCACTGGAAGGAGGGATTCACTGGCATTGACTGTAGCTACTCCAACTTGCTTTGTTACTCCTCCTTCATCAGCAATGCTCTTTTCAGTATGGAGTAATGGATGGTGATAGTATGAGCACTGCACTCCATTCCTGGTTTCATTGCAACGGCGCCTCCTTTTGCAGTTACTCATCATGTGGTCTCGTCCAGCTTTCTTCAAACAGCTGTAGCAGGCATGACTGTCCTTTACCATCTCCCATCGCTCAGGTGCCGATTTGGAGATGAAAGTCCTGCACTGATCAGTCCAGTGTCCAGTAGCACTTTGCAGACCCAACACTTATACTCATTTCTGGACTGATTCCTGGGTTTACTCTCCTCTGCTGTGGAGACCATGTTCACATTGCTGTACTTGGCTTCACTGCGAAGCGGAGCTGAAGATCTCATGCGAGCCCGCATTTCCTTCGCCATCCAGTTCATCAGAGAATGTAGAGTTGTCTCTGAACTGTCGTCCTGGTCTCGAAACCATAGCCTACGATCTTCAGGACACATCTTTCGCTCGATTATGGCCAGCATATGACTGTTGTCCATGTCATTCTGCTTCCCAATCTCATTCAGGGTGTTGAAGCTTCTCCTTACTGTATTCACAAGTTCGCAGAACCTGGCATCTTCACCCTGCTTCAGTGGCCTAAACTTAGAAATGTCACTGATGATCGTGTCTGCCACATATCTGGAATCCCCATATATGGTATCTAGCTGCTCCCAGGCGGCAGCATAGTCCTGTCCAATACCTTGGATGAGTTGAAAAGGTTTGCCTTGAAGGCATGAGCGAAGAATCATCATAGCATCTCTGGAGCTACATCTGCTGCCTATGACATGTTCAAAATCTGACTTAAAGATGCAGTACTCACGGATGTCTCCACTGAACTTTGGTAGCCTTGGTCTTTCGATCTTGAAGTGGCTCATGCTTCCCTGTGCGGATACTTCTGGTCTCCTGTCAGCAGGCATAGGACTGATACCTCCAGTCTCTTGATGACCATGAAGAACACTGACCGTGGTCTCTTCTCCTGTAGGACTCGATGAAGCACTTTCATCAAGCTTGACATAGTCAGTGAACTTGAACTGTAACTTCAGGAAATCATCTGAACCTCTTCCATCCAGGCGTCTTCTCTATCATACTCTGTCTCGTCTTGGATGGCCATGGTAAACTTGTCATGAGCATCTTGCACCTCCTCGTATGCCTGCTCGTACCTCTCGAAGGATTTCTGTGCCTCCGCCCTACTTCGGCCCTCAGAAATCAGTAGCTCTGCCGCCTTGCCGTATCTTGTAAATCTGGACTTGGCACCCCTTCGCTTGAACTTCAGGTTACTTTGATCAGTCATCTTTCCTATCGCATCCCGGGTTAGCAGTGAGAAATTGAATTGATGGATTGCTTGATAAGACGAAGTCAGCCAGAATATCCCTTGGAATCGGATAAGACCGAAGTCTAATTTTATTCAATCTGAAAGAACAAATTGATGAATTCATAAATACATAAGCCACCTTGACTCATTCATATCAGTTTCAAGTATAAACGTAACTTCTATAACAGAAAATGCAAATCTGCCTGAATATCCGTTTTCTCGTGAATAATTAATCACTAATTTAGATATAGATATAACTACTAAATGACCAAAAAGCATCTTATATCTTTCATAATATTTCTACAAATATCCCTCTTAAACATGTTCCAAGACATTCGAACCCCTTTTAAGTTCATGTGCAGTTTAAGAGCCGATAAGCCCACTATAACCACGTGTACACACAACCTCCGTATGCAACACCAAAAGCTAGTCTTAATTCAGACCATTAATTGAAAGTCTATCAAAACGGCCATAAATAAACCAACAAATCAACTTTATCTTGTAATTTGTAAATATCCGAATTCTACAATTAACCCTGAAAGTAATGCCCTTGAATATTGATACACTGCTTATTCTTTAGCACTATGTCAAATACATGTCAAAAATATACCTTTTATCAAATGGTCTGCATTCAACACTATCTACTTTGCACGTGTACACTTTCATTGAGCGAAACTCCATTTCGTTTAGAACAAATAATAAAACATCCATTATTTTCATATCTGCATAAATCATTCTGATATTACATTCACACCAAGCTGTACTCACTTCTTGGCAGGATATACTGCGGAAATAGTCATCGACCGTCCCCATAATGAGGCAATCTAGCACACAAAAATTAGGTGAACATCGCAAGATGTCGCCTCTTGAAATCCCATACATAGTGCTCTGCTGGTCTTTACATAAATTAGCACATACGTATACATCGAAACTGAATTACGTAATGGTATCTGCAAATTAAAAAACATAATGAAAATAAGTTTCTTCAACGAAACAGACAGCGCAACTATAACTTTCTCGTATTCTGGTAAATCGTTCACTATCAGACCAAGTTGCATTAATGTGAAAGGATTATGTCCTATTGTTCAGATAAAACATTGCCTGGTACAGTGCTGTGCCAATTATAATCCCAGATAATAAATGAGAACAGTATCATATTGTTACGATTGTATAATATAGGTAATGAGATGATAACCCAGTTACAGTAACTATTAGACAATGTTACGATAGATTACTGTGTCGACTTTCATGACATGTTAAACAATGTTCCGGTGAAAATTGATTTGGGTTTCACTTGGGGTATACATTGTAAACCTTCTTTTTTTTTCTTTTTTTTTTTTTTTTTGATATAGCGCCTTTTCCTTGCGGTTACAAAGCGCTGGAAACACCGCTCCACAATGTTTGGCCCACTTATAAACACAAGTTAGTCACTTCTCAGATGAGTTAAGTACATGTATATATATGTAGGCTGGTAATAAAGTCATTTTAGCAGAACAGATGTGACTTTAGTAATTTTTTGAAGTGGTCAACAGATGAGGCCGTCTGCACAGTTTTGCAGCAACCGATGGGAAAAACAATTCACCAGCACCTTTCTTAGAAAGACACTGAGTGAGCCAGATGGATGATGATGAGTGGTTATTTCGGACTTGAGGACGACGCACCAGGCAGTCAGCTATGTACACGAGACATCGGTGGTTGAGAGACTTGTAGACCAGCAGTAGGATCTTAACAGCTATTCTCTGTCGTACAGGCAGCCAATGAAGTTCAAGTCGAAGAGGTTGTATGTGAGTCCGAAGAGGAGCAAAAAAGACAAGCCTTGCCGCTGAGTTTTTGGATAAACCAGTTATGGCAGTAATGTTGGTGAACGTTAAGTGTAGGGTTAGGAATAAGGTTAAGTTTATCTTTTTTCTTCATCTTTTTCATTTTACTTTAAATTTGCATTAACGAGCCAAATGAGGTAGGGGAGAGGATTTTTTTATTAGCGCTCTGTTTTTTCCACCAAAAACAATCGGAATAGGTTTGGATATTTCGCAATGATGAGAATGTAAAAGTGATCGCACGGGAAAAAGCCAGTGATGAAAGTTTAATGATAGTCTGGTCAATCCTTTTACCAGACTCATTGCCAGCTTCTCCTGTCTTTCATCGAGAGTAGGCGGTCCAATTCTTTGATTAATGTTTGTTATTGGAATTTTCATTCATTTATTTATTTACAGTTTTATTTAAGCAGATTAGCTTCTCCAGTTAACAACCTGCTATCCCTGAGGGCCCTGCAAAGTTAAAACAGACATATAAAAGATATTTACAGACTTAATCATTACAAAATGAATAAATAAATGACATACGAAACAAAGATAAACGAAGAAATATTATGAATACAATATTGCAAAGTATAACTAAACATATGGTATGATCAAAGCATCCAATTGATAAATTAGTAAATTGTCCAAATACTGATTACTGCCGTTTAGAGGAAAATGAGGTAATAAGTAGAATGAAGTAGGAGGGTGGGAGTGAGAGAAATAGAGAGAGAGAGGCAGATAGAGAGAATGAGAGATCCTTTATTTACGCGGCAATGTCTCCAGATAGCACAACACTGTTATATAAAAGTTGCTTTAAAATGTTTTATTGATGGGGCTAGTCTCTGTTATTTTAATTGATTCCATTTTGTTCGACCCTAAGTACTGAAAAGTTTGTTTAAAACTCTCGTTCACAATAAAACCAGTTTATTGATGGGAGGCAGTTGTTTGTTATCGTCATTCGACTGAGTATTTCGAAACGTTGGCATAAATACTCGGGGCCATTCCACAAACACATTTGTAAACTTCGCTCACTCTATGAACCTGCAACTTTGAGTGTATGTTTTTACATTAATCTGGTACCTATTTTACACATTTATATATATACAAACATTTACATTATTTTGAAAAGTAAGTGACCGAAACACGATTAGATTTTGTATCATACGCACCATATATGTACTAATACAATTACATCAAAAGCCTATGGAAAACTTTCGTTAGTGTCTTTATGCTTTCTAGTCTAGAAATGGTGGAAATATTATACGTTGCTTCCTGTTTCTGTTTGCTATTGGAACTTTTGAATATTAAGTAAATGGAAACACGATTCAGTTTTGGTATTCATACGCACCATATATTAATTGCTACAATTATATCAAAACCTTAAGTCAAAATATTTTGTTGCATTCCAATTGGAAGTAATTTTGTCACAATGTCCGAGGAGAAAGAGCGCCCTCTTGTTTAAACATTTATAGCATGCATAGTGTCATTTCAAAGTGACGGTTTGGTGAAGTTTGTGAGACTGCATCGGTGTCACAAGGATACAATGATATGTGTTGATATAAATCACTAACGATTCCTCCAAAGTATGGTCTATTAGTTCAAAAGCATCTACTTTTTTGTACTGACTGCTTGCGTTCATAATCATCGATAGTGTGTGCTATAAGCTCGTCAAATATAATTTTGAATGGCAAGATTCGATTGCTGAATAATGATGGTGATTTGTGCACATGTTCTTTTTTTTTTCGCCGTTATCATCTCCAAATCAGGTAAGTTTCATTTCATGTTAACTCGATATAAATCGTTCGTACTTAGCCCAGGCGGAGAATTAGGGAGATTTAACAATTTCAACAATTGAATAAACTATTTAACGAAAAGCCGTTGGATTTATGTTTTCCAAATGCAGTATCTCTCATAATCCGCTGTTATTTCTTTACTCTCTTGATCTTATGATGGAAGCAACTAAATAGATACAAAATTATCAAGTCACAACGCTTGTATAGCAATTCCGATCATTTGCAACATACCTAAAGTAACACAAGAATTGTACAAACAAACATCTTTGTAGTGCATTTCGCTAACACTGATTGCTTTGTATGCCAAGTAAGTATTGACAAACTGATTGGTGAAGTTAAATAATATACTGGAAACATTGGGCCATTTTCTTTTATCGTTAAAAGGTTTAGCAGAGGGTGTATTTGTGACGTCGCTATATGGGGCGGCACGGGAGGGCACGCCTCTGTCCAGGGGTGAGAAACAATTACAAGAAAAGCAAAGTGAGAAAAGAGATAAATTGTGAAAGTAAGAAAAGAAAATCGACAAAAAAGAAGGCACCTGGAGCATCCCCACACCCTCTTCCTACTCAGTCAATTCGCATTTCATTTTCTGAATACGTCCGGTGCCCCTCCCCCTCCTCCCCCCGCACCCTCTCCCCCTCTCCCCTCACCCTAGCTACTCCCTCGATAATTGTAGTGCCCATTATGCGCGTAGAATTGCGCTACGTCACTATTTAATGCGTGTTATTAGCAATGAACCATGCACCTTTCCCTTGGAATTTGGTTTATTTTCAACCATACAGGATACCATGCATTTGAGGTGTCTATTCAGACATACAATTCTCTACCAGTCATCGGGGAAGATTTCACACTGGTCTGCACCTTCACTCCGGAAACCAGGGATCGGCAGCTAATTTGGGCCAAGGGTAACAACATTGTGGTTGCCTCTCACTCTTGTGAGCCTTATCGGCCTTGTACAAGGGTTATCGTTTCTAACCGATCCAAGTTTAGCTTAATGGCAGACACTACCAGCGGAAATTTAACATTTACAAAACTTGACAACAATGACAGCGACAATTACCAGTGCAGAGTACTAAGCAGTACATATGGGGAAGAGAATACAGGATCAACTACCATGCAAGTTACACCATTGCCACCAGGTATTATTCATTATAATGAATTTACGCAGCAATAATCAAGGATAACATATGGATAATTCATGATATATGAGTGTACTTTTGATTAAAATCTAAATTAAACGTCTCTTTTTCTATATTGTATTATGTGAGTAACAATATAGGAAGCTATTTTTAAAAAAAGGAAGTCTCAGATTTGTCAAATAATATTAAACGAGCAAGTGATTAACTTAACCTATCGCTAATGGAACCGGGTGACCCTTGTAATAAACCTATGAGAATGAGAGAATTCAGTAGTCAACGGGTCAATATAGATGCCTATTATATCATCATTTTACGAAATGTCCTGATAATACCGTTAACATTACAGTTTGTAAAATATTGAGGGTTCGCTAGTTGCTATCGCACGGGGAGGGGACTACGATAAAGTACTTTAAAGGAACTATGTTAATAAAACTTGATGCTCCAATGTCTAACTTTGAAGTGGTAATCTTTGAAAGGCAGTTTTAGAGTTATTAATTAACGAGTCTATCTGAAGTAAACTATCGGAGTGGAGCAGTAAAAGTCGAAGCGACCTTTATTCATCGTGACTATTCTCTCTTCTGTCACCAGCTCCGCCCTATAGAGTCTTTATCACTGGTAGGAGATTGAGCCGTTATAGCCATAACAACACCTCTGTAACGGTAATACATAGACAACCGCATGACATCACATGTGAAGCGTACGGGGCAAGGCCTCCTGCAATACTGGAATGGCGTATACCAGATGATGTAACCGTTGTTCTTCAGGATCAGTCTGATGTCGTACGAGGCAACAGCTATGTCTCTCGGAAGGCTGCTACAATCACGGCCTCTGGAAATGATCAAGGAAAGAGTCTGCGCTGTGTGGCATCACATCCAGAACTACAACATAATATTCAACACACAGTTCACCTGAATGTTCAAGGTGAGTAAACGAAGTACAGAGCATAATCTTGTCGTTGTTATGTGGTGCCGATGTTATTAAGGCTGGGTCCATGTCTTGTTCTTGTTACTCTTTATGTACTGCTCTACTCAGACCACAACATTTTAACAGTTTCTGTGGCAAAATCTCAATGATCATTAACTATTATTCATTCGGGAGATTCATATTTTCTATATAAGTATATTCTTTCTATCCATATTTACAAATGTAAAAATAAAACACATCTCGTTCCTTTAAAAATGATCTGGCTTTCCTTAGATGGTTGTATATAATGACTTTTCTCACTCTCTTTCATTAAGTTCTACCCTCTAGCATGTTACTTTTTCCAACTGGAGATAACAAGGAACACGAATCTGAGTCAACATTCATTTACGTTCAAGAAGGTTCATCGACTTCAATCACTTGTAAAACTATTAGATCATTACCACCAGTTGAACTATCATGGACTCTTCTTGGTGACACCGGTAGTACTCCCGGTAACACAAACCTTTCAAAGTATCACAATGCTTTAGATGGAAGTTTGTTTGACACCGAAAGTACTATCGTAATACATCTAGAGAGAAAGCACCACGGAATGTTTATTCAATGCGTTGCATCTTTGGACGAAGTCTTTATTAATCTCCTGTTAGCCAAGTTGATCGTTTACGGTGAGTTTTGATTATTCAATTATCGGGAGTCAAGCTTCCTTCAAATATCATTGATGGAAAATGTGTTGCAATTATGGCCTAATCCACTGAAAGTCATAATTATTCCTAAGAATTCAAAAGAGCTTATCGTTTTAATCATTATACTCTATCTTATCATAACGAAATCATCAGAGTAGTTATTGATATTTACATGTCACATGGGACTTGTATAGGAAAATCGAATGTCTATCAATATGACACTGGGTCGTCTCCTTGCTGCATATATAAATATTAATTATAAAAGATTCTATATTTTACCAAGGAAAATTGGACTTATAGAGGTTTTACAAATAACCATATATTTTCGTTCTATGTAAAGGCCCACCAGATAGTGTTACAATGACCAAATTCGATGATCTACACGACGGTATAGAAACCAACGTAAGCTGCGGAGCTGTTAATGGATACCCAACTCCGCTCATTCATTGGTACATCGGATCGAGAAATGTGACGCATGATTCGTCTCTTAAGTCTTCAACCAATGTAGATGATCAGTACGATGCTGAAAGTACCCTTTCCCTCATACCAAAGAGGATTTATCATGGGAAACCTCTTCTCTGTCAGGCAGTTCAACCTACAACACCCTCTATAGAGGTAGTTCAACCTACAACAACCTCAGTGCGGTCGGTGAATGATAGCATGGTTCTGAACATATCATGTGAGTATCCATTTTAATTTAAACGTTTGGTAAGGACATTATGAAAGAGAATCTCCTAAAACTGCAGAGGATATCGATCTGTCTACGGGTTCACCAACTATCCTCAATAGTTTCGTCTGGTATTTTTCGTTTCTTTTAGTTTTTTTTCTACCTGTATATAAAATTCTGGAAATAAATCACACGTCCCCTGTGTGTTGCTGTTTTTCCATCTCACAACAGGATACATATGGATAACAATCAGTCAAATTAATAGGCTATATTTTTATTTTTTGCGTTTTCTTCCTGCATGTCATTGACAAGTCTCTATAAGTCCCAACCCCAATAGACCTAATTAATCCCTTCCCATTCCCATATCATATCACTCCTCCACTTTTTATCACCTCAAACTAATTTTTCATATTTTTCTTTAATCTAGACGAACCAGTTGTGGTAATTACTTCTCAAAGGCTCACATCAAATAAAGTACGCTTATGGTTTGTGTTGACCTGTACTGCAGACGCAAATCCCCTCGCCTCTATCTTCAATTGGTTCTGTAACGACACTCTTTTTTCAAACGGCTCCAGTAACATAGCACTCTCCGAGACTATACCCAAAGGTGAAACGCTGACCTCTAGCGAAGTGGCGCTTCGAAATCCCCTGTCAGAAGGTCCTTGTGATTTCAAATGCATTGCGATTTCAAGCTATGGTTCCGGAAGTGCAGTCTTCAACTCCACATTTTCTCGTAAGTAGAACTGTGTTTTTCGTTCTATATTTAGGTTTATTTGTATCTTGTCTATGTGATACTTTTGTATCATTATATGAATTTGGACTTGCTCCAACATTTTCATGAAACCTTCTACTATTTATCAAAATGATTAATGATCCAAAACCAGGGAACTGAAGGAACAGTCTCTATCGATTTGTTTTCCTTTACACTTTACCACTGATTAACCTTAAAATGCAGTTATCCCCGATTCACCTTCTTGGCTCATTGTCGATCCAAATCAAACGACATCTTCAGCTCTCTTCGTTGCCTGGCAAACTGGATTCAACATCCGGTTACGACACATTTGGATTTGATTGATTTCTTACAAACTGTCGACACGATAAGATTAAGGAATCTGCTGATTGGCCATGCCTTCACGTCGATGAAGCTAACCCATCTTTCATTTCCCATATATACGTTTTACTTTCTTCAATATTCATAAGATAGCTTGCGTACACACACCCTCCTCAGTCGTAATGCGCAAAGCAGGGTGTCTGAACTGATAGAATATGGAGACTGCACCATTTACGGCACTTCATAAGCCAGGCACTATTCCTGCTCCTGACACAGCCAGACACTGGCAGAAATAGGCAAGGCACAAGGCTTTTTTTAAATATTAAAATAGAGTCATCAGCCTCCGAATAAATACAAGTATGCCATCGGTTTGAATAAGGCTTGAATAATGAACAATGATGAAATTAAAATTTCTAAACAAAATTGGGTTTAAAGGCCATAGTGCATGATAATGATAATAACAACAATCATCGCTATATTGGTAATTACCTGAAAATAATCTTTCTAGGACACCAAAACGTCCTCTTCGTTTCCAGAATAGGAACAAGTGAGAAATAATACATATATTCTCAAACTCTTCTCCCTCGTGTAAAGTACAGAACTTTGATCATTCCCTTGCACCCCCCCCCCCATTCCTAAAGACATGTACAAAATGATATACTTAACATGTATATATCAACAAGACACTATCGAAAGTTCAAAATGAAATACTACGAAATTATATTGGTTGACTCATGTGGAGGCGCGATAGCTCAGTTGGTACAGCAGTGGTCTCGTAATCCGGCGACCCGGGCTCGAAACCAAGTCGATGCGCTAGTATCCTTTGGTAAGGCATTAATCTCATTACCAGGTCCCTCGGGGAGGACCGTTAGGTAAAATAACCGCTGATACCATATTACTAATATTCAATAACCGTATACTGCAAAAGTGCCAATCAAAGTAAGTTTCCGAAACTCCATTGTTATTTTAAACTGACAGCCCAATTACGTGTTTGTTCTTCAGAGAGATTAATTGCTTTCATTTTCGTTGCGATGGACAGAAGTGAATAAGCATATCAGCAACTTGACTGTGTGTTCACTCACTCTGCCATTGAAACTATGTTTGAATTAAAAACCGTTACTGCTCATCGTTCATTCTCTTATTCTACAGATTTTCTGCTAGGCTTCAGGATGGTTCATGCAACGCATCTCCGAAGTTGAAATACACAAGGATATAAAACGTAATACCAACATGGACGAACGTCTTCGAATAGTTCTCTTCCTCACCTTCATCGTTTCTAAGACATATGAGATAAGCGTGTCTACTAGTATTTGGAATCCAGAAATCTTCCCAGTCGTTGGCGAGAATATAACACTAGCCTGCACCTTCACCCCTCCATCGACAACTCGCCTACTGTCTTGGAAGGACAGCAACAACAATGTTTTGGCTACCGATAGATGTCAAGGAGTGGGATGCGCAAACGAGCGAAACGTTCAAGATATGTCCAAGTACAGGTTGAGGGCAGATGCTTCCAGCGGAAATCTAACTGTACGAAATTTAACAGTTAATGACAGCGGCAGATATCAGTGCTTAGTACTAACTCCTACTGATACAGTTTTCAATGGATTTGATCTGAATGTGATGTTATCAGGTAGGAATTTTCTGTTTATCTTATAATGCTTGGTAAACAACTAAAATTTACCAAAATATATATGATTCATCAATTACAAAACTTTCAATGCATGTATATGTATTTATAGATTATACAAATGAATAATAGGGTTAGAACGGGGGTCACTGCACAAAAAGATACTTTGCTTTATAAGATCAGTTAAGAGACACATTTTAAATGAATCTTTTCTCAATCTAATTTATCAATCAATAGTCATTCCTCATTTTGATTATGGTGACATTATATGGCAATCCTCTCCAAATAACTATCTGGACCAACTTCAAAAACTTCAAAATAGGGCTGGTAGGATAATCCTTAAGATAAACCCTCATAATCATACTTCAACATATCAGATTCACGATCTCTTAAAATGGGAATCCCTAAAAACCAGACGTAAAAAGCACATGTACATAATGCTGTATATTAAAGATTTTCCACAATTTAACTCCAGCTTATATGCAGGATAATCTCTTTTACAAAGAAACCAATTATGCCCTAAGAAATGTCGATAACTTAGTCCTGCCTAAACCTAAAACTAATTATTGTAAACGAACATTCTTTTATCGCGGATCTAAATTGTATAATGAATTACCGATTAACTTACGTAGACAGAACACACTCAATCTATTTCGACATGGCCTAAATGAATGGATACTAGATTTTGATGTATAAACTTTTGGTGTAAACGGGGAGGGGGAGGGGATGGTAACAGTCGTATTTATAATGTGATATAGAGGGTTTGGAAGGGGGTTTTGGATAGTGCGTATGTAATGTAATATTTTCGTAATATTTTGTGTTTTATTTCTATGTTTAATTATCTATTTCTGGACCTCTAGGAAGAACAGAGCCATTTTAATAATGGCTCTGAATAGAGCATTCCAGCCGTTTTTAATTCTTGATTTGTATTATATTTGTAAATTGTATTCTTGTATGTATTTGAATTTTTATACGGAAAATAAAACCATACCATACCAAGTATCATTTGCGACTGGATATATTGCCATTATATGATACAAATATGATAATGGGTAAAGTTTGATACATCTATGTTAAGAAGGTCATAGTCATTGGGACACAGCACGGTTGATAAAGGTTATTTCGTAGAATGAAAACTTTATACATGTTGTCTAACATCCAGCAATACCTACTTTGCTATCCATTACTGACGATCGATCTGAGAATGGATACAAGAATGGGGCATCGGTCAGCATCACATATGGGCGAACCCAAATCCTGACATGTTCAGTCAAAGACGCTAGACCACCTGCAAATCTTGAATGGTACGTTCCCGAAGAAGTACAGATTCGACTAGGCGATCAGTATAATGATGTTTATGGTGACGCTTACACCTCTCGAAGAGTGGTTTCTGTAACTCCGTCCAGGAACGATGATAGAAAGGTTTTACGTTGTGTGGCTTCGCATCGGGAGCTGGATAATGGGCTTCAATTGTCCATTCGCCTAGATGTTCAAGGTGATTATCTTACGAATGATATCATCCCATGATTGTTCGGTGTGTGTGTGTGTGTGTGTGTTCTCCCAAAGTGAATATGCATCTAAATGTGAAGATTGTCTGAAATATGTGAAACATTCAACATCTAAAACATTTCCCACTCTTCGGTAATTTGTACATTCTAGTAGGAAATCATAAGAACTTCACTCAGAACTAGATCCCATGATGCTTTTATATCTTATATACTCTTCTCATATCGTTAGCAATAGTTCACCTCTGTATCTCTCCTTTCAGTAGCTGAATCCGTATACAAATTCGGGCTCTTCCTGTCTCTTTCCACTCAGTACCGCCAAGTGACCTCCGGCTTACTGCGTATGGATCCATAACTACCGATGCAACAGAAGCAAGAAGTGTCGATGTCTTTGAATACTCGGCAACATCATTCACCTGCAAAAGCGTAGGATCCAGCCCTACAGCTCTTATATCATGGATCATTGGTTCGGACGACGACCTTAGTAGAACGACTTCTTCGTCTACCACGAATGAGGCCGACCAAGGTTTACGTGACACATATTCCACTCTACAGTTTATTCCAAAGAGAAGGCATCACAATCAACTTCTCATATGTGTGGCCCATGCTGGTTTGAACCAACGTCAAACAGAAGTAAGGGTTATCGTCTATGGTGAGTATTGTGTACGTTGTATTAACTATACCTCATCTTCTATTATTCACAACAGAAGACCGAATTCGGTCTGGGACATACTGCAACACACTTGGACATTGATGTATACCAGATGTAAAACTTTGCATTTTGAATATCTGGGTGTACTCTTATCATACTTTGCCTATTCTGCAGCAAGATATTTTGAGGAAAGTGAAATTGTGGAAAGTCTTTAGTGACAAACTGCCGTGATATCTCAACCAAGTTCCTAAGATATCAATTTTATATTTTCTTTCTTGTGTCAGAATATGGGTTATTTTGTGATACATAGGTCGTTGTTGCTTATAAAATCGTCAGGTTTAATTTCCTGTGTCGGTAGATGTGTTATATGGCCTTCACTGGGACATAAAATCTCAAAATAGTGACATAAGAAATGCAATTTGATTTACAAGGACCCCCGGATCATCCCTACCTAAATGGAACGGAAGGATTGCAGGATGGAGTGTCATCAAACGTGACTTGCACATCAAACAATGGCTACCCAGCACCAGCTTTCCAATGGTACCTTGGATCAGAGAACGTCACCAAAGATTCTGATACACAGTCTTCGAGGAATAGAAATCATCGAGTGAATGCCATAAATGTTTTCAATTTCACGCCCACGGTTGACGATCACGGGGAACTCCTTGTCTGTCAAGTTTTTCAACCAAACTCTGCATCCATGACTTCTTGGAGTGTCAGTGAGATTCTTCATGTTCTTTGTAAGTTTAATTAATTTCAGCCTATACCATTGATCATGAAGATCTTCCGAGGCAGGTTCATAACGTCGCCTTACCGCTAAAGAATACATTAAGAACATTGAGATTATTTGGTGTTACTGTCTTTTTTGCACTGAGCTGACGATTATTTCTACTTTTCCATAATTATATTAAACAGACAATGGTACACTATTTGTTTTACACAAAAATCACCGGGTCTGATTCTGTCTCCTCTTATTAAAAACTATTTGTTTTACAATATCGTGTTTTAACCCTTTAGATCTTTAGTGAAACATCACGATTAGTTAAGATTAATGCTAAAGGATGCCATACACATGGAGAAAGACCGTTCATATTAGCGGCATGGTTCTGACATGTAAGACTTACAAAATATTGGTAACTATAAGAATAAGTATTCACTAACGCTCATCAGGAATACCATCACAATTTTGTTCTTCCTGAGCCTCCTTTTATTGTTTCCTGAACGTTTTTCTTCTTTCTAAATACATACACGTAGATTTTCCTGTTATTGTGGACTACTCCGTTCGTCGGGTTTCCAGTACTCAACAGAGCGTTGATGCAATCCTTACATGTACATCAGATAGCAGACCCCTAGCCTCAATAACATGGTTCTCGAATAGCACGGAACTCAACAATAGCACCCGCCATCAGATTCACCGCAGTCTTCTACAAGAAGATACCTTGATGTCGAGTATTTTGGTTATTTCTAATATTTCAGCAGAAGACGATGGCAACTATACATGTTTGGCCGAGACAAGGCTTGGGAACAACAGCGCAACTATAACCTTATCATCTTCGGGTAAATCTTCTGGTATGTCAATCGTTCACTATCATACCAAGGCGCATTTATATAAAATTATCATGTCCTATTGATGAGATGACACATTGCCTGGTACAGTGATGTGTCCTTCATAATCCCAGATGACAAATTTGAACAGTATGATACTGTTACGTTTGTATAACCTAGGTAATGAGATGATAACCCAGTTACAGTAACTATCGGGCAATGTTAAACTTTTGTTACGGTAGATTACTGTGTCGACTTTTTGACACGGTTGATGGTTGAAGGGATTATCACATGTCCGACAATGTTCCGTTGAAAAATTAGATTTAGGTTTTACTTCGCCAATGATATATTGTAAATATCATGCCTGTAAGTTGGGTTAACGTTAAGTGTAGGGTTAGGGTTAAGTTTAAGTTTAGGTATAGGGTTTGGCCCAGGTTTAAAATTTAGAACTTGGTTGGTGTGCGAATGATCAGGTTGTCACCGGAACATGTGACGCACAGCCGTCACTACTACAGTACGATGTGATATTATACCAACATTAATTGTATTGATTAGATACTTGTTGATTTTGGGGGTAATACAACATGTTTAAGAGATTATCCCATAGTACATGAAACTGTCACCATCTTTTATAAATTTCTCCCAGGGATTCCAGATCCGCCTTATGAGTTCATCGTCGAGCAAAACCAGACGACATCATTTACTCTCTTCGTTGCTTGGCAACCCGGAATCTATGACGGGTTTCAGTAAAATATCACTCTGCAGTATATTACGAGGAAAAATCATCATTAAAGGATATTTTTCTATATCGCAAAAGACAATACACATGTATATGTATTCAGTCTTTTTAAAATAATTATTGGAAAATAGCTATACGCCTATTCATTGAAAGATAATGAATACAGCTCGCCCTGAACGAAATAGCATACTCTGTCGTTTGGATGTAGACATATTGATACACTCTTTAATATATTGGCCTTTATGTATTCATTTAATTTATGGTATAATACAAACGTGATAAGTAGTAAATGGCTGAATTATTTACATTTGACAAGAAAATTATAAAAATACATAGAATACAATAATGCAAATGGTAAAATTATACAAACACCACATGATAATCAGGGTAGCTCGACCACTTTTGTTTAAATAATTCAAGAACAAAAATTAGCAATTAATATCAGTCATAAAACATATTTTGTAATTCAATGGAGAAAAGGAATTGCATTTGTGATCAAAGTTTAAAGTATTTGGAATATGTTCAAAAGGGAATATAATTATAATCAAAGGTTTGAACATTAAAAATGCGTACAAATATTGCAGAACTATAAGCCGTTTAATTGGTCAATAAACTGTCTAATTTTATGCAGGGCTTGAATGGTGTAAAAGATTGTTTATATTGTTTTATAATCTAAGATTGTATTTTTTGTATTAGAATGTAAGATTTTTTTTATATATTTATAATCTAAGATTGTATTTATTGTAATATAATCTAATTGATACTAAATAATTAAAAATATGACGGCACAAATGCATTCATAAGACAACATCACAATAGTCGAATAGTGGCATTATAAGTGAGGTACATATTTACTTTACACATAGCATTTAGAACACATTGCTTCGCAGATCTTCTAAGAAAACTAATTTTCTTTGAAATTTGATTAGCCATACTGTCAACTTGTTAACTTTTTATGGTACCTCGTCCAGAAACACACTAAGTAATTAAATTCCTTTGAATATTAAGTGACTCAAACACGATTACATTTGGTATCATATGCACCAGATATTAATTGCTACCATTGCATTAAAAGCCAATAGACAACTTTCACAGTGAATGTTATTCTGATTTCCCGATTGGAAGTGATTTTGTCACAATATCTGAAGAGAAAGAGCGCCCTCTTGTTTATACATTTACAGCATGCTTACTGTCATTTTAAATCGAAGGTTTGGTGAAGTTTCTGAAACTGAATCGGTGCCAGGCAGACAACATGATATTTATTTCACTTGTAACGTTACAAATTACCAGAGTTTCCTCCAAAGGATGGTCTATTTGTTCAAAAGCATTACTCTTTTCGAACTGTCTGCTTGCATTTATAACCAACGATAATGTGTGTGTTATAAGCTCGTCAAATAGAACTTCTTCGAATGACAAGATTCGATTGCTGAATAATGATGGCGATGTGTGCAGAAGTTCTTCTTTTTCTTGCCGTTATCATCTCGAATTCTGGTAAATTTTGTTTCATGTTGACTTGATAAATGTCGTTGGTACTTAGCCCAGGTCGACACTGTGGGAGATGTAACAATGTAATGAATTTAATATACTAACCAATCGTCGTTGGATTCATGTTTTCGAAATGCTGTCTATTTCGTAATCCCCTATCATTTCATTACTCTCTTGATTTTATGATGGAAGTACATATATGAGAAAATGATCAAATCACGAAGATTGTATAGCAATTCGGATCAATGGCAACAAAGCTGTTTGTAAAACCTAACTTTTAAAATAATTGTAAAAGCTCAGATTTTGTCGTGCATCTTATTTATACTAAGGAATTGCTTTCCTTTCCAAACACTTATTGAAAACTATTCGGGCAGGTTTAATAATAAACTGGGAACATTGGGCCCTTTTCTCAACACACATTTTATTAGCAGAGTTTGTATTTAATCAGCGGCGTAGCTTTAGGGGGCAAGGAAGGGCATGCCCCAATCCAAGAAGAAGAGAGAAAATGTGAATGGGAGTCCTAATCAGTAAAATCTCATTTCATGTTCTGAATACGACTGGTGCCCCCCCCCCCCTCTCTGATCGTTCCAGTGCCCATTCAGTGGGTGAACATGCGCTACGTCACTTTTTGATGCATGGTATTAGCAATGACCTGGGTTTCTTTCCCTTGAAATTTGTTTAATTTCACCCATTCAGGATGCCATGCATTTGAAGTGTCTATTCAGAAATACAATTCTCTTCCTGTCATCGGCGAGGATTTTACACTGGTCTGTACCTTCATACCAAGAACGTGGAATCGGCGAGTTATTTGGGCGAAGGGTAGCATCACCACTGTGGCCTCTCACTCCTGTCGGCACTATCGTCCCTGTACGAAAAGCATTCCTCACCCTTCGAAGTTTAGTTTAGCGGCAGACTCTTCCAGTGGAAATCTTACAATAAACCACGTTACAAGGGATGATGAGAGCAATTACAAATGCACTGTAAGCGGTACAAATGGCCTACCGAATCCAGGATTAACTAGCATGCAAGTAACACCACTGGTACCAGGTAAAAACTAAGCCTCAACATCCCGAATTCAGTATTCTCCCCTGTCTTGTATAAATATGAAAATAGATAGGAGTTTAAAACGTCTTGCATGATCAAACATTAAAACAAAAACATACCGCCTAACAATCAACTTGATATATCGAGGAACACCTCAGCGGTTAGATTTAGGCCATGTCTTTTTACCATCCTTTGTCATGTTTGTTATTTCATTTGGAGTTATGATAATGTACTACTACAACAATATATGGGTTAAACCCGGCAATAAACTAACTTTTAATCCCACATAAATTGCTTGTAAAAAGATAAAGTATTACTAATCTAAGGTAGTAATCTTTGAAAGGCCAGGGTACAGTAGTTAGTGATCACCTCAAGGAAGTAGATCATTCGAGTTGAAAGGTACAATTTGCGGTAAGCTTTTGTAATGGTGACGATTTCCTCTTTTGTCGCCAGTTTCGCCCTATTGGCTCTGGATTACTGATATGGGATCGAGCCGTTATTACCGTAACAACGCCAATATAACGGTAAATGCTGGTGAGCCGTATAACATCACATGTAAAGCAGACGGTGCAAGGCCTCCTGCAGGACTGGAATGGCGTATACCAGATGATGTAACCGTTGTTCTTCGGGATCAGTCGGATGTTATGCTAGGCAGCACTTATGCCTCGTGGAAGACTGCTACAATCATACCCTCTGCGAATGATCAAGGAAAGAGTCTCCGCTGTGTGGCATCACATCCACAACTACAAAATAATCTTCAACGCTCAGTTCAATTGAATGTTCATGGTAAGTAAACGTATTTAGTAGGGAGCATGTCTTTTTTTGTAGTTGCGTGGTGCTGATGTCTTTAAAGCTGAGTCCATTTATTGTTCTTCTAACTCGATATATATTGTTCCATTCAGATAGCGGAATTGGAACAGTATCTAGGGCATTTAAACTCAATTAATATTGACGAATGTTTATTCAGGAGATTTATATTTTCTCTACAAGCATTTTCTTTCTCTCTGTATAAACAATCGTGCAAATAAAGATTATGCCTTAAAACAATATCTAGCGTTTTTATATGATTTTTGTCTCACTTTCTTTCAATAAGTTTTGCCCTCTAGCATGCTGCTTTTTCCATCTGGAGAAAGCGATGAAGGCGGAAATAGATCAACAGTCATTAACGTTCAAGAAGATTCATTGACTTCAATCACTTGTAAAAGTATTGGATCACTACCAGCACCTGAACTATCATGGAGACTTGACGATATCGACATTCTTCCCGGTAAAATGAGTCTTTCAAAGTATCCCAATGCTTTAGATGAAAGACTGTATGACATCGAAAGTCTGTATGACATCGAAAGTACCATCACAATACATCTACAAAAGAAGGACCACGGAATATTCCTTCAATGCTATGCATTTCTAGATGAAGTCGTCATTGATCGACGGATAAAAAAATTGATGGTCAGTGGTGAGTTTACTTATATACATATACATATGTCAGGAATCCAACTTCCTTTTCATAACTCTGACATGTTGATGGGAAATATGTTGTAGTAACAGGCCTTATCTTCGCTAAGAATTAAAACAAAAAGTGATTTCATGTATTATCTTCTATCCAGTTTAAAGGAATCATGAGTATTAATACGTAAGCTTCACCTGGGACTGGGAGGCAAAGACGAACGTTTATCACTATGACACTCGGTTCTCTCTCGCTACATGACTAGAGGTTACGTATTAGAGCTTCCATATTTTACGACATTACAATTTGACTCACCACGGCTTTACCCACATTTCTATATTTCGTCTCTATGTAAAGGACCACCAGATGATGTTAAAATGACCATATCAGAGGATCTACACGACGATATACAAACCAACGTAAGCTGCAGAGCATCTAATGGATACCCTGCTCCACTCATCCATTGGTACATCGGATCTAGAAATGTGACACATGATTCGTCTCTAAAGACTTCAATGAATGTAGCTGATCGTTATGATGCTGAAAGCACCCTTACCCTCATACCAAAGAGGTTTGATCATGGGAAACCTCTTCTCTGTCAGCCAGTTCAATCTACAACACACACTTTGCAGGCAGTTCAACTTACAACACACTTGAATGATAGCATGGTGCTGAACATATCGTGTGAGTATCAATTTTTATTTAAACTTTTGGTAAGGATATTTATGATAGAGAATCTCTTAAAACTGCTTAGGATATTGGTCTGTCTATGCGTTCATCAACGATTCACAAGAGTCCTCGACAGCTATATCTTCCCATTATGATTATACACATTTATATTTCTATCTGTATTTAAAATTCTGGAAATGCTTCACACGTCCCCTGCGGGTTGGTGTTTTACCATCTGATAACAGAATGCATATGGATAACAATGTAAATTTTCATTTTTTCCTGCACGGATTGACAAGTTTCTATTAGTCCCACTCCAATAACCTTAATTTACCTCCCCAGTCCCATCCTTATCAATAATATCCTTCTATTTACTATCAGCTCTTTTCAAAACTGATTTACAATATTTTTCTTCAATCTAGATGACCCAGTTGTGTTCATTTCTTCTCGATGGCTTACATTAAATAGAGTACGTACTGGGTTCGTGTTGAAATGTTCCTCTGACGCCAATCCTCCTGCTTTTATCTTCCAATGGCTCTGGAACGGCACACAATTTTCAAACGACACCCGTAACATAACATTCTCCGAGACTATACCCGAAGGTGAAACGCTGACTTCCAGTGAAGTGGCCCTTCGAAATGTCCTGTCCGAAGATCAATGTGTTTACAAATGCGTTGCTGTTTCAAGATATGGTTCCGGTAGTGCAGTGCTCAACTTCTTATTTTCTCGTAAGCAAAACTGTGTTTTAATTGTATATTTAGGTCCATTTGTGTCTTGTCCATCTGATTATCTTTTTCTTCATTTAATTGAACGGTGCTGCAGCAGCTGCAGCTGCTTGCTTCTGAATAAAGGACATTCATTTCATACCCATGAAAGCTTCTCCTATTTATCACGATTCAAGTCATTGAACTGAAGGACCAGACCCCACCATGTTTTCCTTTACGCTTTACCACTGATTAACCTTAAAATACAGTTATCCCCGATTAACCTTCTTGGCAAGTATCCCATAATACATAAAACTGTCACCATCTTTTAGAAATTTCTCCCAGGGATTCCAGATCCGCCTTATGAGTTCATCGTTGATCAAAACCAGCACACATCATCTACTCGCTTCGTTGCTTGGCAACCTGAAATCTATGATGGGTCTCATAAAAATATAATAAGGATATTTTTCTATACCGCAAAAAACAATACACATGTATATGGTTTCAGTCTTTTAAAAATAATTATTGGAAAATAGCTTTATGCCTATACATTGAAAGATAAACTAATGAATACAGCTCGCCCTGAACGAAGTAGCACACTCTGTCGTTTGGATGTAGACATGTTGATACACTCATTAATAGATTTTACTTTATTTATTCATTTAATTCATGGTATAATCCAAAAATTGATAAGTAGTCAAGGGCTGAATTATTCACATTTGACAAGAAAATTAAAAATACATAGAATACAATAATGCAAACAGTAAAAATATACAAACACCAGATGATAATCAGGGTAGCTCGAGCACTTGGGTTTAAATAATTCAAGAAAAAAAGAAGAAAAGAATCAATACCAGTCATAAAACAGATGTTGTTATTCAATGGAGAAAAGTAATTGCATTTGTGATCAAAGTTTAAAGTATTTACCAGGGAATATAATTATAATCAAAGGTTTGAACATTTAAAATGTGTAAAAATATTGCAAAACTATTAGCCGTTTAAGTGGTCAATAAACTATCTAATTTTATGCAGGGATTGAATGGTGTGAAAGATTGTTTATATTGTTTTATAATCTAAGATTTTTATTTTTTATTATTATAATCTAAGATTGTATGTTTTGTGTTATATTCTTAGATTGTATTTATTGTATTATAATCGAATTGATATTTAATAATAGTTAAACAATATGGTGACATAAGCGCATTGACCAGACAACATCACAATAGTCGAATAGTGGCATTATGAGCGAGGTACATATTTACTTACACATAACATTTAGAACACATTGCTTCGCAGATCTTCTAAGAAACAAATTTTCTTGGAAATTGTATTAGCCATAAAGTCAACATGGAAACTATATATGGTACCTCGTCTAGGAAGACACCCAAGTAATTATATTCCTTTGAATATTAAGTGACTGAAACACAATTAGATTTGGTATCATATGCACCATATATTAATTACTACCACTGCATTAAAAGCCTATGGACAACTTTCACAGTGAATGTTATTTGATTTTCCGATTGGAAGTGATTTTGTCACAATGTCTGAAGAGAAAGAGCGCCCTTCTTGTTTAAACATTTACAGCATGCATACTGTCATTTCAAATCAATGGTTTGGGTGAAGCTAGTGAAACTTGATCGGTGTCAGAAGGACAAACTGATATTTGTTTCACTTCTAACGTTATAAATCACCAACGATTCCTCCAAGGTATGGTATATTATTTCAAGAGCATCTACTCTTTTTGTACTGTCTGCTTGCATTAATATTCATAGATAGTGTGTGTTAAAAGCTCGTCAAATCGAATTTCGAATGGCACGATTCGATTGCTGTATAATGATGGCGATTTGTGCAGAAGCTCTCCTTTTTCTCGCAGTTATCATCTCCAAATATGGTACGTTTTGTTTCATGTTAACGTCATTATAAGTAGTTCGTACTTAGCCCAGGCGGAGAATTAGGGGAATGTAACGATATAATAAACCAATCGTTGTTGCATTCATGTTTTCAAAATGTTGTCTATCTCATAATCAAACCTGGTAGCCGATTAAACTTATTAGACGAGTAAAAAATACTCGACGTCGAGTTTGGATTTAAGTTGAACTATAAAAAAATCCGGGAGTGTTCCCGATCAGCAAAAACAATCGGAAAGCCCTCTGGTCACCCTCGGGCCACCAGACTACAAGGGCCAAAAATGCGCTCTGAATTAATCTTCGCCGTTTAAATGTGACCTAGGCATTAGCCCAGGCGGAGAATTGGGGAGATATAGCAATGTGATGAATTCAATATACTAACCATTCGTCGTTGTATCCATGTTTTCCAAATGCTGTCTTTCTCATAATCCGCTAATATTTCTTTACTCTCTTCATTTTATGATGGATGTACATAGATAAGAAAATTATCAAATCACTACGATCGTATAGCAATTCCGATCATAAACAAACCGGGTCATAAAGCTAAACTATCAACAAAATTGTACCAACTCAGATCTTTGTCATACATCTCATTTATATTTAGGTATTGCTTTCCTTTTCAAAGACGTATTGAAAAGTATTCAGGCAAGTTGGACAATCTGCTGGTAACATTGGGCCATTTCCATTCATCGTTAATGTGTTTAGCAGAGTATGTTTTTTGATCACTGCCGTAACATTTGAAAGAGAAAAAAGTGAGAGAAGAGTGAACATGTGAAAGGAGAAGGAGAAAGGGAAATGGACGAATGAAAGAAGAGAGCTGGAGCATCTCCCACACCCTCCCAATCAGTGAATTTGCATTTCATTTTCTGAATACGACTGTCCCCCCATCATTCCAATTCCACTTCAATGGAAGGGCGTGCGCTACGTCAAAATTTGATGGATGCTGTTAGCAATGTAATAGGCACCTTTCCCTTTAATTTGGTTTCATTTCACCCATACAGGATACCATGCATTTGAAGTATCTATTCAGACATACAATTCCCTTCCAGTCATTGGCGAGGATTTCACTCTGGTCTGTACATTCACGCCGCAAACCAGGAATCGGCGCCTAATTTGGACAAAGGGTAACAACGTCATGGTAGCCTCTCACTCTTGTGTGCCGCATTCGGCTTGCACATTGTTCAATGGTCCTTACCCATCAAAGTTCAGCTTGTTAGCAAACACTAGAAGCGGAAACTTAACATTGAAAAAGCTTGACAGAAATGATACCGACAATTACCAGTGCACAGTAAGCAGTACATACGGGGAAGAGAATCCAGGATCAAGTAGCAAGCAAGTGACACCATTGTCACCAGGTATATTATTAATTATAATGAATTTACACAACGAAAATCAAGAATAGCATGAAGCTAATTCGTGATAATGAGTGTCATATTCATTAAAATGTAAATCAAATCTCTCTTTCTTGTCTTCTATTATAATATGAATATCACTATGGGAAGCCCTAAACAAATGGAAGTCTCACATTATCACATTTCAACTGGCGAGTCTTTAACTTGATACATACCCATTATATAATTAGTGTACGAAGTGTCCTGATGATACCGTCAACATTACCGTTTTTAGTATATTGAGGTTTAACTAGTTGCTATCGTACGGGATAATGTACAACGACAACATTAAGAGCTTAATAACTTAAAAGTTAGTAAAAACATTGCTTTGAAAGGAACTATGTCAATGATACGTGATATCCTAATGCCTAATTTTGAAGTCGTAATCTTAGAGTGATTAGTGAATCCATCAAAAGGAAGTACTTCACTATAAGAGTGGAGAAGTACAATTCGAAGCGACCTTTATCCATCGTGACTATTTCCTCTCCTGTCACCAGTTCCGCCATATTTGATCGGGATAACTGACGAGAGATCGAGCGGTTATTACACTAACAACGCCAATATGACGGTAACTGCTGGAGAGCCGTATTACATCACATGTGCAGCATACGGGGCAAGACCTCCTGCAGTACTGGAATGGTGTTTACCAGATGGTGTAGTGGCTGTTCTTCAAAACCAGTCTGATGTCGTACGAGCCTACAGCTATATCTCCCATAAGGTTGTTAATATCACGCCCTCTAGGAATGATCAAGGAAAGAGTCTCTGCTGTGTGGCATCACATCCAGAACTACAAACTAACCGTAAGCGTTCAGTATACCTGAATGTTCAAGGTAAGAAATACATTTCAATACAAATCGTATTCACCTTTTACAGCCTGGCAGTGTAAACCTTTTAACCACAGAGGTGCTGATGTCAGTTAAGTGAGCCTATGTCTCCTGTTTTTTTTTACCCTTTTAAATTTATCGAATGTAATAACAACTTGAATTTTTAGGGCCATATCCGATACTGGTTATAAATCATCTTTTGATTTGGCGACTTTTTTACACTATTATTTTAAGAGTAATGTTAATAACCGAAACAAACATTATATATCTTCAATTTTGTATGTAATGAAGTTCTACCGACCAACATGCTGCTCTTAACAACTGGAGATAACAAGGAACACGAATCTGGGTCAACAGTCATTAACGTTCTAGAAGATTCATCCACTTCAATCACTTGTAAAAGTGTTGGATCACTACCCGCAGTGGAATTATCATGGACACTTGACGGCATCAACAGTTTCCTGGTAACATAAAGCTTTCAAAGTATCGCAATGCTTTAGATGTAAGTTTGTTTGATACTGAGAGTATCATCACAATACATCCAGAGAGAAAGCAACATGGAACACTTTTACAATGCTATGGAACTTTAGGAAGCTTTTCTGATCGACGGGAAGCAAAACTGATGATTTACCGTGAGTTTATATAATTATCGGTATTCAAACTTCTTTAAAGGACTTTTATGACAAATGTGTTGTATTAAATTAAACGCCTAAACCACTTTAAGCCCTATTTATAATTAAGAATTCGAAAGAGGTTACAGTTTTATTCATCTACCCAAGCTACCCAAACTAAATGTTCAGCATTGTTATCAATAATTCGGCGTCGCTTCGGACTGGGGAGGAAAACGCAAGTTTATCACTATGACCTCGGTTCTCTCCTCGCCGTATAACTAAATATCACATAAAAGAGCTTCTATATTTTACCAAAGGACAATTTACTCTCATTAAGGCTCAACCCATAACTATATATTTAATTTCTATGTAAAGGCCTACCAGATAATGTTAAAATGACCATACCAGACGATCTACAAAACGGGATTGAAACCAATGTAAGCTGCAGAGCTGTTAATGGATACCCTGCTCCGCTCATCCATTGGTACATGGGATCAAGAAATGTGACACACGATTCGTCTCTTAACACTTCAATGAATGGAGATGATCGATATAATGCTGAAAGCACCCTTACCCTCATACCAAAGATGTTTGATCATGGGAAACCTCTTCTCTGCCAGGCGGTTCATCCTACAACGCCCCAAATGCGGTCTGTGAATGATAGCATGGTTCTAAACATATCATGTGAGTATCCAATTTCATTTAAACTTTTGGAAAGGACATTATGAATAGAGAATCTCCTAAAATTGCGTAGGATATTGGTATGTCTAAGCGTTCACCAACTTTCCTCAAGAGTTTCGTCTACTATTGTTTTTTTTCTTTTAATTCTACGCATTTTTATTTCTAAGGAGTCTTTCACACGTCCCTGTGGGCTGGTGTTTTCCCATCTGTAAACAAAATGCATATGGTTAACTACCAGTCAAGGTAATACGCTTTAATGCCAATGTTTCTATTTTTCCTGCATGCATTGACAAGTTTCTATTGGTCCCACCCTATAACCTTAATTTACCTCCCCAGTACCATCACCATCATTATATCTCTTTTTATTTTCTATCACCTCTTTTCAAAAATGATTTTCAATATTTGTATTAATCTAGATGACCCAGTTGTGTTCGTTTCTTCTCGACGGCTTACGTCAAACAAAGTACGTACTGGGTTCGTCTTGACATGTACCTCAGACGCCAATCCTCCTGCTTTTATCTTCCAATGGTTTTGTAATGGTACACAGTTGTCTAACGACTACCGTCACATAACACTCTCCGTGACTATACCCGAAGATGAAATGCTGACTTCCAGTGAAATGACGATTCGAAACCCCAGTCCGAAGATTCGTGTGATTACAAATGCGTAGCTGTGTCAAGATATGCTTCCGGTAGTGCAGTGTTCAACTCCACATTTGCTCGTAAGTAAAACTGTGTTTTATTGGATATTTAGGTCCATTTGTGTCTTGTCCATCTGAATATCTTTTTTCATTAAATTGAACGGTGCTTGCTTCCATATAAAGAACATTCAACTCATATCCATGAAACCTTCTTCCACTTATCACGATTCAAGTCATTGAACTGAAGGACCAAACCCTTTACGCTTTACCACTAATTAACCTTAAAATACAGTTATCCCGATTTACCTTCTTGGCTGATCGTCGACCAAAATAAAACGACATCTTTATCTCTCTTCGTTGCCTGGCAACCTGGATTCACATCCGGTTACGACACCGATTTGGATTTGATTGAATTCGTATCAAAAAAATGACACACATGAACAAATCAAAGAATCAATGGAGTGGCCATGCCTTCAAATCGATGAAACTAACCCATCTTTCATCTTTCATATATGCGTAATAACATCTTCAATATTCATAGGTGAGTTTGGAGACAAACACCCTCCTCAGTCGTAATGCGTATATCAGGGTGTCTGAACAGATAGACTATGTAGACAGCGCCATCTACGGAACGTCATAGACCCTGCACTATTCCTGCTCCTGACACAGCCAAACGCTGAAAGAGCTAGGCTAGGCTGAAGGCTTTTTCAAATTAAGTTTCAAAATAGAGTCAATAGCTACATACTATACACAAGTACGCCCTCGGTTTAGGAGTGAGGAAAAGGATGAAAAGGGTGGTATCAAAGACTTGCACATATTATTCTAATCAACATATAGTACAAATATTACCTGAGGCTTGTTACCTACCTACCTATGAATGATTATTCTAAAAGTGTACAATCACCTGAAACATTATTTGTGTATAGGTGGAGATCTCAAAAACATCCTATAAAAAAGTGATAATAATCAAAAACAATTATGTGGCATGCTATAGGTAAACGGTTAAGGAGTAGGAAGAAAGTTGGGGTCCATTCGTGCCCTTTTATTTTCGAGTCCGGATGCGTGAGTTAGAAAGTCTACCCCAAAAAAATGGTTTGCTGTTCACTGGGAATGTATTTATACTGCAGCATCTCTTTGTAGAAGAAACATTGGCTACAGTAAACCAATATGGGACCCCTGACATCAATGGCAAATTTTGTTTTTCGTGGTTGATACACCGCTGTACGCTTAGTCTATAATAAACTCATTGCTGCGTTTACTGGAAAGAAAATCCTTTTTAGGACACCAACATTTCCTCTTCGTGTTTAGAATAGGACGTCTTTATGAACCACAAAAAGGTGAGAAATTTTACAAATATTCTCAAAATCTTCTCTCTTGTGCAAAGTAAAGGATTTTATATCATTCCCTGTTATTCCCCTACCTAAAGATATCTACCAAATGTTATACAAACAAGTCAACGCAAAGCGTAGCATCCCCTCGCAGGGTACAAATGGCCTATATACGTCAGAACAAATTACCTCCATTTAATAGACTATACTGTTATATTACTAGGCAAGGAAGTTAACCACATTTTCACATATATAATTAGGTGTTTTTGCATATTTAATGAGCTATGACCTTTCACCTACATACTCCGAAATCGAACTTAGGCTGTGTTTTGATACCATGTACCTTCATATAAAATTTCATTAAAATCCGTCAAACATTACTTAAGTTATCGATCGGAAACCAGATTCGCGTATTTAATGAGCTATGACCTTTGACCTACATACTCGGAAATCGAACTTAGGCTGTGTTTTGATACCATGTACCTTCATATCAAATTTGATTAAAATCCGTCAAACATTATTAAAGTTATCGAACGGACACCAGATTCGCAAATTAAATGAGCTATGACCTTTGACCTACATACTCGAAAATCGAACTTAGGCTGTGTTTTGATACCATGTACCTTCATATCAAATTTGATTAAAATCCGTCAAACATTATTAAAGTTATCGAACGGACACCAGATTCGCAAATTAAATGAGCTTTGACCTTTGACCTACATACTCCGAAATCGAACTTAGGCTGTGTTTTGATACCATGTACCTTCATATCAAATTTGATTAAAATCCGTCAAAAATTATTAAAGTTATCGAACGGAAACCATATTCGCATATTTAATGAGCTATGACCTTCGACCTACATACTCCGAAATCGAACTTAGGCTGTGTTTTGATACCATGTACCTTCATATCAAATTTGATTAAAATCCGTCAAACATTATTAAAGTTATCGAACGGAAACAAGATTCGCATATTTAATAAGCTATGACCTTTGACCTACATACTACGAAATCGAACTTAGGCTGTGTTCTGATACCATGAACCTTCATATCAAATTTCATTAAAATCAGTCAAACATTACTAAAGTTATCGATCGAAAACCAGATGGGTATTATTTTGCATATTTAATGAGCTATGACCTTTGACCTTTGACCTACCTACTCCGAAATCGAACTTAGCCTGTATTTTGATACCATGTACCTTCATATCAAACTTCATTAAAATCCGTCAAACATTACTGAAGTTATCGATCGGGAACCAAATTTGTTACAAACGGAAGAACGGAAGCACGGAAGGAAGGACGGACAGCAGCGTTTCTATTTCCCCTTCGACTTCGTCGGCGAGGGGATAATAAAGGGTATTATCGAAAGTCCAATGGATAGTACAAAATGTTATCGGTTCACTCAAAATGCAATTGATTTAATAATGGTCAAAGTTTCAATTAAAGTAAGTTCCGAAACCCACTTTTTATTTGAAACTTACAGCGCACTAATGCTCTTCAGAGAGATGAATTCCTTTCACTTTCGAAGCGCAAGAGAGAAGTGAATAAGCATATCAGCCACTTTTCTTTTTGTCCACTCATTCAGTCATTGAAAACCGTTACTGCACATCGTTCATTCTTTTATTCTCCGGATGTTCTGTTAGGTAGCAGGATGGTTCTTGCAACGCACTCCGAAGTTGGAATATACCAGGAAATGAGACTAATAACAACATGGATGAACGTCTTCGAATTTTCTCTACCTCACCTTCATCGTTTCTAAGACATATGAGATGAGCGTGTCTACTCGTATTCAGAACCCAGAAATCCTCCCAGTCGTTGGTGAGGATATAACACTAGCCTGCACCTTCAACCCTCCATCTACGTATCGCGAACTGTTTTGGCAATACGGGAACGGCAATATCCTGGCTACCGATAATCGTCAAGAGGTGGGATGCAGAAACGAGCAAAATGTTACAGATATGTCTAGATACAGCTTAAGGGCAGATTCTTCCAGCGGAAATCTAACTTTTAAGAATTTAACAGTGGATGACAGCAACATATATAAGTGCTTAGTTTTCACATCTTCTGATACAGTTGCAAGTGAAATTGTACTGAAGGTACTGTTATCAGGTAATGTATTCTAACATTATTATGGATAGCTTGACCTAGTTGTGGTGTGTGCGAAATCATAATATCAATGGTTCATTACTCATTCTTTTGAATGAAATAGTCACGTCGAGTTTAGCGTCATAAATAACTACTACTTTGAGTTATAATTATACTACTATTATGATATATCAAGTTCTATTTTTGACTGAAAAAATCCAAACTATGGTATTTTACAAATAGCATTGATATTGTGATATTTTTATTTTTGTTTATATCCAAAACGGTTCTAGAATTAGGTAGACACCTAAATTGACAAGACATATATTCCAGTGGCAAATTATATATATATATATATATATTCATGTACATTTTGCTTCATTCCAGCCACGCCTAGATTGCTAAACATCACCGACGATCGGTATGAGGATGGATACAAGAATGGAGCATCAGTGAGCATCACATCTGGGCGAACCCACAACCTAACATGTTCAGTCCAAGACGCTAGACCACCTGCAAAATTGGAGTGGCACGTTCCTGAAGAAGCACAGTTTCGACTAGAAGATCAGTATAACGATGTTGATGGTGACGCTTACACCTCTCGAAGAGTTGTTTCTGTAACTCCGTCCAGGGACGATGATGGAAAGATTTTCCGTTGTGTGGCCTCGCATCGGGAGCTGGATAATAGGCTTCAATTGTTCATCCATCTCGATGTTCAAGGTGATTATCTTACTAATGATATCATCCCATGATTGTTCGGTGTATGTGTGTGTGTGTGCGTGTGATCTGCCCAAGTGAATATGCATCTACCAGTTAGTCTACTTTACGTACATGATTTTAATACTAAAATAAATTTTGTTGTGGTCTCGCCTATGAGTTCAAGGTCCCCCAAAATATCTAAATATGAGGGTTATCTGAAATGGATGTAACATTTAATATCTCCTAAAACACTTTTCACTCTTCTGTATTTTGCACATTCTGGTAGGGAATCATAAGAACGTCATTAGATCCCATGATGCCTTAACCGCTTTATAATTGTATCATATTGTTAGCAATAGTTCACCTCTGTATCTTTCCTTTCAGTAGCAGACTTCGTATACAAATTTGGGTCTTCCTTTCTCTTCCCATTCAGTACCGCCAAGTGACCTCCGGCTTACCGCGTACGGATCCATAACTACCAATGCAACACAGACAAGAAGTGTCATTGTCTTTGAGGACTCGGCAACATCATTCACCTGCAAGAGTGTAGGATCTCGCCCTACAGCTCTTATATCTTGGATTGTTGGTTCAGACGACGACCTGGGTAGCACGACCTCTACGTCTACCCGAATGAGGCCGACCAAGGTTTACGCGACACCAAGTCCACTCTACAGTTGATTCCAAAGAGGAGGCATCACAATCAACTTCTCCGATGTGTGGCCTATGCTGGTATGAACCAACGTCAAACAGAAGTGAGGGTTATCGTCTATGGTGAGTATTTCATACCTCATCTTCTATTATTCACAAAAGAAGACCGAATGAGATCTGGGACATACTGAGACACACTTTGACATGATAGCTTATAAGTAAATTAAGATAGATATCAACATATTTCATTACTTGTATCAGAATATGAGTTACTTGTGATAAAAAGGTTGTTGTTGCTCATAATATCGGCAAGACCTATTTTGTCGGTATATATGGTATAAGCAGATCACTATGGCTTAATTCTACATAACAAATGTGTCTTGATTTTCAAGGACCACCGGATCCTCCTTACCTAAATGGAACGGAAGGATTTCAGAATGAGGTGTCATCAAATATGACTTGCACATCGAACAACGGCTACCCAGCACCAACTTTCCAATGGTACCTTGGATCAAAGAACGTCACCAAAGATTCTAAAACACAGTCTTTGGGGAATAGAAATCATCGACTGGATGGCATAAGTTTGTTCAATTTCACACCCACGGTAGACGATCATGGGGAACTCCTTGTCTGTCAAGTTGTTCAACCAAACGCTGCATCCATGACGTCTTGGAGTGTCAGTGAGGTTCTTCGTGTTCTTTGTAAGTCTGCTTTTGTTAAAGCCTAACCCATTCATCATGTAGATCTTATCACGAGGCAGGTACATTACGTTGCCTCACCGCTGAAAGAGACATTACAACCATTGCCATTACTTGGTGTTAGTGTCCTGTTTGCAGTGAGCTGACGATTATATTTTCTTTTCTGTCATTACATTGAACGGGCAAAAGTAAGTTATTTGTTTTAAAAGCTCCACCTGGTTTGATTCTATCTCCTTTTACAAATAACTATTTGTGTTGTTTTCAAAGTACTGGTTCAGATTAATACCAAAGGATACCATAGACCTGTCAAAAGACCATTCTATGTTACGATCATGGTGCTGACAGGGTGCTGACAGGGTGCTGACAGGGACCTATAATATACAAGCATTGCTTTTTAATAGGTTCCTCACATTCTACTTAATCTATTATATGAATTAAGAATCATTGAGACGTGCTCATATATAATACATGTATTGTATAATTGTTATGTTATATGTATGTCTATATTTTTTGTAAAATGTGGAACAAATAAAACTTGAAACTTGAAATGTTAGCCTTACAAAATATTGGTAACGATTAAAATATGTATTCACTTACGCTAATCAGGAATACCATCACAAATTATATCCTCCTCGGCCTTCCTTTATTGTTTCTTGAACGATTTTCTTCTTCCTAAATACATTATTGTAGATTCTCCCGTAATTGTGGACTCCTCTGTTCGTCGGGTTTCCAGTGTTCAACAGAGCGTTGATGCCATCCTTACATGTACATCCGATAGCAGACCCATAGCCTCAATAACCTGGTTCTCGAATGACACGGAACTCAACAACTGCACCCGCCATCATATTCGCCACAGTATTCTAAAAGAGGATACCTTGGTGTGTAGTATTCTGATTATTTCAAATATTTCGGCAGAAGACGAAGGCAACTATATATGTTTGGCAGAGACAAGGCTCGGGAACAACAACGTAACTATCCCCTTGTCGTATTCTGGTAGGTCTTTCAAGTACAACAATTAAAGTTGCACAATTATCAAATGTGGCACAGTTTAATAGGCCATTACGTATCCGACTATGCATCGTCAACAAATTGGGATGTATTACACAACTGATACATCGTAAGGGTAATAATAAGGCTTTGTTTTGTTTTGGGGGCGACGCTAGGTGTAGGGTTATGAAGAGGGTTATGTTTACTTAAAGGTATATCGTTTAGGATTTAAACTTAGGGTTCATTTAGTGTACGAAATTGACCGGGAAGTAATTATCGCAGGAACATCTGTCGTTCAACGGTCATTCCGATATGATACGAAACAATGATCGAATGGATACCTCTTGGGTTTTTAGTAGAAGATATTATCCCTTAGTACATCAATTTTTGCCATTTGTTTACAAAAATAAATTTTCCAGGGAGTCCAGATCAACCTTATTGGTTCAGCGTCGATCAAAACCAGACGACATCATCTACTCTCTTCGTTGCTTGGCAACCTGTAATCGATGGTGGGTTACAGAAATGTTTCACTCTGCATTACTTCATAAATGGCACCCAAGTATATGATGAATGTTGTGAAATCGTTCAGGAAATCGGACAGGAGCATGGTATTGATTGCCAGGTCGGATTGGTTGATTATTTTGGCAGTAACAGTTCTGATTTAAAGCGATACGGAACTGATTAATTTTGTGCCCTAGTGTACTCTTTATTGCAAGGTGTCATATCATGGCTAACTTGCTGATACCTAAATTACACTTGGCAGACTGAGGACTCGATGCGAGAACCGACAGCGCAGCTAGGGAAGCAGCGAGTTACGGAAACATACTGCTACAGCTGACCTGAGATGGCGCTAAAGGGGATTTGCGGTAGTGCTTCTTGTACAGTATGGCTTAAAGAAATAAGTGTAGATGTGGATTTTTTTTCCTAGTTTACCTTAATTCAAAAAGTACCAAATCATAACACCCCATAGAGCTTGTATTCCTTATCCCCCAAAAAAAAAAAAATATATATATATATATATTATTTTGATAATATACCTATCAACGTGTATAGCAATGAACAAGTAATGAAGTTGCATTTAATGTATACAATATTAAAATATAATTCTCATTAAACGCTAAACTAGGATATGGAATATGTTTGTGTGGATATAACTTTTAACGATTAACCAATGAATAAGCCCACCCTGAACTAAATAGCACACTCTGTCGTTTGAATGTGGACATGATGTTTCACTGATTAATATATTGTACTTTCGATTTTAATGAGTGAAAGAAGTCGAACGAACTCGTCATCTATATATACCACTACTTTCATATTCATTGCACTTCGGAGACGTCGGCAGCCAATTGTTTTCTTCTGGAAATAATTGTTGTTCACACTTTGCTTTCACTTTTTTATATTAATTCGGCATTTCCCAACGACTTGATGAGAGGATTTTCAAGATTTCAAGATTCCATCCCTGTGACTACAAATGGCCTCTCATGTTCTGTTTTGGCTCGCCCTCCTCTTCTGCGAGAAAGGTATGTTGAAATCGAATGGCAATGGAATATTTAAAGCGTTCAGGTTCCTATTTTAGTCAGAGGTTTTAAAACGTACCGTTAAAGTCCTCACTAGATAACTCATGCCAATAAAATATATCGGTATATTGTTTTGTATTGGATGTAAACGCAGGTAGTATACATGTACTAAAATGACGAATACACGAATGATTTACCGTAAATATTACTAAATTCGAATGGTCGAAACAATGTTGAATATATCAACGGTAGCATAACGATTAATTTTAGGTACCATTTGCAAACATGATGGATACATTTCACTCTTTGTTTCTTAACTGCATTGTTTTGCAAAGGCGTTTATATCTGTATTGCCCTGTTTCGGCGTTCATTTGTTATTAAAATTATGTGGTAATTCATAACTTTGTGACTGTGAGTTTTATTTCTTTCTGTCGCTGACTTTAATCCACATCCTCGACATTTTTCGTTTTCAATTCTGTGCAGGATGCCGAGCCGGACTAACAGTGGTTATGCAAACACCACATCACCTACCCGTCATGGGAGATGATTTCACAATGAGGTGTACCTATTCGCCTCCTTCTGATAATAGTGTGATTAGGTGGAGACATGGGAACACCATTATAACGTTTTCTCAGTGCACAACTGCGATCCCATTTCGAACTTCTATTCCTAATCCAACAAAGTTCAGGTGCATGGGAGATGACCGCAGCACGTCCCTTACAATACACAATTTGAATACTGACGACATTGGAAATTACAGCTGTACTGTATTTAACGCGGACGGGCTCCATTCTTCGAATATGACATTACAAGTACTAAAGCCAGGTAATGGTAATGCATAAGCTTATGACATTTTCAGTGGCTTATCCAAACTTTCGCTTCAGGAGGAGTTAAACACCTGTAATCTATATAGTCATGTAATGAAGCCACTTATAAAGGACCCTGGATTTATGTACGGGGTACCTTGGGGAGGGGTAACTTATCCTGTAAAGAAAAAGCACATATTTTGGAAATGTATCCTTATTTCTCTCGTTTCCTTATGCAATGGCACACTAATTGTATTGACATATAACTACTAGTATATCTAAAGGTAGCTCCATTTTCTCTCGATAGAAAATATGTCAGGAGTGGAAAATTGACCACCTGTCCCTCCTTCAAATACGGTAGTGGACATTTTGAAGGTTGTAAGAGTAATTTCTTTTAATTAAAAAAATGGATGGCATAGGCATATGCGTAATCATGTTAGCTAGATCCACTATTTTCAAACAAACTTAACGAACAAACGACCCGTCAAGATAAGTACGTTTTCGGCGTCATTATTGTGTCGCTTTTTTCCATATGCGTGTAGTTATTATCCACTCTAACATGTCTAAGATTCCAATACATAAGAAAATTACGAGACTATCCATTCAATTTGAGAGTTTTTATGTTAATGTAAATGGTTACAATAATCAGTTTCGTATACTCTTGGAAATACCTCAAAATTTCCACTTCGAAAGTATGAACAAAATTATGTAACCGCTCCCGTGCATCGTGTTCACAGAGATTTCAGACAAAAAGGAAAATAAAGGACAATGGTAAGCGAGTATCCTAAATAAATGGACTGCTCACAATATAAAATTAAAACCATAATATCCTAAGATACAAAATAGAACTTGACAGGTTTGAATAATTCAACTGCATTTTCAGTAAACACTCATTATTGAAGTCTAGGTTTCAGCAATCGTTCTTTGGATACAAACCTCGTGTGTGTTGTTGTTTTTTTTTTGATGTTTTTTCCCTGATGCATTCTCAATTGTTAGCACAACCTAGTGAAATATTCATCAGTGATGACCGGTCTCCAATGGGATATCCCGACAACCCATACGTGTCCATGGCAACAGGTAAACCACATGCTATCACATGCACAGTTCGAGGTGCACGCCCACCGGCTCTCATTGAGTGGCGCACCGATGCTGAACATATCCAAGTCATGGATCAGTTCAATGTTGTTGAAGGTCACAGCTACATATCTCGCAGGGTAGCCACGATGAGACCATCTAGAGATGACCACAACATAATCATTCGCTGTCTGGCGTCCCATCGGGAACTGCAAAATGTACTCCAAGCAACCATCCGTCTCTATATTCCAGGTATTTGTTTAAGTGAACAGAGAAATCAGTTTCCTACTTTGGCCGAAATTTAATTCATCGATAATATAAAGGTTTTCATGAAACTGTATCCCTATTCTACTCTTACAGAAGTCATATATCCTTACACATGATTACATTTGTAATCCAATATGCCAAGTATTGTCATCAATGTCTATAAGCTGTTTTTCCCCAATAAAATTACTCTACCTCAACGCCAATGCAGCTGCCGTATTCTATTTTCACGTTACAACTAAATCTTAAATATTCCTAGTCTAGGTTCCTACGGGGCTCTTCTTTTCAACAGAACTTAATGAAATTCTGCATTTACACAGGTATAGGTATTTCCTCCGCCCATTTTTCGTACTTATAAACTTTCCAACATAGATTTCCATCATCATTTTCTTTCTCTTGATTTCTAGTCCCGCCAAAAGAGTTACAGCTTTCAGCTTCCTCAAACATAACGAGCGAAACAGGAACCGACAGTGTCGTCGTTTTTCAAAATCTTCCAGCAGTCATCACCTGCAAGTGTGTGGGGTCTCGTCCACCTGCTGCGCTTTCCTTTGAACTTGGAGATACATTTGTTTCTGAAGGCATCACATCTTCTGTTGCAACAAATAGCGTGGACAAGAGTTTACTCGATGCAGAGAGTAGTTTGCGGATAGTACCAAAAGATTTCATCATTACAAACTTGTGCAGTGTTTGGCACCTGTTGGACAAATTCAACTTCATACAGAAGTGAGACTAGTCGTTTATGGTGAGTACAAATAACAACATTATATATTTTCCTATTAACAACATCCAGACACTATAGACACGTCTAGACACGTTCATCTATAGACACTATATAACTCGCCTTGAGAATATTTCACTCGTCGTGCCGACTCGTGAAGTGTGAATCTCGTGTGATATGCCATATCGTACCAATCAAGGCCATTCGATATCATATAATTATTACGATTGTGTTCCTGTTTTTCCACTTTCATCTGTGAGACACCTTCATAATGAGTGCGGGATATACTAGATGACGTTTTCTCCAGTAATAATATTCTCATTGAAAATATAAATTTTAAAGGACCGCCTGATGCTCCGCAACTGCATGGTACCAGTGACCTGCAAGTTGGGATGTCCGCAACAGTCAAGTGCATTTCCAACAATGGATATCCAGCCCCTGTATTTCAGTGGAACCTAGGAACGACCAATCTGACCAATGAGTCAGAAACAGGAGAGGATCTGAATGAAGACAATAGGGTGTATGCAAGTAGTGTCCTTACTTTCACACCAAAGAAGAGCGACCACGGCCAAAATCTTGTCTGTGAGGTATTCCAGCCTGAAGCTAAGCCTGCGTGGTCTAGAAGCGTGAGGAAAACGATCAAGACTGCATGCAAGTTGAATATTAATAATCAATAATTTCATACATCTAAAACTAGGACGAATGTGATTCAGTCTCTTTTATAAAAGCAATGGGGACGCGGATGAGGCTTCACTAACCAATGTAAGTGGGCAACCTCTTTTAATAGGTGGTTGTAGCAACAAGCAAAGTAATTCCTTGCAACGGTATTTTCTGCCTCTGTGATTACTCATAATGGAAAGGCATAATTCATGTAATGGCGTTTAGGAAAACAACTTTTAGGAAAATTGTGTATATCCATGAAATAACCTGACAACAGTGTCTTAGAGTGAATTCTCGACAGAGGTCATTCTTCCCGTTCCTGCAAGGAGGAATACAAGTGATTTTTGATAACTTTTCTGAAATCACGTGCCTATATACGACTCATTTATAAATAGTTACTAAAGCTACCCAAACAACGATAAGACAGCAGATTTGTCTTGCCTTGTCAACTTTTCAATCCTATTTACTAACACACTGTAGTACAATGCTAAAGGCATAATATTTTCTTTAGCAATAACGTTTTTTCTGAGCACTTTGCCACACCCTGTTTCACTACTTTGTATTCCCTCTATCAATATGTAGATGCTCCCGTCATTGTCGACTTGTCGGCTCGTCGAAGTTTAGCTGGTAATGGGAGAATGTATGCACTGTTTACATGTCAGGTAGATGCTAGACCCCAAGCCCATATTTTCGACTGGCTCTTCAATGGGATAAGGCTGGAGAATGACACCGAAACGGTTTTCCACCATAGCGACTTCCAAGAAAGCAAAACGGTAACAACAAGTACGCTGACGATAAGTAATCCTAAGGTGATCAATGAAGGAAAATATGAATGCCTGACCACGACAATACTGGGTAACGACAGTGCTACTATCTACTTTACGTTCCCAAGTGAGTAGCCCTAAAAGCCTTACAGAATAGGTAGCATTATCTCCACAGTACATGATACGGGGATGTATTATTTCCGACAATCAGGCTTGAGGACATTCAATATTTCCCACATATTTCCATGCCGATAAAGATGAACTATGGGCTGGCCCTTATGAATTCTTGTGGATATGATTTGATTCTGTTCTTTTATAGGTTTGTGACAATACAATGATAGAGAGCGAGTTACCGTGCCCGTCCTTATTCCGTATTTCTCTGAAATATTACAGCCATCCCAAATACTCCTACTCGGTTCATCGTATGCCCAAATCAGACGACATCTTTTACTCTCTTCGTTGCTTGGCAACCAAAATATGATGGCGGGCTTCATCAAACGTATCTATCTATTTCCATTTCAGCTATAAAACTGCATGCAAGATTGAAGGCATAACTTTAGGCTCGTAATTAGTGGACGCAATTTAAATTGTTAGTAGACAGTCGTATACAAAGTCCAGGCTACGACTATATAAATGTATGATTGCGCCACTCTGCTACACAGTCTTTAGTTTATCCGCGATGAGAATACATGTATTTCGATTTGGAGTTATGGACCATGAGGGGATCAATTAGCGCTCTCATTAATTGATTAAAAAGCTCCTTATCTTACCTCTATATATTTTTTTGAAATCTGTAAAGTTATATGCAGAACAATCACGAAAACTGGGCTCGTCATTACATGCTCCTATTATCGCATTGATTAAAGAAACAAGTTACTTTTGTGACAATAAGGGAGGCCCTTATCTTGCATTATTGATTTTCCTTTTAAATCGTGCGAATTGAGTTTAATGACACATATCATGCGTAGCCGTTTTGTAAATAATCTTATTTGTAAACTGCCCAAAATATGCATCCGGCCCGATAGAAGAATATGAACAACAACAGAATGTTGTCATATACACAAATATATGCACAAACCCAAACACGCATACACACCCACCTAAACACGAAATAGGCCTAAGTGGTTAACAAAATATTGTACTGAATTAATAACTCCAAACAGCATTACATAAAGATTTGGTACCTAAACATGGTAAATATGTTAACTTTAATTCTTGTACAATAATACAAATGAATGTAAAAGAACTAGCGCCGTCTTACGTTATAACAGGAATAAGGTACACAAGACATTAAAAGTAATCGACCTCATTATTATTTTATCACGAGTTGCAGTAAGTACCAATTGTGTATGTAATTACTAAACACATTTTGTGTATGCAATTACTAGACACATTTCTTACACTTTCAGAAGGCAGAAGAAGTAGCGTTCTGTCGTCAACTGTGATTTCTTCAATGAAAGACGTAGAAATCATTTCACGGGATTTACACCGAGAATGGGGTCACATATTCAGAGAGAAATTTTGCTTGCCATCCTCGTGTATTTTAACGGTATGTAGTTTGATTTAATGTGTGTACCATAAGGTAATGCTGTCAATAAAGGAATGTGAATAATGACATTCTAATACCTGTAATAATATCTGTAAAAAGCGCTCACAGACGGTATTTCATACTAAGCGTTATATCAATCCAGATTTATTATTCAATATCATTATACCATAACTAGTTCCTTGATATTTGTTGATATCATTTTTCTGCAAACTCGCACTGTCTCTTTTCATATTTCAGGCCGAGTACGCGAGTTTATACTTATGCCTAGGTCACATTTGCTCTACGGCTAGGATACGGCGGCCGTAAGCCCCCGAAATCGAGAGATACTTGCGGCGGCCGCAGAGAATGTGCGGTGGCCTCAGGGTCCCCCTAGGGCGTATCCCTATCTGTACAGGTCGTATGTTTTCATTTCTACGTTTAGCGATTAGACACGCCGTAGCCATGCCGTGCGGCTGCTCTAGGGTCTTATGAATTGTAATTGACTTTTGCGGACCCCGTAGCCTCCTACGATGCCCCCAAAATAGCACGAAAAATCGTAGACCATTTGAAAACCCGGGGCAAATGTAATCCAGGCAATATATGCTGCGGCGGCCCTATAATTGCTATTGGCCGTAGATATTTTAGACCGCACGGCCGCAGCGGCTAATGTGACCTAGGCATGAGTAGGTAAACAAACATAAAAGCACTAAAGCAGGAATCCTAAATATACGGGGTGTCTCAAATAAAATACAACAATAATTTTGACTGACAACATCTGAGAAAGTATTTATCCATTCTCAATGAAACTTAGTGAGTAATATCTGACTACGATCTCCTAATTGTCCTGTAAATTCCAAAAGAATTTATCTGAGATAATTATAATTATAAGCCGTGGCATTTTTCAAATGTTACAAGGAGATCGCGTTAAATAGTATCAGTGCACACCAAGCGTATACCGGGCGCTTAAACATTTCGTAGCAAGCTCTCAAATTAACTTCAATTCTCGATACAAAAGGGATTAAGAATTAAGACCAATATCAAGATCAACACACATTTAGGTAAATAGGGGTCTTTGATATCACTTTTGTACAGGCATAGTGACCGTGTCGAGAAACATAGAGGGCCCGTTGAGCCATGTTTATAGATCTTTTAAGAATCGGTTATTATAAAAATCAATCTTTAGTGTTTAATATTTGAAAAGTGGAATAAGCAATACAGTTATGTTCTTTAAAACAAGGATTTGCGTTTCCTATATTATATTACTTCTTAAAATGATGAAAGTATAAATGAGTAGAAGCAAGTAACTCAAAATCTACTTCAAATTCTTTTTTGAAACAATTTATTTCTTCTTCAATGATATTTTGAATAAATGTACATGACATTTTACAAATGATCTATCTACAATAGTTCAATGGCGATTTTACCAAGAAAGTTTGAGTTATAATGACTTCAATGGGAAGTTTATCGAAAATGCAGAAGCAAAAGGTTTACGCTCACTATGCACTGATGCTATATTCAACGTGCTCTCTTTGTAATATTTAAAAATGGTACGTTTTACAAAAGCTATCATAATTCTGTACTTTGAACTTAAAACCTTGTGAAATTCTCACAGACTTTAGGGAATACTACTAAATTACCTATGAAATTTTAATGAAGATGATTAAATGCTTTTGAAGATATTGCCAATCGAAATCTCGCTGAAATTTTCTATTTTGAGACACGGCGTATATGGCTCTTAGGTATTACTTTTCTATTTTATTGCTTGTCTTGTATGAATATGCATCAAATATAAAAAGCGTGATTCGAAATATGATGAAATTAATTGTCATTTACAGTCTGCCACGGGGAATTACAGGCGTCTGTCGCTGATAATGACATTCCCATCACTGGGAAGGATATTCAACTTACCTGCCTTTATTCGTTCCAGTCCAGCACGTTCCGTATGGCATGGAGAAATAACAAGTTCAAAACTTTAGCTTCTCTCAACTGCTTTGGCAGTATGTCGGCTTGTGAACAAAGTAATTCAAACTCCTCGAAGCTCATACTGACGACAGATTCTCGAAGTTTCAATCTGACAATCAAGGATTTGACAATGGATGATAGCGGCATTTATCAATGCAAAGTCGTCGGCCTCGGAGGATTGGATTCAGATGAAGTTGAGTTTGACGTCTTGTCGAGAGGTAACAACTCCTTCTCAAACTTTCGCTGTTGAAATATCATTTCAAAAATGTTCCAATGATTAAGGAAAAGCTAGAATATTAAGGGATTAATTCGTTCCATCGGATCTTCGCATCTTCAGGTTACACCGACCTTCGTGAATAGTCAAGCCCTAATTCCCGAAGGGTCGGTGTAACGTTTGTGAAATACAACACTCCTGTCACCAAAGTGTTGGCGACACCCTACACTATTCAATACGTGACAAATAATCATAAGAGGTCGGAAAAGGCTAGCGATCGACACTTCGTCATTGTGTGGACTTCTTCACTAATGATGTTATTTATTTTTGTTCGGCAACAAGTTAGGATTGAGTATTTTGGCCACTTATATTCAGTTCTGATAATAAGCTACAAGTTAAAATATTAGCGTTATCCCAAGGACCATCTTTAAACAAAAATATATTATTTACATTCGATTTACTCTACCTTTCGTTTATGGGGGCATGTTTCCGTGAGCAATCGTGCAACCCAACGACCAGATCCGATACGATGACCCGATGGAACGAATTAAGCTCATATTAAGTGCAGACATAACAATAGTTACTTTGCATTAAATACATTCGAAAATATGTCTATAAAACTTCACTTGTAAATTTGCAAAGAGAATGTTTCTGTCCACATACACGTACTATGAAATTTGAAATTCGGGATTTGGACTTTTCACAATTTAATGTCTGTATGTTCCAAACCATCATCAGATAAAGCTTTTCACTTTTTCCTCCTCAGTAGGCTCAGATCCTTTCCATCTCAAATTTTTTTCCTATTTATCTTGTCATATTTAGCCTCACCAGATGCGATATTCATCAGTGGCGAAAGCTCTCAAGACGAATATAGTAATAGCCAAACCATAACCATGACAGCAGATATGCCACATAACATTTTGTGCACAGCTCTTGGCGCAAGACCTCCTGTACTAATGGAATGGCAAATACCTACAGATGTGCATGTCTTGATAAGGAATCAGTCAAATAATGTGCAAGGCGATAGTTATGTCTCCCGGCGAGTAGTCACTGTCATGCCAACCAAAGACGATCATGGTCAGGTATTGACTTGTTTGGTTTCTCACCACAGTGCTGGCCTTCACACTCGTCTAGATGTCCAAGGTAAGTTTCAAGGAGATAAACACACATGAATAGCAGTGGCAATGGGAAAGTTATATGTTTATATATATATATATATATATTACTTTATGCGTCATTGGACGGAAATTTGGAGTGAAAAGTGAGTCATTACGTAGACATTGTCATTAGCAGGACAATTAGTATACTGACAAGTCGTTTAGAAATTGTTCTAAATTTAGGGTTAGGGTTAGGGTTTTTATGATGTCCGATTAATGTACCATGTAGGGTTATTTATGTATACATGTAGTTTACACTGTCAAAAGGGTCTAAATGGGATTTCCCATTCATGCTAGTTCATTTAATTACACTACCAGCGACTTTTGATCAAAACTTTTCTGTCTTTTCTGTTTTTTGTTTTGGTTTTTTGTTTTTTGTATGAAAGTATACGTCACGTAGTATCAGTATAGTCTGAAGGAAACGTCATAGGAATCATAATTAAAATCATAAAGCAAATTAATCCTAAACTGTTTTGTTTCCTTCTATTTTCGTAATGAAACAGTGCCGCCAGCTAATCTGCAGATTCAAGCGGTAGGACACACAATTAGGAATGAGACTGGAACTCCAAGTCTTACTATCTTTGAACACACACTTGTAACTATCATCTGCAGTAGTTTGGGGTCCCGTCCTGCCTCCTCTATAAGCTGGATAATTGGCACCCGGAGTCTTCCTCAGAAAACGTTCTCAGCAAGGCAAAACAGCAATGACGACACGTTACTGGATTCAGAGAGTGTTCTGGAATTACGTCCCGATAGGACGGACCATTACAAATTTCTTCGTTGTACAGCAACAGCCGGGGATCACAAAGCCGAGGCAGAAATAGCGTTAATGGTATATGGTGGGTATACCAATGTGACAAATATTCGATTTAATGATAAATCTTTACCTACATCAAAATTACCTTAAAGGTGCTTTCGTCGAAACTAAAATCGATGGTTTAACTTTGGACAAATCTACTTTGGTAAACCCAATTCACTGTTCCTATTTTCATACGGCATTTAAATTTGTTTGACGTTAATTCAATTGATTATCTTAACATTTCAATTATCTAAACATGTTTACTTTGAATAAAAACATACCAAACGTTGGAATTTTGTATAAGTAAAAAAAAATTAAAAACGTGTCATTTTTGATTGTTTTTTATCCCTCTGTCAGTATGTATTATGTTTAGTGTAATTTGTGTGTTATTTTTAGCTTCTTAAATTCCGCGGTGTAAATTAATAATTTCTTGAGGCATATTGATCATTAAAAATAATAATTGGATCGTTTTTCTAGCACTTTGGGGTTGATACTCCCGATTCGACAGCTCTCATGTCTCTTCCCTTACTAGTTTTACCCCAAAAAAAAAAAATCATTTGTATGCTGTATCTCAAGGACGTCCGGATACCCCTGAAATTCGTGGCATCAACAATTTAAAATCTGGGAGTCAGAGCACACTAACCTGCACATCAAAGAACGGATATCCGACACCGTTGGTCCATTGGTACCTCGGTGCTAAAAATGTTACACAGAACTCGTCAGTTCAGACTGAGTTGACCGACGAACATCGTGTATTCACACTAAGTAATCTCACGTTCGTACCAACTCGCTACAACCATGGACAGTTGTTGGTCTGTGAAGTACTACACTCTGCACCGCCATACTCATGGACAAAGAATATAACAGATGTTCTTAACATCGCATGTAAGTATATTTTCTTTTCACCAGGCGGTGGGGTGTGGCAGTGAGGACCTTTACCTGCATAATCATGGAAGCCGATTACATTAAACAGAATATTTTGTTATGTCATGTTATGATATTTTTCTTTGTAAAATTGTACAAAATCATCCAAATTTTATTTTACATGTATTGTTTGATAAACTGGATTTTTACATTGTGTTGCGTTCCCACCACTATTTTGATATTTGTGGGTCATATTAGACTGTCCCAATCTGCCTCTCTCTCTTTTTTATTCATAAAACAGACTCTCCTAGCAACAATGCCATTTCTGTTCTACGTATCTATAACCATAAGCAATTCCTCAGTGTTGAATTCATATGTACATCCGATGCCAATCCGCCGGCTCTTAACTTCTACTGGTACCACAACCGGACGATCCTAACCAACACCACAAGACATCTTATTCTTTCTGGCAGGGTCCAGATGAGAACAATCTCCATAACTACACTAGTCATAGATACAGTTCAGCCAAGCGATTCTGGAAAATATGAATGTCAGGCTACAACAGATATCGGTAACGACACTGCGTCGTTAAGCTATTCCAGTGAGTATAAAAAAACAGCTAGCATTGAAACATATTAACTGCATCAGAACGACATACATTTCTTACAGAATGGACTTGAAAAGAAAACAAAATCTTTAAAACAAAAGCTTTAAAATACTTTTTTCTTCGTCACTCTACAGCCATCCCAGATATACCTTCTTGGTTCTTCGTCGACCATAACCAGACGACATCTTCATCATTCTTCGTTGCTTGGCTACCAGGATTCGATGGCGGGTTGCAACAAACTTTCAGTCTGGAATACTGTCCAAACAACACTCACGAAGAGAAAGGGGGTGTGGTTTTGTCACAAACTTGACAGGGATGTCCTACACTTCGACGGGACTCAAACCATTCACATGGTATACGATGACTTTAAGGGCGGTGAACAGCGCGGGAAACAGTAGCGCGGTGGAGGTAGTGGCATCAACAGCACGTAAGTTTCTGTCATACGTCCTTTTTCTTCCAATACCCCCTCCCCGCTCCAAATTGTGTTTAATTATTAAAGTGCAATTGGTCTTTGTTACTGTCCTTCGTGAATTACTTCTCGGCGTAGAATAGCAAGGCAATTGCCTTAATAATCTTGTCATCCAATAGTCAGTCGCCTTTAACATTTACCACTAAGCGATACGGTTCCTTCATTATGTTTTCCAAACCTTGATTTCAGTCACAAGTTTTTATGAATGAACATTATTCGTTTCCTAAGCTATGGATGCAAGCATCCTGCTCGAATATTACTGGTTGGCCTGACGATCATTCCAACACAAGCTGAGGAAAATTAGCCGGCAATAGAGCACATCAGAAATAATGTTAGCCTAACTACGTGGTAGAAGTTCTGTGTACGCGTGATGTGGCACTTCGAACATATGCCTCCATTTGTATTATGACCCAGTTACCGTTTCTTCCTATACTCTTATAATATTCAGATTCTTACAACACGAAGCCAATTACTAAGCAGGGTAGATGATTTATTCATAATTAGGAGACACTTTATCCTTAATTCATATCCAATGTTTTTAATTTGAAATCAAAACTATAGTCGCCAATTACTTTTGAGAGCAAAAAAGGTTTTGAAATGTCATTACAATTTTGTATTGTCTTTTTATACTCCTTGTGGCTTCATTGTTCTGGACAAGGCTTTACTACCAGACACCTACGGTAAGCATCACGAGGCTTTTTATTTTGGATTGGTGATATGATTAAAACCACTCTCCACCCACTAGTTTTCAATTGTTATACAGCTTTCATTTTCGCACGTTATGGTGGCTATTAGCGTTGCGCAATAAATTATTATAACCATTTAACCCCACTCCCCCTTCCCTCAAGGAAACACACACTCTACCATATATGGACCTATGTGTTGAACTAATATGGCTAAAGCTTATTGAAACATACGGGAATATGGTTATTTATGCTGTAGGAGGGCTAGTCTGCCCTACGTACCCCTCCAAGTTTTGATAGGCATATTTATTATTTTCTTTTAAATTCAAACATTGAAAAACTGAGAGGAAATGGAAAGCCAAGTGCCCCACCAACCACGTAAAACAAAATATTCAGCCATCTTGCAATTTAAACCACTCAAAGAGCTTTGAAAAACTAAGGACGCATGCTTATGTTTTATTCTTTTTTTTTTTTATTGTGTTTTGTTTCGTGTGGGTTTTTTTAAAGACCGCCCTCCCCATCGCCCCCCCCCCTCTCTTGAATACAACCATAAATATGAATTTTCTTATTTTCTATCAATTTCTTGAAGAATATGTAATCGCTACTCATGTTTAGATTTCAGCAAGTCTCATATTCACTGATCATATGCTTTGTTCACAGTTATTTCTACATTTTGAATGAAAAGAGGAACTCATGATAAAAGTTATTAATATGTAAACATAAAATAGTTTCATGTCATTTACTCTGCCCTCAGCGCGGAGTGCGACAGAGCCAACCACCAGTACAACTGTCCCACCAGTGGCAACGACCAAATTACAACCCCGACAAGTTGGCATGGGTGTTTCCGTGGTTTGAAACTTTGACCAATTTCCAGACATATAATGTTCCAGTCACTTAAACACACCGTAGCCAGGGTGTACAGTGCATATACTTAACATTCAATATAACATTTTCTTTCTTGGAAAACGTGTTATCCTTCAATACAATACGATGATACACTTTAATAATCAGTCTGTTTTCCGCTTTATTACCATTCGTTGATAAGTGCAATTATGTGAATGTGTGCAATTATGTGATTTGAATTCTAATTTATTATTCAAGGTATCCCAAGAAGTCTATGCTGAAATTTCATCGACGGAAGAACATAAGTCCGAGTCTCTAAAGTCAACTAAAGGATTCTACATTGATACGAAACCAATTCCATCTTCCCAGTCTGATAGCAAAGGATACTTCAGTCCTAACACCAAGCCCAGGAAGAACGATGATCCCGTAGACAGGGCAGAAGCTGTGTATACCAATACACAGTACGACAGGGCACCGCAACGACAGGGCACCGCAGGAGGAAAATCATGACCCTCAATATCTCGTTGACGGTTTACGGTATCTTCCTCTAATTCGTAATGTAGGCACAATCGCAAACAATATTTGCGCTGCGGGTAGGGTTAGGAACAGGCAAGAGAAATTTCATGTTTCTTATTCTCTATTTTGTTTCTAATACAAGAAACATCCCCCTACCCACACACGCACACACAGACACACATACACACATCATTCAAGGTAAGCATGTAGTTGGTCCTCTGTATAGAGGCTACGATCAAAAATTATCTGTTTGCAACGAAGCTATTTTTTTCTTCTTTAAAGCCAGAAATAATTTACACAGGTAAACAACAAAAAAGCTGTTATGATCTATACCAGGGGCGGATCCAGCCGGCGACAAAAAGGGTGCAATTCTTGAGAAAATATTTAGCGGCGACTCAGCCAGCCGGCGAATAAGCGGGGGGGGGGTTGTCATTATCCCCGAAAAGCGGGTAGCTCGTTGACGGTTTATGGCATCTTGCTGTAATTCTTAATGTAAGCAATATCATAATTTATAAACAAGGAACACCCCACCCCCACACGCACACGCCATCCAATGTTAGCATGTAATCGGTCTTCTGTATAGAGGCTACGATACAAAATTATGTGTATGCAACGAAGCTCTATTTTTCTTTAAAGCCCGAAAAAATGAAACGGGTTATTACAAAAAAACGCAAATATCTGTTCACATGGGTATCGGTGCCAAAAGCATAGCAATTATATAAGACACTATAATATTGTGCACAAATACCAAAATAGTAAAGAGAAAACATATGAAAAGAAAGCAAAGTAATAAAATACTATTAATTTTTTTAAAGTTTGCTCACAGTGCACAGAGTTCCAAAGTACGTGTAGACCCATTATGAAAGTACAATGAAAGATAAGAAACGAGATAGAAACGGAGAAAAAAATTAAATGTCGTCCTGACCAACACGGATTAACTGAACCGGACAACTTTCAACATTTCATTCAAAGTTTTAAGACCCATACAAAATATATTATTATAGGTGGGGCATTGTCTCTATTATTTCAGCATTTTCTCGGGTCTTTTAGATGTTTGTAAATGCGACGAACAAGATAATGTCAGTATCCAACATAAATTGTATTTCAATAATTCTAAAGAAATCGAAAAAGTGTAATGTTAAGTACGTTAACCCCAAACCATACTATCCACTTGTTCTCTTTGTTTTGTTCTTGGTTATCTTGGTATCGGTCTTGGTATTATTCATATAATTACTATAACAGTAGTCACACTCAGGTTAAAAAAATAAAGGGGTGGTGTCATAATTCGTGTTGCAGTTTCATTGTCAGTCATAATAATAGTGTCGGTAATTTCTCTTTCATTGGTAAAATATATATATATAACTTCACTCTGTCGCCACCCAAACTGACCATTATTGTCTCTGGACCAATATCGTCTCTGGACGCAAGTTTCATAAAGTCTCATAAAGACGGTTTATATAATAATGGATCCTCAACTTCGGTTTATATTTCATCCTATTCTCGTCGCGTGGGTAACATGTAAGTGTATTATCTATTTGTTACCCCTAAAAAACATAAAGGCTTAATCTCAATTAATCATCCAAATCAGCCAAAGACAAAGCAATTTTCCTGATGAAAGTACGTTTAGAAACCTCTGTCCATCAAGAGATATCTGCAATACCCCCAACTCCCTCCGCAAAAATGAACAAAAAATAAGAGCGAAAATACAGAAATGGTAAACAGATTATCTCATTGTTGTTATCTTAATTCTGCCAATGCCCTAATTTTACCCGTAGATACATTTCGAAACTTGTCTTTGGGTCTTATGTCCTATTTAAGTGGGGCGGCAATACTTAATGTTCTTAAAAATATAAGAAAACGAATGCCAACACATGAAGACATGTTATCGCTTGCTCGATTTATTTTTGAATTCCTTTGAGAATTCGTATTTTATTGTATTTGTTTATTTTGCAGCCTGCCATGCCATTATCACTGTTCAGATTTCGGCTGATGTTGAGATCCCTGCAATCGGTGAAGATGTTCAACTTTGTTGCGGTTTTATGCCTTCGAATAAGAACGCAGGTATATTTATCGCAAAAGACAATTTGACCATTTTAGCTAGGAAAATATGTTTCCAAGGTGGAGACTGCGAGAAAATTGTTAGTAATGATTCAAAAAATGCAAACAAGATCACATGGATGACGGACAATACTTTCGCTAACCTGACAATCAACGAATGGGGAATGAGCGACAACGGGGATTATCTATGCATTGTGGACAGCATAAGATCGAAAACAGTTAAACAGGATGTGCTCTTGCCTGGTAAGTAAAGCCCCTTTTAAAGCATATTGAGGCCATGTACTTTGATATGATATGATGAAATATGAATGATATGATATGAAAAGAAATCTTAATGTAGGCCAACCAGAAAATAAGCTTAAAGACAACGACACCTTCTTTTCTTCGATTCCCATAATGCAATACTTTTTCCGTGAAGTTGCATTATACGACCATCTATTTCAAAACTTTCCAACTTATTCAGTCACACTTTTTGATATATATTTTCTATTTGTACATTTATTCTTGTTTTCTCATTGTCTAATAAATTGAATACATGCGTGTGCATGCAGGACCACCCGATACTCCAGAAATCTATAGTATCAATCTGATAGATGGTGAAGAAGCCAATGTGAACTGCACATCCAACAACGGATATCCAGCTCCGCTCATCCACTGGCACATGGAATCAACTAACCTCACGAACGATTCTTCTCTACACGTGACAACAAATCAAAATGGCCGTGTAAACGCTAGAAGTACTCTCGTGTTCACATCATCACGTTATGATCTTGGAAAACGGCTTATCTGTCAAGTATTCCAACCGACAGTGCCCTCTATGATCTCCCAGAATGATACCAAGGTTCTTAACATCCTCTGTAAGTTAACAGAATTGTAAGAAGTTGAGTACCCTCAAGAAAGTACAATATCACATCTAGATTTTGAATTATCCCTTAAATCAAATTGTGTTTGGTTAAGCGTTTCATTAAAACATGAATATGAAGTGATTAATACACGCTGTTCCTTGTAATATAATTCAAGTTGTCCGATCAAGATTTCAAAACCTCTTTAAAATCGCTCCTTAACATCATCTGTAAGTTAACCCAAACTGTAAGAAATGTAATAATCCAAAGAATGGTAATAATACACACGCTCTTTCTCGCTCTTATGAATTATCACGTAGAAACAACAATAAGTTTTCGTTCAATACTTTGATAATAAAAATGAATTTCAGGTAATTTATACAAATCCTTGATGACTAGACTTCTGGGCAAACAGTTCACGGCTTCTGTTATCATTACATTAAATTGTATTCATATGTTTTGGACAACCTGGATTTATAAATGTTGTACCACTGCATCAAATGCCTAGACGATGTTGACATATATATATATATTTTCGTCCCCCTCTTTCTCTCTTTATAACGCAGACGCTCCTATCATTGTCAACATTTCTGTTCGACACCTTGAAAACGAAAAGCCATTCCTCAGTATCGAGTTCATATGTTCATCCGATGCCAATCCACCAGCTATTAACTTCTACTGGTACCACACCCAGACGATCCTAACAAACACTTCTAGGCATCTTATTTTCTCTGGCATGGTCCAGATGAAAACCATCTCTACAAGTAGACTACTCATCAATAATGTTCAGCCAAGCTATTCTGGGAAATATGAATGTCAGGGTATAGCAGATCTCGGTAAGGCCACTGCGACTTTGAACTATACCAGTGAGTATATAAAACGAAAGTTGGCACCTGTTCATGGTTTAAATCGCATCACATCGGTATTTATATTTCGGAAAAGAAACGATTAAAATACAAGACAATCTTTAACCTATAGATTTATATTTCAACCATTTAAATCCCCTTTTCTTTTTCTACGTACAGTCATCCCAGATCCACCCTCTCGGTTTTTCGTCGACCAAAACCAGACGACATCTTCAACTCTCTTCGTTGCCTGGCAACCAGGATTCGATGGCGGTTGCGAAAAACTTTCACTTTGGAATACATATTAAAATACTAGACAATCGTTGAAACAATAGATTCCCATTTCAACCAGTTAAAATCCCCTTTTCTATGTTTACGTACAGTCATCCCAGATCCATCTTCTCGGTTCTTCGTCGGCCAAAACCAGACGACATCTTCAACTCTCTTCGTTGCCTGGCAACCAGGATTCGATGGCGGGTTGCAACAAACTTTCACTCTGGAATATTTATTAAAATACAAGACAATCTTTAAAAACAAAGATTCCCATTTCAACCATTTAAAATCCCCTTTTCTATGTTTACGTACAGTCTTCCCAGATCCACCTTCTCGGTTCTTCGTCCACCAAAACCAGACGACATCTTCAACTCTCTGTGTTGCCTGGCAACCGGGATTCGATGGCGGGTTGCAACAAAATTTCACTCTGGAATACTGTTCAAACGACACGCAAGGGGGGAAAGATGGGTGTAAATTTATCCCAAACATCACAGTGACATCCTACACATTGGAGGAACTGAACCCATTCACGTGGTACCGGATGACTCTATGGGCTGTGAACAGCGCGGGGAATAGTACCGCAGTGGAACAAGTAGCTTCAACAACTCGTAAGTTTCTTAATAACGCAAATTTCTATAAAAAAATACGTTTGAACTTGAATCATCTAAAAAAGTTTACAATCATCTTTTTCGTTACCGAACGCATTATTTTGTACTCAGCCGCCATATGCCGTTATGAATGCACACGCTTCCATATACAGTGGTTTCATGTATTCTTGTGTTCCTGATGCTCAAAATGTAATCATCCACGAAAACATGTTTACATTCCTTGTGACTAAAGGCCTGTTTCTTAAAGGTACATTTTTCGTTATCAATACATATCTTTTTTGTTCTAATTTCTTTAAATGAATTTTTTTCTCCGGCGTTTTGCATTTAGAACACGGTGGTCAATATGATAGCCACTTTTTTATCTGGCTTTTCAGCGTTCTAGATTAATCATCTAGAGTAGAAAGTGCATAGAATTTTTCACTATCTCTCTTTATCTTAAGTTCAGCCTTTAGTATGACCCCACTGCCATATCCTCTGAATGAGAATGTCTTTTTCAATCAATTACACATTACATCTTACTCGAAAGTGTTTTTTTTTTAATATATATTTATTAGTGTACGGCTTCAACTATCAAAGTTTAACCACAAAAAAGTAGAGTTGTTTAATTGTATTCTCTCATAACTGGTGTAATCAGATTCAGTTATAGGTGTTTATTTTTCGTTAATGCTGCATTTAATGGTAATGGTCGGATGAGGAATAATGCATAAAGGATAAAGTTTATTACAGTGTTGAACCAGTTTAATTTTCACCCCATCCAGTTCATTCTCTACTATACTTTATACGTTATACTTTGATTATAAGCAATTACTAAATCATAAAATACGGACAACTTTTGAATTGATGAAAGAAACTTGACAGAGCTATTTATAACCATTTCTTCCATTTGAAATCGAAACATTACAACCACAACCATGTGAGATTTAAAAAACACTTATCAAACGCCATTAAATGATAGCTCTGTTTCTGTTTTCTTCTCCATGCTTCCTTGTTTGGGCTTTATGCAGCGTTGCAACCCGAGGGCTATGGTAAGGACTAAAGCTTTATCATCATTAAGAAAAATTCCTTTTTTTTCTTCTTTGTTTGTTGGTTGGCTGTGAGAGGAAATTATTATTTATTCATTTGTTTAAATTTATTCATGTACCATTTGTGGGATGGAACACGCTGATCAGCACAAATGTTACTTATGTTATGGGTCGACAAAACATTTTCTGCACAGGTCTTCTTTCTCTAGTCCAGTGAAAGGAAAATATTTTATTTTCCATTTCGAATCATTCAAGAGAATCACAAGATTATATTCCCTCTCATGCAATCATGAAATGAATAGCAAGTTCTGACATGTTTAACAAAAGTTTGGCTGAGCAGAAATATATAGAGGGATGCGAAAATGGAGCAAAGAGAACAACTTTTCCCTTATTTAGCTCAACCGTGTATGTCTCCTAATTTAAAGACCATGGCCCCGTTGCATAAAACTTACCATTGATGGTAACTTTGCCATCAATGGTAACTACCATGGAAACCTTGATTTTGATTGGCTGTTGAGCCCTGTTACCATTGTAGTTGCCATTGATGGCAAAGTTACCATCAATGGTAAGTTTTATGCAACAGGGCCAAGGTGTTCATAAATCCAATTAAACGATTCCTACAGAATACATAACACAATATAGTCTAATGTGGATTAAACTATCCCACTCTCTGTCTCTCTCTCTCTCTAAAAAGAGTAATGATACCATAATGATTTTCCTCTTATTTCATCATCTAGGCATAACCACCAGCTGGGACAAACTGAAACAATTCTTAACATTGTCAAAAGCAAACCAATCCCTCGAGGAAATCTGCTTAGTCATACTGAGGACTTACCACGGGCCAGACTGTGCCTCTGTTAATAGAACAGAGTGCATTGAACCGGGCACAAAGGTCAGCATCACCCCGGATGACGACACAGTTTTGGTGACCGTTGGCAGGGGACTGTGCAGTAAACCAGCTGGTCTAACAGGTTGAGCTATTATCCTTTCTTTTATAATTATTCGTAAGAAAAAGGGAATATTTCGAGATTACCTGCAGGCATTTACCATCAATTCCCATTACTTACAAATTGTCTTAAGATCTTGATGAAAACTAGGTTTTGAAACAAATAATATATTTTTGAAGTGGCAAGTAGAGAGCAGAAGTCCCTTGATTCAATGGAAAAATCATCATAACATGCTCCCTTACTTTTATAAGAGACAACTTATATATAAGTGTACATTGAAACATAAAGCCAATATCATCTAGATTTAATCAACATGCAGAACGAGAAATGAGCATGGGACAGAAAGAGTTCATGTTCGGCTGTATGTGCGAGGGTGGGTGAATTCACATGCGTGTGTGTGTGGATTGGATTCACATGTGTGCGTGGGTGGATCCATGTTTGTGTATATTCACATATATGCGTTTAGATTCACATGATACATGCATGGATCTATTCGGATTCACGTGTGTTGGGTTTATGTAGGTGTTAGGGTGGATGAACATGCATTTGTGCACACTACAGTTGTGGGTGGATACATGTGTGTGTATGGTGAGGGTGAATTAAGCACGTGACTGTGTGGTTTGTATTACATGTATTAGTAAATTTGCCATCTGCAAACACAACAAATCCTCCTACATATGGCTTCGTAAAATGCTATTTTAAACAAATGGGATATAGGGATGTGATCGTAACATCCATACATAAACCATGGATATAATTATTTTTTGCCATTAAAGCAATCTCCTACAACATTGTATAGAAAAACCAATATCCACAACATTCTAGTCATGGTATTGTTTGTCCTAGACTCACCAGTTGAGAAGCAGCCATCAACTGAAAGTGGCTTTCCTTTCATGACAATCGCTATAGGAGTGATTGCCTCTGCTGGCTTCATCCTGCTGATTTCACTGGGTTTGATGTCCTTATATGGAGTGTTATGCTGTGTGAAACGAAAGAAGGGTATGTCGTAAAACAGCTGATCCACTGCATTCACCTCTAACAAATCAAAACATACACATATACCAGATGTATTCCCCATTTCATTCTTAAAGTATTTTCTCCAGGCTCCAATCTTCAACTTTCTCGTTACGTTTTCTTTTCATTTCACCACCTTTTGCTTTTTGTTTGTGTTTTGATTTGTGTTATTTGTTTTTTCGTATTGTTTTTCATCATTCCTTTTACTTCTCCCCCCCCCCCTCCATCACTTCTAAAACACTTAAACAGCATTTATTCCCATACTGATTTATGTTTCCTCTGATTTCTATATACAGTATATCATTATCTTGCTTCCCCCCCCCCCTGTTTTTCCTTTTAGAGTATCTTCCTGTACAGTATTCGTCTTTTTTTCCTGCCGCTCATGAAATAACTACTGCAGCTTGTTACATATGCTTTCACTTTCTAATAAGATTCTTATTTCTGTAAACATAAAATAGTTTCATGTCTATCACTTTGCCCTCAGCGCGGAGTGCAAAAGAGTCAACCACCAACACAACCGTCCCACCAGTGGCAACGACCAAATTACAGCCCCAACAGGTTGGTATAGATGTGTGCCTGTTTTCAAACTGTAACCAATTTCAAGAGATATAATGTTAAAAACACACCGTAGTCAGGGTGAACAGCGCATATACTGCATATATTTTTTCTTTCGACACAATATGATGATACACTTAATCAGTCTAAAACTGTTTTCCACTTTATTACCATTCGATGATAAGCGCAATTCTGTGAATGTGTGCAATTATGTAATTTGAATTATAATTTATTTTTCAAGGTATCCCAAGAAGTCTATGCTGAAATTTCATCGTCGGAGGAACATAAATCCGGGTCTCCGAAGTCAACTAAAGGATTCTACATGGACATGAAACCAATTCCATCTTCCCAGTCTACAATCCGTGGTCGTAAACCATCGGGAAGTTCTGACTATGTCATTCCCAGTTTTACAAGGAAAGAGCACGAGCCTGAGTATGCAAGTGCAGAGGATCCGACGTATTCCAGTGCTATATTACGAATGACAGGAGATGATGATGATGATGACGATGATGGTGTGACAACCACGTGCATGTATATGGAGATAAATCCCAACGTTCCAATGGAGTCTTGCTCACAAGGTTCCAAAACATCCGGACCTGATAGCAAAGGATACTCAGTCCTAACACCAAGCCCAGGACGAATGATGACCACGAAGACAGGGCAGAAGTTGTGTATACCAACACAGAGTACGACAAGGCATCAGAGGAGGAAAATCGTGATCCTCAGTATATCAATACTGCGCCCATCACAGCCATTGGCGGTGATGTGACAACCACATACATGGAGATAAATCCAGAAGTGGTAAGCGAGTTCTGTTTTCACGGCTCTAAACCATCTAGATCTGACAACAAGGAATGTCTTAGTGCTTCCTTTGAGCAAATGAAGAATGCTGATCATGTGGACAGGGCAGAAGGGGTGTATGTCAACACAGAGAACACATGTAAGGAGGAACCTCATGATCCTCATTATACCAATACTGTTCCCACGGCAACGGACGATGATGATGACGATGGGACGGCTGCATACATGGAGATAAAGCCTTTGTCATCCACAATCCAGTTCACAAAATGATGACGAACCGCAGGGAAGGGGAATGATACAGTAGACAAGCCTGGTGATCTTCATGTTTAAACGGAAGACTCGGCAACATGCAAATTGCAATGTGAGATATTGATCACACAAGTTCTCTGTATTAGTAATACACTAACGTTGGTTCACAACACTTTGTAGAAATAAGAAGTTACAATAATTGACATAAGCTAATGAAATCGTTGCATTTGATTGGTTGTGAGTAACTTTATCATATGATTATGGCATTTATTATTGATAACAGGTTTTATGAAACAGCACAGATCCATCTAATACGATACCACAAATCAAATTTAGGACAAGAAAACTGAGGAATAATCCTGTGCCGTATCTGATCAAACTGAAAAAAATGAATGTTAGCAAGAATGACATGAATACATTGTATATACTAAGTATGTAAATATCTAACTAAGAATTATTATCAATTTGTGTTGCTTCTAATTTGAATGTTTGTAATGATTTTCATACACTGGAAATACGATTGTAAATGACTAATGCAAGTATCGTGTTTAAGCTACTACATACATGTATATATATATGCATATAGAATGACTGAAAAATCTCATTTATCAATATTCAAATTTCAAGAGATAAAAAAATGGCTGTAGTATTTACTTTTAAACTTAACATATTATGCCTAATAAGTGAATTATCAAAATCAAACACAAGTCAATTTCTTCTAGATCAATGAACACTTGAATAATATTTATAAAACATTTGATATAACTGAATGTGTCATGTTAATTAATGACAATGACATTTTTATTTCTTCAAGAAATGAATTCATTAATGATAGTTTTTGTAAAGCTTTGTACATGTATATACTGAACACATTAATTATAGAAATCAATGTCAAGACTATTCATTTTGTTCAGTTCATCGGATGTATTGTTACCTCTGTTAGTTTTTTTTTAATTACTGTACATGTATATACGTACAATAACTGGATAATCGAAATTAATCACAGTTTCAATACTAAATGGCCAACGCATCTCATCAATTAAAATTGTAACCACCTGACAAGTAGCTGAACAATTGATATGAATAACTGAAAAAGAAAAAAATATGTATAGTATCATTAATATTTGTATAGATATAGGACGAATTCAAACTAAACACTATTGAAAGTCCTATAAGAGATCTAAGAATAAAAAACACTTTTAGCCTCATATACTTTTATATAACACTTTGAATAATACTCTCTTCCAGTAAAAATAATGTAGGATATTGCATTTTGATTTATTATAACGAATCTCTATACCGTATACAGTTCTTAGTTTATACGTTGTTTCCATTTATACTGATTTTTTTTTTTTTTTGTATATCTCATCACCATTTTCGAAATCTAAAAACAAACAAGAAACAAAGTTTACAATGTAACTTTCTTCCCATTGATTCAAACTTTCAGTTATGCTTCTTCCTCAAATCTACTTCCAACTCCGGGCTGCTATGTTCAGTATTATTAATATACCATTCAATAACAAGTGTATATATTAAACATTGACATGTATAATACATATCATATGTAACATTATTTAACACAAAAATGTTTTGTTTGTATTACCAAATGTTGCATTCATCAATGCTGATTATCTTTACGGTATGAACTCTATCATTGTTGTTTATAATTTGTTATTTGATAGTTTTGTCAATACTGATTAGCTTTTAAAATGCACTCTTTCATTGTAAAATCATCGCAATTCCGCTTTGCTGCAAACATTTTTTTGTTATAAAAATCAATAAACCGTTTCTCTATCTGTCTATCTATCTTTTAATTTGGGCTACTTAGCGTATTGAATAACACTTTAAATGTGCCACGTACAGCACTCGAAAATAAGACAATGTACTTTCACATCTGTAAAGTAAGATAATATGCAACTGAATCAGGTTTCATGATTCTACTGAGTGGTTTGAGAGTATCATTCTTCTTTTAAAAAGAGATCGTTCCCAAATAAGCAGGGCAGTCGTTTTTTCAGAGATAATTGGAAATCCTCCTCTAAAAGGATTGTTTAATCATGAAGACGGCCTCTCAGTCACACTTTCAAAACTATACTGTCAAGTACCATTTGAAGGGCCGAGGAGTGACAGACTTTTCGGATTGGTAGATTCACAATGAACTTATCCAATAACAAATCAGATATAACTAAAATTAGGTATAATGATGATATTGTCGAAGATCCTGAAATTGTAGCCAATACTTTTAACAACTATTTTTCCTCTATAGGGGTAAACTTAGCTGAAGGTATTCCTCCTTCAACCAAACATTTTTCTGAATACTTAGGCACACCTAACCCCAATACTATTTTTCTCACTCCTATAGTTAAAGAAGATATCATTGATATTGTGTCTAATTTAAAAACAAAAAGAGTCCTGGCTACGATGATATTAATAATTTTATTTTAAAAGGTGTAATATCTTCAATTGTTAGTCCCTTAGTACACATTCTTAATCTATCGTTACTTAATGGACAAGTCCCAGATAACATGAAAATCGCAAAGGTCATACCCCTGTACAAAAAGGTGATAAGTTGAATGTTAGTAATTTTCGACCAATTTCTTTATTATCCTCCTTGTCAAAAATTCTAGAAAAAGTTATTTATCGTAGAACTGTAAACTTTTTAAAAACTCATAATATTTTTTCCAACTTTCAGTTTGGATTTAGAGAAAGACATAATACAGAACATGCCTTATTGAATTTTGTTGACAAAGTAGCTCATGCTTTAGACAATTGCTCTCATCTGGTTGGTATCTTCCTGGACTTCTCCAAGGCCTTCGACACCATCAATCATGACATCTTATTATTCAAACTTTCTCATTATGGGGTGCGTGGGAAGGCCTTGGAGTGGTTCAGAGCTATTTATCCAATAGACGACAATACGTATTCTTGAATGATCATACTTCCAATATGCAAAACGTAAATTGTGGAGTACCACAGGAAGTTTGTTGGGCCCTTTATTGTTTATTATTTATATAAATGACTTTTGTAAATCATCCGATGTCCTTTCATTTATACTTTTTGCAGACGATTCTAATCTTTTTTATTCCCATAAAAATCCAAATACTTTAGTCAATGTTGTAAATTCTGAACTTGAAAAAGTCACCCAATGGATAAGACCTAATAAACTATCCCTTAACCTCCAAAAAACCAAATATATGTTATTTAGTAATTCTATAGACACACTGCCCATGGATATTGTTTTTGACGATACCCCCTTGGAAGTTGTCTCATTCATTAAGTTTCTAGGTATAACTGTTGACAACAAACTTTCGTGGAAATACCATATAGATAATACGTGTAAAATTATTTCACGGAATATTGGCATAATGAATAAGCTTAAATTTCATTTCCCGACATCAGCCCTTCTCATGCTTTATTCATCTCTAATTGTACCATATCTGAATTATGGGATACTTGCTTGGGGCAATACGCAGCAAACTCTATTAAATAGACTGATTTTATTACAAAAGAAGTCTCTCCGTATTATCTACAATTCTGCATTTCTCTCACACACAGACCCGTTATTTGTTACTAGCAGGCTATTAAAAACAAATGACCTGTATCTATTCCACTTAGGACAATTTATGTATAACTACAGTAGAAGCACCCTTCCACATATATTTGATGCCATGTTCCCCCTAAATCGGTCATTTCATGATTACCCAACTAGACGGTCTAACGAATTTCACCTACCTCTATTTAGAACTTTATTAGCAAAGAAATCATTTATGTATGATGGTCCTAGATTTTGGAATTGTTTAAGTGAAGATATTAAAAATAGTCCATCCCTAAATTCTTTCAAGAAAAAACTAAAAATATTTTTGCTCAAATCTTATAGTAATATACAATAATAATCCGATAATATCTGGTAATCATCTTAAATTCTCATTTAGGTCTTCATCATCTGATCGATTAATCGAATATTTATTTGTTCTTTTGATCTTACCTTCCCAGAATCACCAATATAACTACCTCTTCTTCGGTCATGATTTGTCCTGCATGCTACTTCCTTCTCCCTTCTTCTTCCTTCTTCCTTTCCCCTCTTTTCTTCTTCTTGTATATGTTTTCCTTGTCCTTGTCCTTTTGTGGTTGTCGTTCTGTAATATTGTTTTGTGTTTTCTAGGTCCTCGTAGGCACAATTTGAAACAATTTTTATTTCTTTCTGGGGGATCCACAAATTACAAGCACTGCTTTTTAGTGGATCCCCCCATTTCCTCAGAAATTAAAGAATTTCTTGTAATAATGTTATTATGTTCATACAGTGTATTTGTACCTATCAAGATTTACTTTCTGTAATAATATATGTAATGCCTTTGTTTATCTTTCTGTTGGAAATGAAATAAATACAAATAAATAAATAAATAAATACAGTGTAAAGACGTTATATCCATTAGTATAAAGTTTGAATCTAGCATGTTGAAAAGTTGTCATTCATAGGCCTTTGGAAATGCCTTTTTTTACAAGCGCACACTGCCCGGTGTCTGCTTTGTACAAAATTATTTGTAAAAAAGGGGTTGTCATATCCCCGAAAAGCGGCTAGCTCGTTGACGGTTTATGGTACTGTAATTCTTAATGTAGGCATAATCATAGTTTCTAAAACAAGGAACACCCACCGCCCCCCCCCCCACACACACACACACGCCATTCAAGGTTAGCATGTAATCGGTCTCCATGGTCTCCTGTATAGAGGCTACGATAAAAAAATATATGTATGCAACGAAGCTATATTTTTTCTTTAAAGCCAGAAGAAATGAAACAGTTTATAACAAAATCGCAAATATCTGTACACATGGGTATCGGTGCCAAAAGCATAGCAACTATATTAGACATTATAATATTGTGCACAAATACCAAAATAGTAAAAAGAAAATATATGAAAAGAAAGCAAAGTAAAAAAATACTATTGATACATAATTTTTTTCAATTTGCTTACAGTGCACACAGTTCAAAAGTAAATTTAGGCCTACTATGAAAGTACAATAAAAGATAAGAAACGAAATAGAAACGGAGGAAAATTTTGGATGTCGATCTGACCACCAAGAATTGACCGAACCAGACAACTTTCAACATTTCATTCAAAGTTTTAAGACCCATAACAAAAACATATTTGGTATAGAAGTGGCATTGTCTCGTTTATTTCAGCATTTCCAGGGGTCTATTATAGATGTAAGTAAACGCGATGAACAAGATAATGTCAGCATTTAACATAAATTGTATTTCAATAAGTCTAAGAAAATCGAAACAGTGTAATGTAAAGTACGTTAATCCCAAACCATACTATCCACTTCTTCTCTTTGTATTGTTCTAGGTATTCTTGCTATCAGTCTTGATATTATTCATAGAATTACTATAGCAGAAGTCAAACTCATGTTTCAAAGCAAAAGAGGTGGTGTCATATTTCGTGTTGCAATTTCATAGTCAGTCATAATAGTGTCGGTAATTTCTCTTTAATTGTTAGTAAAACTTTAACTTCACTTTGTCGCCACACAAATTGACCATTATCGTCTCTGGACGCAAGTTTCATAAGGTTTCACAAAGCCAGTTTATATAACAATGGATCCTCATCGTCGGGTTATATTTTATCCTATTCTCGTCGCGTGGGTAACATGTAAGTGTATTATCTATTTGTTACTATTAAAAACATAAAGGCTTAATCTCAATTAATCATCCAAATCCGCCAAAGACAAAGCAATTTTCCTGATAAAAGTACGTTTAGAAACCTCTGTCCATCAAGAGATATCTGCAATACCCCCAACTCCCTCCGCAAAAATGAACAAAAAATAAGAGCGAAAATACAGAAATGGTAAACAGATTATCTCATTGTTGTTATCTTAATTCTGCCAATGCCCTAATTTTACCCGTAGATACATTTCGAAACTTGTCTTTGGGTCTTATGTCCTATTTAAATGGGGCGGCAATACTTTATGTTCTTCAAAATATAAGAAAACGAATGCCAACACATGAAGACATGTTATCGCTTGCTCAATTTATTTTTGAATTCCTTTGATAATTCGTATTTTATTGTATTTGTTTATTTTGCAGCCTGTCATGCCATTATCACTGTTCAGATTTCGGCTGATGTTGAGATCCCTGCAATCGGTGAAGATGTTCAACTTTTTTGCGGTTTTATGCCTTCGAATAAGAACGCAGATATATTTATCGCAAAAGACAATTTGACCATTTTAGCAAGGAAAATATGTTTCCAAGGTGGAGACTGCGAGAAAATTGTTAGTAATGATTCAAATAATGCAAACAAGATCACATGGATGACGGACAATACTTTCGCTAACCTGACAATCAACGAATGGGGAATGAGCGACAACGGGGATTATCTATGCATTGTGGACGGCATAAGATCGAAAACAGTTAAACTGGATGTGCTCTTGCCTGGTAAGTAAAGCCCCTTTTAAAGCATATTGAGGCCATGTACTTTGATATGATATGATGTAATATGATGTAAGAAATCTTGATGTAGGCCAACCAGAAAATAAACTAAAAGACAATGACACTTTTATTATTCGATTCCCTTAATGACATGTTTTTTCCGAGAAGTTGCATTATAGGACCGCCTATTTCAACACTTTCCAACATATTCAATAACGTTTTTTTTTAATATATATTTTGTGATTGTACATTTGTTTTTCTCATTTTCTAATACATGTGATACATGCGTGTGCATGTAGGACCACCCGATACTCCAGAAATTGATGGTATCAATGATCTGAGAGATGGTGAAGAAGCCGGTGTGACCTGCACATCCAACAACGGATATCCAGCTCCACTCATCCACTGGTACATGGAATCAACTAACCTCACGAAATATTCTTCTCTAGACGTGACAACAAATCGAAATGGCCGTGTGAACGTTATAAGTACTCTCGTGTTCACACCATCACGTCATGATCATGGAAAACGGCTTATCTGTCAAGTATTCCAACCGACAGCGCCCTCTATGACCTCCCAGAATGATACCAATGTTCTTAACATCCTTTGTAAGTTAACAGAATTGTAAGAAATTGTAGGTTTTCAATAATCTCTTAAATAAAATTATATTTGGTTAAGCGTTTGATTAAAAAGATGCATATGAAATGATTAATACATGCTTATCCCTCGTAAATAAAATTCAGGTTGTGCGCTCAAGATTTCAAAACATCTTTAAGATCGCTCCTCAACATCATCTGTAAGTTAACCAAACTGTAAGAAATGATATAATCCAAAGAATGGTAATAATAAACTCGCTCTTTCCCATAAAATGTATGATTTATCTCGTAGAAAGAACAATAAGTTCGTTCAACTTAATACTTTGATAATAAAATTGAATTCAAGTGATTAATACAAATCCTTGATGACTAGACTTCTTTTTTCGTTATATTAAACCGCATTCATATGTTTCTTGACAACCTGGATTTTCTAAATTTTGTACCACTGCAACAAATGCCTAGACGATTTTGATATATGTTATCGTCCCTATCTCTCTCTCTCTCTCTCTCTTTATAATGCAGACTCTCCTATCATTGTCAACATTTCTGTTCGACGCCTTGAAAACGAAAAGCCATTCATCAGTATCGAGTTCATATGTTCATCCGATGCCAATCCACCAGCCATTAACTTAAATTGGTACCACAACCGGATGATCCTAACGAACACTTCTAGGCATCTTATTCTCTCTGGCAGGGTCCAGATAAATACCATCTCTACAAGTAGACTATTCATCTATGATGTTCAGCCGAGCCATTCTGGGAAATATGAATGTCTGGCTAGTACAGATCTCGGTAACGCCACTGCGACATTGAACTATACCAGTGAGTACATAAAATAAAAGTTGGCATCTGTTCATGTTTAAATCGCATCACAAAGGTATTTCTATTTTAGAACAGCAATTATTAAAATACAAGACAATCTTTAAAACCATAGATTCCCATTTCAACCATTTAAATTCCCATTTTCTATGTTTACGTACAGTCATCCCAGATCCACCTTCTCGGTTCTTCGTCGACCAAAACCAGACGACATCTTCAACTCTCTTCGTTGCCTGGCAACAAGGATTCGATGGCGGGTCCCAACAAACTCTCACTCTGGAATACTTTTTAAAATACAAGACAATATTTAAAACCATAGATTCCCATTTCAACCATTTAAAATCCCCTTTTCTATGTTTACGTACAGTCATCCCAGATCCACCTTCTCGGTTCTTCGTCGACCAAAACCAGACGACATCTTCAACTCTCTTCGTTGCCTGGCAACAAGGATTCGATGGCAGGTCCCAACAAACTCTCACTCTGTAATCCTTTCTTTTTAAAGACAATATTTAAAACCATAGATTCCCATTTCAACCATTTAAAATCCCCTTTTCTATGTTTACGTACAGTCATCCCAGATCCACCTTCTCGGTTCGTCGACCAAAACCAGACGACATCTTCAACTCTCTTCGTTGTCTGGCAACCGGGATTCGATGGCGGGTTGCGTCAATCTTTCACCCTGCAATACTGTCCAAACGACACACATGTGTGTGGTGTGGTCACAAACTTGACAGGGAAATCCTACACATTGGTGGGACTGAACTCATTCACATGGTACCGGATGACTCTATGGGCAGTGAACAGCGCGGGGAATAGTACCTCAGTGGAACAAGTAGCTTCAACAACTCGTAAGTTCCTTAATAACGCAATTTCTAAAAAAATTGACGTTTGAACTTTAATCATCCAAAAAAGTTTCCAAACAACTTTTCGTTACCGAACGCATTCTTTTGTACTCAGCCGTCATATGCCGTTATGAATGCACACGCTTCCACATACAGTGGTTTCAGGTATTCTTGGGTTTCTGATGCTCAAAATGTAATCATCCACGAAAACATGTTTACATTCTTTATTTCTAAAAGCCTTCTTCTTGAGGTACATTTTACGTTACCAATGCATATCTTTTTTGTTCTAATTTCTTTAAAGGAAATTTTTCTCCGGCGTTTTGCATTTTGAACACGGTGATCAATATGATAGCCACTTTTTTATCTCGCTTTTCTGCATTCTAGATTAATCATCTAGAGTAGAAAGTGCATAGAATTTCCCACTATCTCTCTTTTTCTTAAGTTCAGCCTTTAGTATGACCCCACTGCCTTATCCTCCGAATGAGAATTTCTTTTCAATCAATAACACAATACATCTTATTCGTGACAATTGTACGAGCTCAACTACAGAGAATGTATGAAAGTTTAACCACAAAAAAGTATATTGTTATTGTATTATTGTTTAATTTTATTATCTCATAACTGCTGTAATCAGATTCAGTTCTAGGTGTTTATTTTTTGTTAATGCTGAATTTAATGGTAAAGGTCGGATAAGGAATAATGCATAAAAGATAAGGCTTATTACAGTGTTGAACCAGTGTAATTTTTCATCTCATCCAGTTCATTCTATACTATACTTTATACGTCAAACTTTGATTATAAGCAATTACTAAACCATAAAATACAGACAACTTTTTAATTGATGAAAGAAACTTGACAGAGTTATTTATAACAATTTCTTTCATGTGAAATCGAAACATTACAAACCACAACCCTGTTACATACCAAAAGAAACACTTATCAAACGCCATTAAATTACAGCTCTGTTTCTGTTTTCTTCTCTATGCTTCCTTGTTTGGACCTTGAACAGCATTGCAACCCAAGAGCTATGGTAAGGACGACGACAGCTTTATATTAAAGACAAATCCCTTTTGTTTTCTTCTTTGTTTGTTGGTTGGCTGTGAGGGGAAATTGTTATTTATGTACCATTTGTGGGATGGGATACCCTGATCAGCTCGAAGGTTTGTTTAGTATAGGGTCCACTGGGGATCCACAAAACATTTTCTGCACAAGTCTTCTTTCTCCAGTCAAGTGATAGGAATATATTTCAGTTTTCATTTCGAATCAGTCAAAAGAATACAATTATAGTCCCTCCCATGCAGTCATGAAATGAAAAGTTAGCTCTGACATGTTTAACAAAAGTTTGACTGAGCAGAAATATATAGAGGGATGCAAAGACGGAGCAAACAGAAAAACGTTTCCATTATTTAGCTTAAACCTTGTATGTCTACTAATGTAAAGACTATGTGTTCATAAATTCAATTAAACGATTCTTACAAAAAACACAACACATTAAAGTCTGATGTGGATTAAACTATCCAACTCTCTGTCTCTCTCTAAAAATAGTAATGATACCATAATGATTTTCCTCTTATTTCGTCATCTAGGCATAACCACCAGCTGGGACAAACAGAAACAATTCTTAACATTGTCAAAAGCAAACCAATTCCTCGAGGAAATCTGCTTCGTCATACTGAGGACTTACCACGGGCCAGACTGTGCCTCTGTTAATAGAACAGAGTGCATTGAACTGGGCACAAAGGTCAGCATCGCCCCGGATGACACAGTTTTGGTGACCGTTGGCAGGGGACTTTGCAGTAAACCAGCTGATCTAACAGGTTAAGCTATTATCCTTCCTTTTATAATTTTATTCATAAGAGAAGGGGAATATTTCGAGATTACCTCCAGGCATACCATACCATACCATCAATTCCCATTACTTACAAATGTTCTCAAGATCTTGATGAAAACAAGGTTTTTTCAAAAATTATATATTTTTGAAGTGGCAAGAAATCAGTAGAAGTCCCCAGATTCAATGGAATAATAATATCATGTTTCCTTTATTTGATAAGGTACTATGTAAAGTGACCATTGAAGATAAAGTCGATATTACTTAGATGGAATCAACATACTGAACTAGAAATGAGCATGTGCATGACAGAAATAGTTCATGTTCAGCTGTATGTATGTGCGTGGATGGGTGGGTGAACATGTATACAGCTTAGTGTTTGGGTGATTTCACATGTGTGGGTGCGTGTGTGTGTTGTGTGGATGAATAAATGCACGTGTGTAGGTGTGGATTTGATTCACATGTGTGTGTGGGTGGATCCATGTGTGGGTGGGTTCACATTTGCTTTTAGATTCACATATTACATGCATATGGGTATAGATGGATTCCCATGTGTTGGGTGTATTTAGGTGTTAGGGAGGATAAACATGCATGTGTGCAGGTGTGGGTGGATACATGAGTGTGTGTGTGGGTTTTCTAGTATTAGTAGATATGCACTCTGCCAAACACAACAAATCCTCCTACATGGCTTTGTAAAACGCTATTTGAAACACAGAGGATATGGGGATGTGAACAAAACATCCACACATAAACCATGGATATAACTAAAATTCGCCATTAAACCAATCTCCTACAACATTGTTTAGAAAACCAATATCCACAACAATCTAGTCATGGTATTGTTTGTCCTAGACTTACCAGCTGAGAAGCAGCCATCAACTGAAAGTGGCATTCCTTTCATGACAATCGCACTAGGAGTGATTGCCTCTGCTGGCTTCATCCTGCTGATTTCACTGGGTTTGATGTACTTCTATGGAGTGTTATGCTGTGTGAAACGAAAGAAGGGTATGTCGTAAAGCAGCTGGCCCCTGCATTCACCTCTAACATACCAAAACATACACTTATCAGATACATTCCCCATTTAATTTGTAAAGTATCTTCTGTAGGCTTCAATCTTCCAACTTTCTTGTTACGTTTTCTTTTTATTTTATCACCTCTTAATTTTGTTTTTCCTCTCTCGTTTTACTCTTCTTTCTCTCTCTCTCCCTCCATCACTAAGATTTTCTTCCTCCGTTATTTTTCTCTTCCTGTACAATATTCGTCTTCATTTTTTTTTTTGTACTTTTTTTATTTCCTGCTTCTCATAAAATAAGTACTCCAGCTTGTTATACATGTATATGCTTTCACTTCCTCTAACCTCTTTTTATCTATATAGTCTCCCCTTTCTCTCTCTTTATCTCTCGTACAATGTGCTTGTTTTCACATTAGCACTAATAATTAAATATAACAGTTATAATAATAAGACAACAATTGAAGTGTAATAAAACGTGTGAGGAAAATTCAAAATATTATAGGTCCATACAGAAAAAAGAATATTAGATAGTTACCAGGATAAGCAAAAGATGAAAGGGAACTTAGCTGACAGTCATAGGATTAAAATGTAGGATATAATTAGAATTTCCAATTACATGAAAATACAGAGGTAAATAAATATTTTCTTCACAAATTTCAATCATTTTATTATTCATATTGTATTTGAGTTAAATCAATAATAAATAAGCAATTACAAACTTGAATATAGATTGATTTATTGATGTGTTATATGTTCACATAGATAATCTTACTAATATACAATATAGATAAAAAGTCAAATATTCATATCACACTCTAACCTTTAAAAGGGAGTAACATTGCCATAAAAATGTACTTTCATTTTAAACTTCCCCAAATTACATGACTTTCTCTTTACATTTCATTTCATTTTGTGCCCTCCAAGCAGACAACGCTGAACCAGAAGGCCGAACGGTATGTTCATCTTTTAGTATTTATGATTTATATATCTTTTTTCTTAATTTTTTAATCAGTAAATAAGATAAATCCTAATAGCAATACTTCTTTGCTCATTACTTTCTTTCAGGAAATACATGTTGGGTAGAGCTCAGCTCTGCCAAGTAGAAACAACTTATATACATGTGTACTTCTAAGAAGTTCACAGGGAAATCAAGTGAACTTGGAGAGTACTTTGAATCCCCCTTTTTTCAAGATTTGTATGCAGTTCCTGACATAGCTTTCACTTTATTACCCAATTGGAAAAACCAGTCAATGAACAGATTCACCTCAACATCTGTCCATTCTCTTGAAGTGCTACAGAAAGATTTGAAACTTGTATTTTACTCATTGTCACTTTAATTTATTTGTGGATTTCCATTCTTAATCATTTGTTATTCAACTCAATGTAAGAAATTGTCAAACCAACGTATACCTCAAACTCAAAATCAACCACATTTGACAGACTGATCCCCATATCAGTGCCCTAAGAAACATCAATACTATTCGTCCAATTTTTTTTACTCCATGCAGGTTGATGATGATGGATTGGTCTATATGTCTGTCTCACATGACCGCACCCATCCCCCAAACGCCCCACCCATACAGACAGAGGAACCCACCGTCTACGCCTCTCTCAATCCAGAAGTCACGCAACGTCGCAAGGGAGAGATGAAATATGCCGACACAAAGGCGACAACCCCTGACGGACAACCTATGTACGGAACTACTTGGTCAAGAAGAGAAAACAAGAGCAGGCCAGAATGCCACCGCCCATACAGACGGACGATGCATCCTACCATGCTGAGGGCATGGATTGCCGCAAGGGAGGGATGAAAGGTGCTATGGGACCTACTACACCAGACGGACAGCCCATGTACGGAAACTACTTGGTCAAGATGCGAAAAGACGAAGAAAGGGCTAAACAGATTGCAGGTACGCATGATGTGTTTGAGATGTATGGTATTTAAGCACTATCCTCCTTGTTAACACATCAAAATCTGGATGATCAAGGATATGGGCCCTCTTTCATAACCTAACAGAAATAACAGGTTGCAATAATTGATATAAGCTATTGAAATCATTGCATTTGATTGGTTGTGAGATAATCTGTTATAGAATTGTGTCTAGATAATCAAGGATATGGGCCATTTGTATAACCTAAAAGAAATAACAGGTTGCAATAATTGATATAAGCTATTGAAATCATTGCATTTGATTGGTTGTGAGATAATCTGTTATAGAATTGAGTCTAGACAATCAAGGATATGGGTCACTTTTAAAAACCTAAATGAAATAACAGGTTGCAATAATTGATATAAGCTATTGAAATCATTGCATTTGATTGGTTGTGAGATAATCTGTTATAGAATTGTGATAGTACTTAATATAAAAATTTGTATGAAATGGAGCCATGTATATTTGTCTTCATCCAAGAAAAGGTGAATAATTTGCAAAATAACAAAGGCAATAGAAAATACTCAAAAACTTGTAGTTTTTCACAATGTTTTGATTTACATATTATAATATTTACATTTATTACTTGAATCTACATGTATATAAGGCTTGCAAGAATATTAAAAGTAATAGAATTGAACAAAGTTCTCATTCGTTCATACACTATCTTTACTAATTTGTATAACAATGATTATTCGAGAAAAAAGTATAAATATAAATGAATATATATATATATATATATATAATGATGATGTTTCAAGAATTGTCAAAGGAGATCTGTCAAATACTTCATCTGAAAGTAACTACCAAATATATGTAGCAAAGAAAAACAAATAGAAGAAAAATAATAAATTGTAAATCCTTGAATCTTTTTTAAAAAGCGGATGATTGCTCAATCCATGAGACATTTCAAAGTATACTTGTACCCTCTCAAACAGCTACTGTTTATAGAGGCCAGCAGTTGTTACACCTCTTCAGCATGTTTGAGTATATACATACTTTTCTTTCATGTGATGAGATTAAGAGTAAACGTTGACTAAGAGGAATTTTTGTCTTACTGTACATATGCATGCTATTACTTAGCCATTATCTCTTTTGTTTGACCTCATCAAAACTACGTAGTGGTTAATTCTAACTGGACGCACTTATCAAAAGAAGGAAGTGTCATTAAACTGCACATTTTAATGATAATATAGGATTTACTATGACATTGCAAAAAAGAAGGAAAAAAATATGAATAGATGGAGAGATACTAGTATTGTATCATCACAAATGAATTTTGAAATTACTTAAAGTTATGAAACTTTAAAGGTTTATGTTTTGTCTGTAAATATTTGAGGAACTTTAATATTTGTAGTAAGATATCACAACCTGCTGTTTTGCAGAAGTTCAGTATGCAAATTATATCGATATTATGCTGTATTAAAACTTGTATGTGCATGGCATGCATTTCATAACATCTACTTGCTCCCAAATTAGATTTAATCTCCTACTCTAGTCTATAAATCCTACCATCTGCAGGATCACATTGTAGTTTGTAAGCAACACTGTACAAAGATGACAAACACTGTATTTCTGTGAGTAACACTTAACTTTAATTATGATTCCCTGTTAACTAATACATGCAAGTATAGTGTGTGTTGTTTGAATATCGCAATATTTCAGTGATCTGTTGGACAATTTAAAACATTGAATGATACATGTTAACTTGTAATTTAACAATATCCTCTTTCAATTCATTTGTACACACATTATCTGTAAAGAGCCTGATACCTGTAGCATTAAGATGTATAATCAAAATAAATCTTAAAATGTTTTTTCTGCATAATAGTAGTGCTTGATAATGTGAGATTAGTTTCAAATATTAAGGGCTTTGTAACGTATACACGTTGTTGTTAATGATTATTACTATAATGGCAGATATCATAATTCTCATATAAGCTCACATGTACATTATGTAAATCCATATAATTACCACACCATTACACTGTTTCACTCTGAATAAGATCAGCATTTGTAATATAGACTGCAAGAATAATTGACTTTGGAGGAAAATAATAACATTTATGTAGCAAACAGTTCTTGCATTGTAAATCCTGGGTGACTTTCATGTATTTATATATTTAAATGCAGTTGTATCTGAGAACATTGAATCCTAAACTAATCAATTCAGAGTGGCATACTTGTAGACAACAAAGATAATTAATATTGTGCGTATAGAGCATCTTCAACTTTAATTCATCACATGAGAATAACACTCTAGTGGACACTCATTTTCTGTTGATCAGTAATAATTATAATTTGTTATAGTCTAGCTGTATTTCCGTTCATTAAAGGGCTATTCCCAAATATTTTCTTATTTCTTTCAATCGTTTTATCTATGCACTGCACTGAGTGCACTGCATGACAGACCTGTAGCCAATGTTCTCCTGTTCATGTATTTCAATAAAAGTTGCACAGATAAAACAATGATGAGGTTTTAAGAGTTTATCTTTACTTGTTACACTATACTATGACAGGTCCTTACAATGCATTTTAAAAAAAGCTGCACAGATAAAACAATGAACTTTAAAGGGTTAATCTTTACTTGTGTGAGGAAGCAAGTTATCTAGATGATTAAGCTGCCGTATGCATTCTTCTCTCTGCTTGCGAAGGACTTCAAGCATTTCATCGTCCTTGAATTCTTCGCTGTCAGAGCTAGCTCCAGACGCAGAGTCGATGGTTCTGGTATCAGCAGGCTCTGAAATGAACAATTATTTATCTCAGGGTAAAGGGCATGGCAAAAGAATACAAAAGAAAATCATAAAAGAATTTTTTTTTTATAATATTTTAAAAAAGTAGAAAGAAAGAAAAGAGTTCTGTAAAGAATTCAAAAAAGGAAAAAAATGAACAATGAATGCAAAGGGGAAAAAATAAAAGTTGGCAACAGAAAAAAAATATCAAAAAAAGAAAGAAGCACCCATGTTTAAAGAAAGCTGAAGGAAAACTGGGATAGGATGAAGAGAGAACAACTAAATTTGATTGCAATACATAAAGGATATTTTGCAAAAGGGTAAATAAATTCAAAAGAGAAAGATTGGATACAAGATGAAGTATGTATAAAGAGTGTGATGGATAATGAGGAAATAGGGATAAATGTGAAAATTATGAATGATTGAAGTACGGACTGAGAGTTTAAGAGTGAGACCTAGAAATATGTGAGAGACAAAAGTGTGAAAATATTTGTGAATGATGTTAAGGAAATAAAGAAATTTACAGGGGGGACATAAGGATATTTGTGAACAAGGTTTTAATGAAAGAATGAATGAATGGAGGATGGAAGAGGGAGAAGGGGGGCATGAGATGCAAAAACAGTCAAAATACTAGATAGATAAAGAATACTAGAGAGTAAAAGAGAAGTATCATAAAAATGAATGAAAATATACAATAAAAATACAACATAAATTTTGTACAATATATCAACACAAATTCAATTAACAACATATTTTCTAGCATCCAAATCCATTCAATACTGTTAATATTAGAGGTTTTCTCAAGTGCATATATGCATTGAATTTGTGCTGGAGCAATACAACATCGTAGAGAGAACATTTAGTACAATGCCAACCACAACCTGCAAGGATAGTAAACTCTTTAAAGAGTTGTTGGATCTTTCTACAAGCACTGTTTCGAATAGGTATAAAAACTCAACAGTCCTTGAGCCAAGAAATAAATGGGCTAATATATCACCCTTATCAACCAGGAACATCCGGCACTCATGCTACAAGTATATACATGTAATGTACAAGTAGTTTACGGTACTATGAACATAACAAAATGGGTTAAAAGATATTCCATGACTGGCTTCATTTAAGTATTAAATATGAATGGCTAGACTGATACTAAAATCATAAGAAAATATATTTGGTGGTATATCATGTTTTTAGAAGGAATAATTGAAATATGTGTATATGTACCTCACTAAAGCAAGGGCATTTCATAATAATACACTTGCAGTTGATTTGCAGAAACATTTCTTGTCTTAAGATATATATTTGTATATTAATTAAAAAGGATTGATCTTGTAAAAAAAAATGGGAAAAGATACCAGGTAGTAAAAAGAAAGTTTGCCTAGAGCCAGAAGGACTTTATAGGCTCATATCGTTCAAAACAAGAGTTTACGTCCTTCTTTCTCTCAACAACAATCCACACTGTATCTGACATATATAATACCTCTTGAAATTCTCTCTCTGAGGAATCCTGTCACCTATTGGTGGCGTAAACATCAAAGTATCTTGACTCAATGCAGATGATCTAATGCTGGAGGGAGTTGACCTTTGACTGGAAGGTAGTGACCTTCGACCTACTGGGGAACTAAACATCCTATTACAGATGACCTATGTAGTGAAAGAAGGAAAGAGGCAGACAAGCGGTTTTAGAAATTGAGAAGTGTTTAACACAAGATGAAATTGATTTCATTCTTGTTAATGACAACGACACCCTACATGTTAATGAGGTTTTGAAATCGAAGGTTACATGGCACGTAGGAGAAGTCAGAGACAGCGTTAAACAACAAAATATGCAGACATGAAAAGAAAAATAGATCAGTTTAAATGAAACTAGATGTAATTGGAAAGAAGACTCTGTAACATTTCGAAACTAGCGAATGATTGATTGCTCAGATAACCCATTCATGAGCATGTATACTGTTGTGATGTGGTACTTGAATTGCTATTTTTATTACAAGTGTGTGCACGAGATGAGCGCTCTTGAAAACACAGCCATGCTATAATCCGTCATAGCAAACTTTTGAGATCAACTGAAAAAAAGAACAAGGGAAACAAGCCATAAATGGTGAAATGGTCTCAATCTTTGATTCTGTTCCCACCACATTCTCATTTGATACTTTTTTTAAATTATTTCATGCAAATGAAATGTTAGTGATGTCAAATACAAAGCCATGCCAAATCCATGTAACAAGGTAGTTTTTTTAATCAATAGGAACTTGAGAAATCTAATACGATCTGTTTATTCTCCTTCACCCGTCACTCTCATGATAATCATCCCTCTACGGGAACTTTAGGACAATGTCATGGCGACATTGGATCCTATTGTTTCGTCTCAATAACATTCCCCTACCTTACAAATTTTCTATATTATATATAATTGAATTTAAATCAATGACATGTATGTAACCCACAACAACAATACTTTGTTTTTTTAAGAGGACTTACTTGACAAGGCCTCTGTGGCCTTTTAAAAGTTTCTCCTTTTTCTCATTTTTATATTACCTAATTTAGTTGTGAATTTATTACATCACAGTTGTTTAGATGTTATGAACAACTCTTTTGTGCAAGAAAATGATGTCTCTATTTCTTTGTATTGTACCTGTATATATATTTGTTTGATCTGAAACTGGAAATAAATGAATGAGCAAATGATTAAATATATATATATATTATTATATATAAATGTCAATCCAATTAAATAATAGAATAATTAATTACAAATGATTAGTTGGTACTACTGTGATACATGTATGGTGTAAGGATCATGTACTTTGAGAGAGAATGATATTGAAATTGCTCATGCTACCGTACTGGTTTGAACTAGATTGCTCTTATAACAAGAGCACTGTACATGAATTTGTTATTGTGAGAAGTGTCTTTGCTATATAATTTCTCATTGTATTTCAATCATTCTAAAATAGGGAGGAGCAGGAGATGTGTCTTACATAGAGAAGCACAATGCCCACGTATCATTCCTTGCAATATTTTTTTCTCACATTACTGTCATTCAAATCATTTATTTCATGTTATAGTTGATATGCTTTTTATTTCATTGCTTGGCAAAAAATAAACAGAACTGAACTGGTCTTAAATTAATCAAACTTTACTGTTGAAGTGGTTTTGATTTTTCTCTCTAACACAATGCCATAGACAAGACACTGCAGATAAGAGTATTATGTACATCAAGACAATGAGGAAGTGAAAATATAATACATTGATTAGAAACTAAAACTGAATTTGATACACATCAACACTTAAACAGTAGGATCTATAAACACATAATGTCATGTCATTCTTATTCTGAGAATTAATAATCACTCTGGGGAAAACTTTCATTTGGTAATTTAAAAGCCATGAAATATCTAAGCTATTTTTGATACATGCAAATGTCCTCTAATACATCTCATGAAAGCTCATGTATAGTGTAATAGACACTTTCAGTACTCTCTCATATTCTCTGTTAAAGCAATGACTGAAGAAAATGATATCTTGATTTAAATATAAGGAAATGATTTCATGTGCAATTCCAACATCAACTTTTAACACAGAAAGAAAAACAAAAAGCATCTAAGTTACCTAAGAATTGTCTGTAGGCCTACAATCTTTATATGCCCCCCTCCCCCATTTCATGTACATGTATGTCATCATGCAAGAAAAAACAAACTGAGAAAAAAAAAATCCATTTATTTACAACACAAATGTTATTCACTTATTTTAATGACAACAGGTACATGCATGAAAAAGTAAAGGATCCAAGGGTAAGTCATGCATGTTTTGTTAAAGGATATTTTGCAGGTTGATTCACAGAGTTGTTCCATTAGACCCTTTAAAACAATATTTTGGCAAGATTTTCTCTGATCCCAGCCACAATAATATGATGCAAAATTAGAAATGCAAAATTTCAGTTTGTAGATGCTTTCATTTTCATAATGTAGGCCTACATAGCATATCATCATACCTGTTAACCTTTATTACAAACAACTTGCTCATAACATCTTAGACTTACTTGTCCAATGGCACTGTTGATAGACGAGGAGGAGCTAAAATGTAACTGACGTTTTGCTCCTTCTCCATCATCTGTTCTTTGTTGTTGCCTAGCAACAGGGCTTGCATCCATTCCTCCTGTAGTGGTGGCAGCAGTTGAGTCCTCCGGTGAGTCCTCCAGAGTTCTTGTTCTAGTAGGTAATGGGTGAGGCTGATGAGCTATTCTTGCATCTTCTGCAGATGTCTGTAGTTCAGGGTCAAGTGTTTGACTCTTTTCTTGACCAGACCTCACCGTTCCCCTCCCTGGAATATCATTTGATGATAATTTTCCTAAACCCTTTCTTGCTGCATCATATTGATATAATCTGTCTTCTCCTTTGATATCATCATCAATCAGATGTCCCTCTGATCTTGGAGAAGTAAACTCTGCTTCATCTGTCCTTGATTCAGGCCCATATTTTTGTCTTTTTTCTTGATGGTGAGATGGCTTTGGTAAACTAAACACTCGTTTGTCCTCACTAGTCGCTCTTTGATCCTCACTAGGCAACATTGTTTGTCTGTGAGGCAAAATTTCTGATGCATTATTTCTAACCATTGAGTCTCTTTCGAAATGGTCATCACTATAAGCATGTTCATGGTCTGTCTCTGTTTGGTGATGGTGCAATTTCCCATGTCCAACAAATTTTACTTTGTCTTTCACATCCCTCGCTGAATGTACATGGGGACCTCTCTTACCACAGGGCAGAATATCACAAGACATATGCAAGTGAGGGGTAATACTGGGTACTCTTTCGAGTTCATGTCCCCTACGGGATCTAACATCCTGAATATTTGGGCTCGCTACTGGATGTACTTGTTGACTTGAAAATTCCTCATCTTCTTCCTGCATGGTATCACTTGTCAAAGTTCTTTCTTGTAAGAGACATGTTGCTCGATTAGAAGAAAGAGATCTGCTACCAGTCTGGTCACAAGATGGCACCCCTCTTCCTGTCTGTGTAGCAATGGATTGTGGGATAGGATCTGTTCCAGTGTGGGTTGTGGTGGCATCTTCCACAGGCACCTGCTGAACGTTGCTTGCCACTCTAGCTTCTGTCAGGAGCCTCTGCTGTTGCAACCGGCGACGGAAGTCTGCAAGACTAGAGTGTCCTTCTTCCTGAAAGAGTAATGAGTTGTGGATTTAATCATTCATTCATTTATTTATTTATTTATTTATTTGTATTTGTTTATCCAGCATAGCCTATTTAGTGATTGACACACTGATTTACATTATGGTCTGCATACACAAATACATGAAAATCTAACACAATACACAATACATAAGATGAAATAACATGAATTTTGAAACATTACCATTAAAACAAACATCACAAAAGTTAAACAACAGCAAATCAAAATAACAATCTAGCTTTGTAAGTTATGTAGGTTTAAAATATTTGTTGAAAACAGTGTTAATGAAGTGGTTTAATGATTGCAATAACATATCTTAGAGCAGGAAACTTATTTTACTCATTTAACTTTAAAAGAAGACCCAGAAGTAATGAAGATCAATATTTACTGTAGAGTACAAAGCTCGAAAGAGCGTGAAATAGAGAAGTGATAGCGCTTACAGTAAAGGCAAAATCCTTAAAACTGGCATCTTTGACTTATTAAATTTCTCCAAAAAGCAAAGTTTGATTTTAATGCGTTCATCAACTTAAACTTCCGCAAGTATTCTATCACTGAGTTGTTAAAATTCACTTTCTTTATGAAAATACTAAAACAAATAACAAGTCATTTATAAGTCACACAAAAAGAATCATGGATATTTGAATTACAAGAAACTTTTTACAAATTCTTGGCATCAATGTCTGCTTCCTCTTTTGAATAGCCTACTTTTATTTCTTTTAAAGACAATAAGATGTTGCAATCTAAGACTCTAGAGTCAATGAGAACACAACTTTGAAATAGTCAATTAGTGCATAAAAAGGGTCATTTTCCAAGTCCCACTTGCAGACATTTGAAACAAAGCTGGCAGTCTTCTTGCAAAATGGTAGACTTATCTTGGAAAAGTGTGTCAGGTGGGAAATATAAAAGAGTGCCATGTCCTTTTTTTATTTTATGAGAGTATGCATTCTGTTCTTATATCATCTAGCCTTTATAAAGGAGATCATTTAATTGACATATCTCATAAATAGGCATGTCAAGTTGAAAAGACTCATTCCTTACAGTTCCATCTCTCCTCGTACTGATATTTGCTTCCTGAGTCTGTCCGAGCGAGCCATGAGACCTTTGACCTGACACTCTATGAAGGGCTCCCTTTTTAGCCTGCTCCATCCTGCGTCTCATGCGCCATTGTTGAAGAATGTCTTCCTCGGGACCCTGAGGGCGCTGTGTATAACTGAGGGTAGCTGGGAACAGCGGGGGTCTTGGCAGATTCTCTTTGTCTGTTGGAAAAAGATAATGTGATTAAATAGAAGTTGAAAAGCTGACAAACTTTTACCAGGTAAATGCTGAAGAATCTTGTCCTACTATTTAAACCTTGAGGTCGCTGTGTGTAACTAAAGAAACATGGGAACAAAGGCGAAACTCAGAAGATTCTATTGTCTATCTTTCTTCATTTTTACGGTCTAAACCAATAGTGTATGTCATAAAATTAGCGAAGAATAAAGAGTCACAATTTTTTTAATCAGGTTGAGGTAGATCTGCATATTCATCATCAAATAAATGTTTTTAAAAGAATGAATTTGAATTACATGTAGTTACAAACATTTTGTAATGAATTATTCCACTTCAACAGCAAAAACAACAAAATGCCACTGACAAGTTACTAATATTGGCTTACATGCTTTATTTAATTTGATTTAGGGAATGCATTGCATACATTATTTTCTTTTCAGGCAACAGTAGATGTGTGAATATAGTCAAAACCTAATCACATCTCTCGGAAATAGGGCAGTGCTTTGAGTGCTTTGTTATTGTTATATGATCCTGGTTAATCATTTAACTACAATTGGGTTACATTTGGGTTGCTTTATTAATGTAACTACAAACATGTACATTAAGAATATTCAATTTGATTTAGGGAATGCATTGCATACATTATTTTCTTTACAGGCAACAGTAGATGAGTGAATATAGTCAAAACCCAACCACTTCTCTCGGAAATAGGGCAGTGCTTTGTTATTGTTATATGATCCTGGTTACCTGTAAACATCTGAGGTATCTCTTTCATAACCAGTGTTAAGTTTGAAATGGAGAGATTGATGTTGGATATATTTATCATGAATAAACAGTTTAAAGGTCACTTACAGCTTTGGTATTGGTAAGCCCCCAAAAATACTGTTCATCAGAATCCTTTGATTTTAGTTGATAAATAGCAAGATTTAAACAATACTAAGCTATTGTGAAGTGTCTTCCTCCTCAAGGGAAATATTAAACAAACAAGAGGTAAAAATAGTTTAGATATCCTGCCTAGGGATTTAAATTCCAAAAAACGACAACCTGCACTACACATATTTAAAACCTATGAGGGGTGTGTGAAAAAACATCAGTGTACACAGTCACTATCTCCAGGTTAAGCGCTGAGATTGTAGTGCCCGGGGAGCCATCAGGATGGAATAATCATAGCATAGTGGGGTGTATAGCCATTATCTAGATTTGCTTGCAGACATTTACACTAAACTTCACCGGAAATCATGGATAGAATACCAAATAAGTGTATACATATACATATTTTGATACAAGGAGAACAACATGAGACTATATTCAACATTATTCTTGTCAATAATCCTTTTTGCTACCAGAACTCTTCATGAGCTTTAACCCCACATTGTGAAAGTGAAATTAGAAGATGAAAGTGGATTATAATGCTGGATCTCGGCAAACTTTGACATTGCCTCACCATGATATCTTGATGTATAAGCCTCACTGACGCTAGAGGGCATGCTATCATCTGTGATTGGGGAGCTAGTGGAGAATGATCCTACCCCATCAGAACTCACTGCTGGCTCACTGAGAGTAGTCATATCGCTGATGTATCAAACAGAAAATAAGAAGGAAAAAAAAATAAGAAATTGACATTTCATTAGAACTGTGGGCAAAATTACTTTCCCCCACCCCTACCAGTTAGTTCCAAGTCCACTGTTGGGGTTATCCTGTACAAATCGAACCTGGAACTACCCTGAAGAATTAGTGATCGGTCCAAATACAGGGCAACCTAATGTGAGGTAGATATCAATCTCAAATCTGTACATACCTGTAGGAGAGGGAGATTGTAAGTTTGTAATTGATTGAAGTAACAAATTTGATTGGAACTGTGGGTAAAATGAATTCCCCCACCCCTACCTAGTAGTTTTAAGTCCACTGTTGAGGTTATCCTGTACAAATCACACCTGACACCACCCTATGAAGAATTAGTGATTGGTCCAAATACAGTGCAACTTAATGTGAGATAGACATCAATCTCAACTCTGTACATAGGAGACAGGAGATTGTAACTTTGTGATTGATTGACAACCTGCAATCAATTGCATCAATATTGCAAACGCTTGACGAGGCAGGAAGGGGATATAATGAAATAATAATGGTGAGTACTAATAAGGAGGAAATTTTTTTGTAAATTGAGGATTGAGAATCAATACCATGAAATTAAAGTTGATTGTTCATGTCCTTAGTTTTTTCCAACTTTAATTTATCAAGTCAAGAAGAATAAAATATTACGAATCAAAACCTTTTTTTTCAATAAAACTATCATTTTTTTGTAATGATAATCACTGCACTATAGAGTGAAATGACAAAGAGTCTTCCTCTCTTTCACCAACTCATAAACAACAGATTAACAACAAGTTTAGAATGGAATGAATGGTCATCGAATTCAACCAGATTCAGATAACTATTTCTACAGTACATATAAAGACATGTATGCAGCTGGAAGGACAGCAGCATCACAGTGCCTAAATGTAGCAATGTAGTATTGGGGTAATTACCAAAATAGTGTACAATTGTTTTCATTATTATCATTCTCATTCTAAATCTACCTTAACATTTTTTTTTTTTTTTTTTATTTTTTAGCTGATGTTCTTCCATTTATTGAAAAATAAAATACAAAATATTCAATGATATCTAATGTAATTGAATAACATAAAAGGTAAGAACCGAAATACATGAAAATACATAGATATAATTGAAAACTTGAAAGTATGCAGGTAAATAAAAAGATCAAGATAAAAGCAGAGGCCAACTATCATAAGCATGAATGCCCGAGTTGATAGCAGCCAGGAAAGGGGGGGCACATGACGCTGTTATACAAGGAGCTAGGAGAATGGAGTGGCACAAATAATTTTTTTTCTTTCTTTTCAGAAAGTATCAAAATAAAAAGTTGAAAGAAAAATTTATTTAAAAAAAAGAGAACAACTATTATCAAGATCATTAAACCAGTACTATTATTTTGTGCTCCAACACATCTCCATCTGATAACCAAGGAGATCTTACCTTATTTCAAGGAGCTTTTCAGCTCTTCTCTGAATCTCGTCTGTCTCCTTATCGGTAACAGAAGAAGGCATCTTTGGTGACTGTCAAAGAGAAACAACAAGAGAAAATGATTATTACCAAAGAACTGATCTTAAAAGACATCTTGAAAGTGAGCTGAACAAGTTTATTGGCAAAAGTGACGCTACAAAGTGGCCAAATGTATGATAGAAATACATCCTACCACACAGCAACTACATCTTATATGAACTTAACTTTGGCTATAAAATGAATTAACCCTAAATTCATGCCCTAAATATAAAATTTTAGTTAGTACCGGTATCAGGATTAAAATTCAGAATCTTTATTACCACAAAGATTTGTCTCCCATCAACCCTCAAAGAATTAAGCACCAAGCTGAATGCTCTACAGATTCATTTCTCATTAAAGGTTATGGTTTTTATAATCCTATTAGGTTGTTGACCATAAAGACCTGTGCTCTTTTTAAAATGTACTCTAGAATCAGATGAGAAGTTATTTTGCCCTAAAATATATGTTCAATATTAAACAAAGCCACACAAAAAAGAAATGCAGAATGCTATCTTTGTTTTATCACAATACAAAAGCAACATCATTCCTAAATTAACTTACACTCCTTGATGATGAGGTAAGAGTTGAGACACCGCTCACTCTTCTACTGCTACTTAGAGATGAGACTCTACTCTTAGAAACTCCAGACCAGGATGGTATCCTTGATGCACCCCTTCCTCTTCCCCTTCCACTGCCTGTACCCTTTGAGCCCCTTGTACCCCCCTCACACCACCAACAGGACCGGTTCCTCGGATGGGTGTGGTCTCGATTGGGGCATGACTGGAGACGGAAGATGACGATAGTTGATGAGATGGAAGCGGGGGAGATGAAGATGAGGAAGAGAGCCACCAGAAGTCCTTGCTACCGGTAGCTGAATGCTGCACTCTCTCTTCCCTGCTCTGGGGAGTGCCATACCGAAACCGGCCTATGAGTCTTTGAAAGTGAGAGAAGAGATAGGAAATGCTGTTTTAGTAAGCATCTTCACACATGTATGAAGAAAACCTATCTAAAGTGGTCACTCAAAGTGATCATTCTAAAGTACCGTAAATCTGTCAAGAAAGTTTTAAAAGCCATGTATGTGGCATCTTACTACAAGCCATATGAAGGAGATGAATCCAGCTTACTTGAGCTCCAACAATCACTTTCAAGATTGAACATGAATCACCTCTTTCTCATTGGGAGAGACTTCAACCACCCAGGATGGGACTGGATGAGCCGAAGGGTGATCAAATGTGGCCACCCTGCCTTACATCACAAGTTTGGAGAGATGTTGGATGACAATGGTCTAGTTCAACTAGTAGAGGATTAGAGGAACCTACAAGATGACAGAAGGTTCTGGACTTGAACCTCACCGACAATCCCACTCTTGCATACAATGTGTCCGTGGTTCCTGGCATTACGGATCATGACCGTCCTCTTCTAATCCTGGACATGCAACCATCTAGTAGATGACAGATACCAAGAAAAGTTCCCTGTCTACAGCAGAGCAGACTGGGACATATTCCAGGTCAGCATGTCAAGAGTTGCAGATGAGACAGCATAAAAATATGATGAGGCCACCACTAGTGAACTGTGGGACATATTTCAGCAGGAATCAAGAATGGTATTGAGGCACACATTCCCCAGACAAAGTTAAAGCCCAAAACCAACTTACCATGGGTGACTGCAAGAATCGGGAAGCTCATCAAGAAAAGCAGCAGGGTTATTCAGAGATGTAAAAGTCTCTTGAAGACCACAGGACTGATTCCCTATGACCTTGGAGACGACCATGAAAACCAGTATGGGGCCACGGAGAGATGAGGAATCTCACATCTCAACTCAGATGGAAGTTAACCGACCCCACTGAGAAAGCTAATGCCCTCAACCACCAATTCCAAGCGGTGTTCATGAAAGAGACTCCAGCCCCACCTGATCTGCTACCTCCCACCTCGCCTTATGAAAGCATGCCAGATATCATCATCACAACGGCAGGTATCAAGAAATTGCTTGCCAATATCAAACCAAGGAAAGTCCCTGGTCCTGATGGGATTACTCCACAAGTACTCAAGGAGCTGTCAGCTGTCATAGCACCTTCCTTGTGTGACATCTTCAGGAAGTCTTACAGCACTGGAGAGATACCAGTCGATTGGAGAAATGCCAACGTATTACCAGTCTATAAGAAGGGAGACAGAGCAGAACCAAGCAACTATAGACCCATCTCATAAACTTGTATCTCATGTAAACTGATGGAGCATAACGTAGCAAGCAATATCATGACGCATGGAAACCTCCAAGATATCCTGTACCCACTGCAGCATTGTTTCATGCAACATAGATAATGTGAGCTACAGCTGTTAAGATTGGTGAGCGACCCGATGAAAAACCTGCAAGATGGTAAACAGACGGACATCCTAGTGCTGGATTTTGGCAAGGCATTCGACAAGGTTGGCCACCAGCGTCTCATCTAAAAACTAGACTACTATGGAGTGAGAGGCCACAACAACCATTGGATTGCCAGCTTTCTGCAGAACATAAAGCAGCAGGTGCTCCCTCCTTCTATGGATGTAAATTATCTCAAGTCAACATGGAATCCGGGGTGCCTCAGGGCTCTGTCCTCGGCCCATGCCTCTTCCTGTACTTCATAAATGACTTGCCTGACCAACTCAAGTCAAGAGTTTGTCTGTTTGTTTGCTGATGACACCACCATCTACCTCACTGTACAGTCAGATGCTGACCAACTACAAACATAATGACTGTATCAACAAGTGGATGATGGAACTTAACACCAGGAAGCGAAACAGGATTGTACACCAGTACAAACTTATAACAACTCCATCCTTACTCCTGTAGAAGCCAGGAAATACCTTGGTGTCACTATAACATCAGAACCGAGAGAGAACAAACACATCAACAGTGTCTGCCAAAAGGCTAACAACACCCTTGCCTTTCTACAAAGAAACCTGCGGGTGAATTACTCTTCCAAGTTGAAAGCCACAACATACAGAACACTAGTCAGACCCCTGGTCAAATATGCCTCTTCCGTATGGAATCCATCAACGGCCAAAGATATCAACAAGCTAGAAATGATCCAACGAACGGCAGCCCGATACACATTGAATCGATACCGCTACACATCCAGTGTGTCTTCAATGTTGCAGGAGCTTGGATGGACATCACTCCAACAGCAACGAGAACACCTTTGCCTTGTGATGTTCTACAAGATTCACAACCAGCTAGTTCCATTCAACTCAGAGGCACACATTACAAAATCCAACAGACCAATAAGAGCTGTTCACACACAAGGATATATCAAACCTTAATCCAGGACTCTGCAACATCAAAACTCCTTCTTCCCCAGAACTGTGAACACATAGAACACCCTCCCAGCCAATGCCGTGACAGTCCCATCTGTCGAAGCCTTTCTTCTCCAATTGACGGGAGGCTGCAGGAGCTAGATCCAATGCTGTTTTTACTTGCACCTTGTTAATTATTGGCACATGCACCCTATTCTTATGAGGAAGAGGAAGAAAAAATGTTTATAGGTGCCTCCTTTTACGGTTTACCTTGGCTGCTTTGTAAATAAAAGAATATGAAAAAACATGAAAATTAATTTAGTAATAATTATTTATGAATTTAAATATTACCTGGCTAAAGTACTGTCAGAGTCTTGCTTTGAGTTTTGCCCCCTGGCATTTGTCGTTGGATCTAAAAAAACAAATGATATATTCATTTGTTTTAAATCCAATATCAATATATAAATAAAAGTTGAGTTCACTAATTTAATTTTTCGTTTCATTTTTATCAGAATAATATCTGACCAAACTACAATAAAGAAAAGCACAAAGAAAATTATGAACAAATTTTATTTTTAATGTTTGTAAAATGTAGTGGCTGACATCTTAGAGAGGAAAAAGGTTTAACTAGCAAAAATAGAATCAAAGAATTCTGTGTAATAAGCAGAACATCCTATAAAAATTAAACATTCCTTAGTTAAAAGTCATTTTATCTGCAAATTTAGCCATCTCTGGATATCTAAAGAAATATATTACCGAGTGTGTGTGGTGATGCTCCTGACCCAGAGACATAGCTAGTAGCAGCTGAAGTAGAGGAAACATTCTGAGCATCACCAGGGCTCTCGATCGTTGATGGGCGTTCACTTGCAGGCCAAGACTCATCAAACTTGGAAGACGTATCAGCAGGTCTATATCAGACGAGAGTGAAATATTGAAGATCATTCCCTCCAGCAGAATTCATCCTAATGCATATACCTACCGTACATGTTGATGCTTCAGAGGAGTATGCTTGTATACTTGTAACTTCACTCAGACAGGAAAACTTCAAATGTAAAGTGGGCATTTGTGTGTCTTCAGGAGTCATATAATATATCTGCACCATGGAATGAAGATCAGCACATTATCACTGCCCATATGAGTTTTAAACACACTGCACTATGTAATGATGTATATTAAGAATACTATCAACAGTGTTTAACATCTATTTTTGTCCATGCTGTTGGGTTGGACATTTCATCTTCTTAATGGCCCTTCTCCAAGCATTCTGGTTTTCAGCATCAACCTGGGTGGGGCCAGATACCCTCATACCTTCCTCTAATGTCTCCTCCCAAGTTTTGCAAGGTCTGCCATGGGGTTTTAAGCTGGCCACCAGGAAGTTCATCTCTTTCTGTATCTGCCAATGGTTTTCCTATCTCCTAACCTCCTGGCGTTAGAGTACAAGTAAGTTATATTTAAATTAGACTACACTTACCCTGGGCTTGGAGTGTCATGAGTCGGTAGTTCCTTTGCAAGCATGGTGTTCGATCCAGACAGGAACCCCTTCTCTCCAGGGCTCAGTTCCTTCCCTTTCCCATGCCGCAGATCTTCATTTGCCTTGAGATGGGATTTCACTCTCTCTGGACTTAGAGAAATCTATAGAAAATAATACACAATAGGAATAAGGGACTTTAATTATACATTATTTTGTTTGTGTTTTTTGGTTGGTGTTGCTGGGATTTTGGATTGTTTTTCAACATAGGGTTGTCACACAGCACTAATTACAATTGCCTCTTTCAACCCTCATGAATTACATTGCTACATGGAAGGAAGATATTCCTTAGTCCTTATGTGGTATGTGCAGCTAAATTGCTAGCCTAAGTCAAGCTGGGGTAATCATGGAGGAGCTAGCGATACAAGAAACCAAAAAACAGATGCTCATGTTTACCAGTTATGTTAATCAGTACACTGCATTTAACACAATTAGACTTCCTCTCAGTACAAATGTCCTGGAAGAAACTGACAATGAAGGTACATATGTGTAAGACCTCTTCTCAAAGCTCAGGTAAAAGCTTGATAAATGTGCCTTGCATTCAGCTCACGAATATAATATATCTAGTATAACACTCAAGGGCAGCCAATATTATTAAACTATTTACCAGTGATCGAGACAATCATAAGCCAACTATGGACATTGCTTGAGAACTCTCCAGAGAAAACATCAGAATTTAGGAATACTATAAATCTGCACCCACTGCAGGTCAGTGTTGAAACCAAAAAACTTGTGATACACAAATTTGCAAGGCATGCAGAAGGATAGATACTACACATGTAGATGGATTTTACCCTTCATATGTAAGCCTGACCAGAGACCCAACAAGTTGGACCTCGATTCTTTACAGAATGAAGCCTGACAAAAAATAACACAGGAAGGTGAACAGGCCTAAAATCCGGCAACAGCCTGAGGAGTGAAAACTGAGTCATCCCTGTGAACTAGAAGGATGTCACTGGATCACTTAGTGCAGAGAGTTTTCCATGAATGTGTTCCTTTGCTCAAAACCCTCAAAACCATTTCGCTTACAAGAATGTGGTCTCAACTGGAATTCTGAAAAAGACGAAAAAGGCCCAATTTGTTGGCAGTCTTGGCACACTTCATATCTATATACCGGTATTTAGTTTGCCATGAGAGTCTATTTGCACAATTGCAGGCTTACCAAGAGTGCTAATTGGCACAAAAAATAATAGGGAATAAAAGGATTGCACTTTGCATTACAAAAAAAAAATTTGCATAATACCAGACTCTATTGGCTAAACAACATTTGTATCAGCTTATGAAGTAGCTTTATTCTGAAATTATAATTGGTAAAAGATATCCCCTGAGACATCCATGTTGGCAAAGGGATATTATTTGAGTGGCACATATGAAGTTAATAAGGTAAGAACTTCTGATCCCCTCGACTCTGATCAAGATTTGTCAGTATGGGACTGTGTACTGCATGTATGATACCATAAGACCGCCAGTTTTTTAGCCAAAACTGCTTTGAGAGAGGTACATATACATGTACATAAATCGGCATGTGTGTTGGCTAAAAGGAGAACCTGTCAGAAGATGGTTGGCTGTCCACATGTGAAATCGAACCTCAATATGTGAATTGAACATCGGTATGATAAGATTTTATCAATTCTAAGAAACAAGTATTTAACTGCACTTTAGTAAAATCTCTAATTTATCAACATTTTGCTTCACTAAAGTCTTTCTTTCTTGGATGAAGAAAGGTCAATAATATTCAAAAATCAATTTGCATTTCAGGAAATTAAAAAAGACAAATGTAATCATGAAACATCGCGCACTATAACATCTGTTTTAGAACTGTAAGACATAAAAGATTTGAAAATGAACAGGTGAAAAAATAAATACTCACTCCTTGTGTTTTCATAGTGAGATTTTTGGGTAATGTAGGATGGTAGAATGCTCTGGGTTCTGGTACATCATAGAAAGGGTTGTCAGGTCTGGGGAAAAAATGCAATTGCAATTGAGAGAGTTTAATTGTACAGTTATATACTGACATGAGTGACGACTATGACTGGATGGTTGCTTTATCACTCGTTCTTCACTGCTTCTCCTTCTCTTTCTTCTTTTTCATCTTCTTCATCATCTTCTTCCTTCTTTTTCTCTTTCATCTTCTTCTTCTTTTTCATCTTTTTCCTCTTTTTCCTCTTCCTTCTTCCTCTTTTCCTTCTTTTTTCATCCTCTTCTCCTTCTTCTTTTTCATCATCTTCTTCTTCCTCCTCCTACTTCTTCTTCTTTTTGATTCAAATCCAGCCTTTTATTAACGGACACCACATAAATGGCTGTACATTGTATATATCTTCTGAATTAAAAGAATATTTGTGAAAAGGTGAAGCCATTTTGACAAGTTAACCTACATGCACTTGTAACCTTGTTACCCAGCACAACAAGCATACCGCAGCATGCATCATACAAAGTTATTCTTTGAGGGCTCCCCATCAGACTCTAATTTAGAAATATTTCTTTCTCTGCTCCAATTTATTTTGTATTTTGCCTTTAATTTTCATTCTGAAACTTTTAGTTCTTCTTGAGTCTTTACCTTAATATGGTGGTAATGATGGCTAGAATCATGGTTTTGGACACAACTTGTTCATCAACACAAACACACTTGTGTACAAAATCAAAATCTAGGGGTGAGAAAAAGGAGACCAAATGCCAAATGGGTATGACACAATGAAGCGCTGCAGTATGATTTTTTTTAATATTAGAAAATGTGATATTCGATCTATGATTTCTCATATTCTACACAAATTATTTATTTCAATAATTACCAAATGGAATGCAAAAAAGTATTCCGGAGCTATCGCGATCTAAAACTTTGATGTCGGATCGGCATGCACGCTGCAACTAAAAAAGTCATAAAAACAACGAGACCTTACTTCGCGCACGGGGGTTTACAGCTGATTTATCAAAAAATGTGATCCATCAAAAATAAGGTAATTTCATAATTTGCAAGGCAAGATATCATACAATCAGTTGGTAGTATTGGTACCACTTTTTACTTACAATTTTGAGGATATCCGCTCTCAAAATGAAGATTTCCAGACCCTCAGTTAATAACTATTCGGAATTCGGAACGGACGCAAATGACTGCAAAATTTGCCGACCTTTTGTCAATATTTTCATAATTTCACACCAAATTCCAAAGAAAATGTTGTCTCTTGGGTAGTTTTATGTTCCTCTTACTGATTTTTGGAGATACATGTAGCGAACTACAGTCACACCTACTCCAGCAAAGAATAGAGAGTCAATGCTAATGACCTCTAGCGCTGTACTACTGTATGTGCTCATAGGCAGCAATTGCACACATGAATAGTCAATACACACATTACACACAAATGCACACAATGAATACGATGTGGCTGATCGGCAAGTTTAACAGTAGACTCACAATTTGAATTTTTAAATTATTCTTTCTAACATCGGTAAGTTGAAAAATTGTATTTTACTGCCATTTTCATTTAAGGGTGTCTGAACAATTTTTCAATTTTCCTTTTTGGACCGTTTTTCACCATTATGGTTGGATAATTGAAAAAATCATTCACTCAGAATAATACATTTCAAATTTCAAGACTCACCGATGTTTCTATCAAAAGATACAGCCCCCTCAAATAAAAGAAATATTCATGCTATTTTTATCAGCATCGACGAAAAAGACGTACACGCAGAGTTATGTTGTTTTGCTAAATTTAGCAAAACAGCTGAATTGCGCAATATGCAAGCACCCGCATACGCATAAAAGTTACAGGTTTTATATTACACAGCCAGGATAGCGATGCAGCTATGTGTGACCCAAATCAGAGGCTAACAAACGAAAGAGACAGAAATCTTCGGTCTAGTGTGGGTCTAGAACTCTAGATCTAGAAAAATCTAGGTGTCATCAATTATTGTCACTAATAGTAATTGACTAAAAAATATTTAGACTAAAGTAAAGGAAGATAAAGTCAAACTTCAAAGAGTAAAGTACCAATTTTGAGTGAACTCAGCTCAGTTGAGTTTTTGTACAGTGGTGTTTGAAATGTTGAGAATCAATAACACAGCTTTCAATACACAGCCAGGACAGTAATGCAGCTATGTGTGGTCACAACAACACATAGACTAGTACTCATAGCAGCGAATACTATCCTGGCTGTGTATAAAGTTGGGCGAATTGAGTTTGCCCGAAACGACATGACATCATTTTTAATGTATGGGGCAAAGTCAAAGCAAAGCAACCGAAATTGACAACAGCGACGCAAATTACGAGCTACTTACCCCTTCTTTTCATTAGCAAATAATGCAGACATTTCTTCTACTGGAGATCAAATCTATAAACACTGGCTTTAGGCATCCATCTGACAAAGATTTTGCAACGAACCGTGTTAATGTTCCAAATCTTATTTGTAAATACCGCTTCTGGAATCTTTTAGTCTAACGCCCTCTGCGGCCGGGCGCGCGCAAGTACAGAAACCAAGGGCCCGTTTGTCGAAACCGTCATAAGTCTAACTTCTTGACTGAATCAGCGTTAGTGAGCTACTTGTCCGCTACGTGTTTCACGAAGCCCTCTTTGCCAAGATCAACGACAACATCCTGACTAAGTAGTTATGACGCCTCCGAGACCGTCATATCTCTGTCATAACTTTTTAGTCGATGGGCAGCGCCATCACATGTCATTTATTGGGTAGACTATGGCTGGCAAAAAAGGACAAGAAATCCTCCAGCTATGATCTTTCTACACATTCACTTAAACAGGGAGTTATCGTTTTTTATATTTGAAAATCTTATGAAAATATGCCATGTTTATATCTAAGGCTTTTTCCAGTTAAATAGACCGATGATACGCGTTTATTTCCACATTGTAAAATCCTTGCTTGAAGGGATGGATAATCTGCCACGGCAGGCAAGCCATAGTCTAAAGTGTATTCTTTAGTTTTCAGACCCATATTAATTTTGAGATAAAGTCTATCATCAAATGTGTAAACTGAATAGTTTAAAACATGTGTTTTAACATTTGGAATGTTGAAGTTTCACCATTTCAATCATTGTGCTGACGCCTAAAACATTGGACAAAACTTGCATTATATCTTATTTTTACTAAGAATAATATGGGTGTATTTTTATAAACTATCAAATGAAAATATCCGGGGGGTAGCCTACCCATCTCAAAAACAAAACTGATTCACAGGTCATGAAATGAAATACTCACAATTATATTTTACAAGTAATTCTATATGGTATAATCTACTCAAATTTTGAAGTATATTGCATCTTTTATTCCCTATATAGCTGGTAGATTTTCAATCTTTTTTAGTCCTAATTCATTTAAATAATTGCCATTTTCCTTTGAACAAAATTAATCCGGTGGAATCGCGACTAGGGTTATGTCTTAATTGGCTCCTCTTCTCGCTGATAGTATCGATTTCACGAGATGTCTAGCTAGTAAGCTCTTCGTGAAACGGTTTAGGAAGATCAGAGACATCTCCGTAGTTGGCGGATAAAGTTATGACTGTCTTGTCGTTGGTTTCGAGAAACGGGCCCCAGAGCTACAAAATAAAGATTGGATCATATCATCACCATAATACAAATAGGATGACTAAAATTGTGACTTTGACATGCCATAGGTTGATTGGATGCATATATTTTATGGAAACTTTGTCCAATTTTGAACGACGATTATTAAGGTTCAATGTTTATCCATGAGCATTGACGTCAAAATCCTCAATTTCTGTTTAGTAAATGTTTTATTTATAATTAAGATCGTGCAGAAAACATTTGCTCGTTCCCAGAATTCGAGCCTACGATAATTATATGAACTATGCAACTTATATTTTTTTCTGACACGAACGGTGAAATCTTTTTCTTTTAAGTGAATTGCCATTCTATTTTGAAGTTTGTTAAGTAAATCTCAGTGAATTAAGCAAAAAATCTTCAGGGGAACATCGACATCGAAATTATACCATATAACATACCAAGAAAAGTAAGTAAACATCCATTTTGTGTGAAGATCTTTGTAATGATCATTGTAATGTGTTCGTCATTGCAGTCAGTGGGCTCTGCATTGTCACAATTACGTATTAACCCCTATCCTATCCCCTTTTCTTTTGTCTGACCAAAAAATATAGACGCCTCTCATACTTTAAAAGTTCAGGTCATTGCTTGATTATCGACAATAATCGGTGAGAGGTAAAAATGTCAGAGGTAAAAATGTCAGAGGTAAAAATGTCAGAGGTAAAAATGTCAGAGGTAAAAATGTCAAAACAAAAGCATGTTACAGGTTAATAGCTTATTAATTGGTAATTGTTGTATAATAGGCTTAACGAACAAGAATAACGAAGGATTCTCTGCAGTCATTATTTCAGCGCTGCTTTATTTTCTTCTTTCTTTAACATATTTTTACCTTTCGGCCCAAAATTGTGACTTTTTGCCCGATTGTTGACGAGGGGAGGCGGGATGGGGAAGGGGGCTACTCCCTCCACAGGCCTGTACGACAAGGCCATAAATCACAAAGTACATCTTTCAAGCCAGTCAAAAATAAATAAACTCGTCACTTCTGTGGCCCCAATGGGGACCCAGGGGAGGGCCCGAACGGGGCCCAAACTATGTAAATTTAAAACATCTTCTCCAGATTCAGTAGAACAACAGTCAAGGTATGTATACAACACCCGTTCGACGTAAAATGTGGCGTCTTATACGCCTCGTGCACGGTTCGGTATAACTTGCATTTGTTTCATATTATATTTTCACTACACAACTCTGAATTTTATTTATTTTATTTATTTAATATTGAACAAGACACATATGACACACCGTCGGCTGATTTGTACACAAGTCTGAAATGGATGACACTAGACAAACGGTTTGAGTTAAGTCGCGTTATGATGATATATAAATGCGTTCATAACTTAGCACCTTCTTACCTTCAGGTAATCTTGAATCTTGTGTGCATGGCTCTGGCAGGAGAGGGCAGACTAGCAGGTGTTCCATTGTCTGTTCCTGGCCGCATTCACATGCTGTTTATTCGTCTCCGAAACCCCACCTCTCCATTAGGACCAGGATTAGGACTCTGCATCGTCCGTAACCAGTTCTTAGGCGGTTTAGGCTCAGCCAAGAAGGCCAAGTCTCGCTGGAGCCGGATGCAAGGGATTCCTTCGGGCTGAGAGAGAGTTTATGAGGAGTGGTCTGGAGGTGGTTAGACCATCAAGTCATCCTTTGGTTGTGTGGGCTGGTACTAAGGGGCTCTATAGTGTACAGGAAGCTGTGTCTGGATTTGAGCCGCTTGCCCACTGGCTGTTGTTATTGGAAGAGTGGGTGGAGTGGATTGTTTTCTTGTTTGTCCTTTTCTTTCTGGGACAAGACCAACCTTCTGATGTGTGGTGGAGTAATACCGCAATAAGCAGGTAGAGGTCTTCTACTTTAGTTGGCCTAAGGCAACCAGTGATTGCTCTGCAGGATGAATTTAGAGCTGGGTCAATCTTGGGCGCATGGGCCGACCTACTCCATACTGGTGATGCATACTCCGCAGCAGAGAAGCAAAACGCAAGGGCTGTTGTCCGGATTGTTCCCCAGTTGGTGTTTGCTAGCTTCTTGAGGATGCTATTGCGGGCTCCAACTTTTGCCTTTGTGTTGGCAATGTGGTTCTTGTATGTAAGGGAGCGATCCAGTGTGACGCCTAGGTAGACTGGGTTGTGAGTGTGCTTCAGCCTTTTCCGGCCATACCAGCTGATCCTTAGTTGATGGTTGGCATCCCTGTTCTTGAGGTGGAAAGCACTTATTTGGGTTTTGTCAGGATTAGCTCTCAGGTGGTTGGTCGCGTAGTATGGGATAGGTCCGGCCAGGGCATCACTGAGGGACTCCTCCAACTTCACAAAAGACTAGTTCTGGGTGGCGATGCAGAGATCATCAGCGTAGAGGAAGCTCCTGGTGTTTGGGTGGATCGGTTGGTCGTTTGTGTACACATTGAAGAGCAGTGGTGCAAGCACACTTCCTTGTGGGAGGCCGTTTTCTGTCTGCGCCATCTGCTTCGATTGCCGTTGAGGACCACAAAAAAATCGCCGGTTGGACAGCAATGTCTGGATGAGTCCAGTCAGTCTCACATCCTTTGTCAGCTCAAAGATCTTCCTGGTGAGGATTCTGTGGTTCACGGTGTCGTAGGCAGCAGAGAGGTCAACGAAAGCAGCTCCGGTGATTAGCTTACCCTCATAGCCATCCTCAATGAACTGAGTGAGGTTTAGGAGTTGGCCAGTGCATGACTTTCCTGGCCTAAACCCTGCTTGTTCCGGGATAAGATGTTCATCCACGAATGGGGCGATGCGGTTGAGGATAAGCCGCTCGAATAGCTTATATGTATGGCACAGTAGGGAGATTGGTCTGTAGCTCTTTGGACTGGCTGGGTCCTTGCCAGGCTTCAGCAGGGCAATAACTTTGACTTTCCTCCAGAGCTTTGGGATGTTGTTCGTGCTGAAGCATTCGTTGAACATGTTGAGGAGCCAGTTGAGGGCACCTGGTCTAATTTGTTTGATCTGCTCGCAGAGGATGTCATCAAGTCTAGCAGCTTTGTTGTTTTTCATTGCTTTGATGGCAGCAAGCAGGTCTTTCATGGTGAACAGTTTGGCGAAGCGGTTGAGGATAAGCCGCTCGAATAGCTTATATGTATGGCACAGTAGGGAGATTGGTCTGTAGCTCTTTGGACTGGCTGGGTCCTTGCCAGGCTTCAGCGGGGCAATAACTTTGGCTTTCCTCCAGAGCTTTGGGATGTTGTTCGTGCTGAAGCATTCGTTGAACATGTTGAGGAGCCAGTTGAGGGCACCTGGTCTAATTTGTTTGATCTGCTCGCAGAGGATGTCATCAAGTCTAGCAGCTTTGTTTTCATTGCTTTGATGGCAGCAAGCAGGTCTTTCATGGTGAACAGTTTGGCGAAGCCTTGGACACCTTGAGAGCTTGGAGTGTCTATTACCTTGGGGAGCCTGGCTCTTCTGGGGGGATGGTCAGGCTTAATCAATCCTAATGATGTACATGAGCATCATACAAGGCAAATAGACAGTGGATGTTTACGTGTGCCCAGATTTCACACTGATTGTTATAAGTGTAGCCCAATTGTGTCTTCTATATTTGAATGGAATAAGCTAGACAATTCGATAAGAACGGCTTCTTCTGTCAATTCATTTAAGAGATTGTTTAAACAAAGGTGTAATTTGTGAATAGCTCAGCCAAAAATACACTACCTGCATGTTCTGTAATATTAACATGATTTATTCACATAATTGCGACTTATTCAGTATTTTTCTATTGATATTACAGTTGAACTAGGTTAAAGGTATTACAAAGCTGCTTTGGTATGGGGCCATGAATTAGGTTCAAATCAACATATTGGAAGCATATGAGATTTTACAATATTCAATGATCGTTGTCGCGGTTGAAATCGAGTCTAAAGTGATGAAATTGTAAATAATAAACTCTTTATGTTGTATAGCGCCCTCTCAAGACTGATATTACTTTAGCTTTAAAACAATGTTTCTTGACACTGAGTGGGGGGGGGGGGCGGGGCGGGTTTCCGGGATGGCCAAATTCGGTCCATGAGAGGGTAACAGGTAGGGGGCATAGGAAACATACTTGTTTCATCTATCTCTTCAAAAACCATAGTCAAACTTTAACCATAATGTGGCAAGAATTATCCTTACCGGCAGGAAATGCAAGGTTGTCCATTCCCTGATCCCTGTTTTATCTCATTCAATCTTAATATTCTATGTACTTACTTCCTCAAAACCAAATAAACGTTAAAAAATCAACCAATTTAGAATATCCTTATAGAGGTGACCTGTGTTATACCATGACAAAGACTTCCATAGCCTTGATAGGGCTAAACTCGTGGCATTATGACTCTGTGTTAAGTCATAGTGATCCAGGTCCAGGTTCAGCGTAGTTCGGATGTAGACTAGATATATAAAGACAAAAATGTGTCTCTTCCTAACTTCCTAATCATACCCCCCTCCCCTCTCCGATGATTGTCCTGTTATGGCGATGCCTTGTTTGAAATAGTGATTTTCCCGGGCTTTGCCACCCACCCCACCCCCTTTTTTTGGGGGGGGGGGGTGTGAAAATTCTGGATCCAATGTACCTACATATCACATGGGTATTTCTGTCTAATTCAGTCTTAGGGATATAATTATGAAAACAACATAACAAATGATAACTTGCGCATGCATGCATTAATTTGATACTAACATATGAAACTTATTAAGTTTGTGTTATCTTTTAGTTGTAAATATATGGAACCAAGAAGCAGTTAATGACCACAAAAGTGCAACATAGAGCACCATATATGACCTGATCATCAGACGTTATTGTGTAGATCTAATAAGGTACAGGACACTTGAATTGAACCCTGGATAGGTTTGTTTGTATAAAGTTCAAAAATTATTCAGGCTGTTTTCTCTAAGCCCATGCGAATATTGCATTCATCTTGGACTTACATACATGTGCATGTATGTGTATTTGTGTTTCATACTAGGCGGGGGTGGGGTCGAGGCTACAACCCTCTTGCGTAGAAGCCTCAAACTACCAATGTTCTCAATCATCTTATGTTGCATTATTTCTTGTATTTCTCATTTCTTCTCCAGCTCTATTTTGGTGACAAATTACTATAGTTTGCTAAATAGACTAATCAGTATTGTATGTGCTAATCTACTTGGAAACTGTCCCGGGCTCTCGTGCTTCGTATCAGAGTCAAATTCAACTCACGCTTCGCATCTCCCATTCGATCACCAATGAAACATCACAATGTTAATTGAGTTCAAAGGCCTTTACTAGTTGATTCACAGCGCAGAACTGACGTACAAACTTTGCTTTGTTAATCATTCTATCTTCCAAAATTACAAAGCTACAGTATCGAACAACAACGAGAATGTTGAAAAAATTTAAGTCTCCTCCTAGTCCTATTTCTATAGCTATATAAACTCCATGCTGTCCCAACGTTATTTCGTGCCTTTCTAGACCATAACACGAGATCGCGCTATTCAATGAAATCAGCCAGTGCCGTATATATATATACGTATATATACGGCACTGAAATCAGCACTAATGACATACTCGTAGGGGTTTTTTTTCTTCCAATATTAAATTCTATCTATCAAACTTTTTCTCACAAAATTTAGCAAATTTACAGAAAATACACCTTTGTTAATAAACAACGTTACAATTAATAGAAATCTACTTTTACATGAACTGCCTTCTATTGGGGCAAATGTTTGAAAATAATAATTTAAGAAAAACGATTTTGAAAGTTACTTGAAACAAAATTAAAATGAATATGAACCTATACTCTACTCTTTAAAAACAGGTAATAGGGCATATGGACGTTTACGCATTGGAAAGGCGGCGTGAATTGACAATTTTAATTTCGGGGGGGGGGGGCAAATGTCAAAATCAGAGGCGGCGTCCAGCAAGGGCACAATGTGAAAGAAAATCAATAAACAAAAATCATTTTGGCACTAAAAAAATAAAAATGGAACATGGTAAATTGTTGCCTTATACCGTGACGGACACTGACATTTCTTGATGCAATTTTCACCCTGGTGACAGTAATTAATAAATGAATTACCAAACGTACCGGACTGACGAGGGAAGTGGGTTTTTAAGAAAGATGCTTACAAAACTTTGTTGAGATCTGGGTGGTAAAAATTGGCCAGTGATTTCGGATGTTCTTTTACCAGAGGTTTTATTTATGTTATCGAGTTGCTTCGTGTACATGTGGAATTATGTATAATGTATATGGGGTGATACGTTGAAAGATTTAATCACCTAGCATAGTACACACAGCATTAAAGGCAAAAAACTCATCTTGCTGCTGATCCATACTTCAAGTCGAAGGAACGTTTGCTAGAATCCGCCCAGAATGAACACAGGTTGCCAGGCAACGGACAGAAATGAAGATGTCGACCGGTAGGGTTTGACGGAGAGGTTATGAAGTGGATCCGGGACCGCTGTAAAACATACGATGATAACAAAGGTAAAAGGGACATAACCAGTGAATATTGTGCCCCTTGTCATTATTTCGATGTTTTATTTTATACGTATGAACCCTAACCACATTTCCTCAGAAATTAAAGAATTTCTTGTAATGATGTGATTATGTTCATACAGTGTATTTGTATACCTATCAAGATTTACTTTCTGTAATAATATCTGTAATGCCTTTGTTTATCTTTCTGTTGGAAATGAAATAAATACGAATTGAATTGAATTGAATATATCTTTATCATAATATTACTAATGATAAAGTGACATATCTATGCCTCTTTGTATTTCACCATTTAACAATGGCTCACATAAAATGCAACGACGTGTAGGTAAGTTTAACGATTTTTTTTACATTCAGGAAAGTATTGTGCCTGTTTTAGGATTACATGTTATGTGGTTATTGAGCTGATTATCCAAACTTGAAAAATAGGTTTCTACCTTTTCCTAAGTTTTCTAGTATGAAAAAATTCAAAGTGTCAACTGCTTTAATCTTTAAATAGATGTAGTAATATAAATCGTGCTTAACAAAAGTTGACTCAAGTGAGAAAAGAAATATAAAAAAAATTTGCGTGGGACAATTCTAACACCGAACATTTAAGTGAACTGAATACCGTATGTTTTCGTTCATTTCCTGATGCCATGCCACACACTGTTTTGTCTCTGAACGGGTTGGTTGGGTTACAAACTAGTTAAAACAAGTTGCGAACTAGTTGGAATGGTTTGGACGTACTTGGGAACGATGTAACTGACTACGGACGGGCCGAGACTGCTTGGAAATAGCAAATTTATCCGATGTGAACTTGATATGAACTGACTGTGGACGGGGTTAAGACGAGATTGACGTATTCATCGTATATTGACGTAACTAGGAACGTATTATAGACATTATTTAAACATTCTACCACGACCACAACCCGTTTTACGATTTTCTAGGACGGTTCCAGAACGTAATGAGAACCAGTTTGGTGTGATGGGGCTTGTACTACTGCTAATTGATGCTTGACCACGTCACGTTGTAACACATTCCTAGTACGACAATCAGTCCGTTCGGAGTACGTCCATCTCGTTTTAAGTACGTTGTCACTCCGTCTAATTGCAGGACGGGGAAAACTTTGAACAGGCTCAAAGTTCTAGACCACCCTCCCGTTCTAGCCAGTCAGAGCCCGTCCATGAAGTTCTTAAACAGATCGTAAACAGTTGCTTCTACGTTCAACTCCGTTCTCACACAGTTTGAGCCCGTTTGTCAACATTTTCCAGAACGTAGTGAGAACCAGTTTGGTGTGATGGCGGCTTTAAGTAAAATCCGAAACTAAATTCAAGTATGAAGGAATGAGATTTATCATATTCAGTTGGCAAATCACTAGCATTTTATATCGATATGTGTGCGCCTCTTCTATCTCTCTCGCTCTCTCTCTCTTTTCTCTCTCCTTTTCTCGCTCTCCGTTATAGTTATCTTTCATCTCTCTCCCTCTTTCTCCTTTCTATCTCTGTTTTTTTTTTCTCTCTCTCTCTCTCTTTCTCTCTTTCTGTCTCTCTCACTCACTCTCACACACCGGTCATTCTTTTGTTTCTCTCTTTTCAACCCTCATATTTTAATTTTCTCTCCCTTCTTTTGTCGATACCCTACACATTCATTTAAATGATACCGACTATTTATATCATATTTACTTTTGTTGTTATTTAACTTACTTACATTCACAGCAACAAAATGAAACGGAATGCGTTTTTGCGGGTACTTGAGATTTAATAGAGGATGGAATCTTGTTACCCTGAATATCAACATCATGACAATATAGCAACAACTACGACACAAACTTTCCCAACTGAATATAGAATACTTTTACTTTAAACGTTACACTGCTCCAATCCACCCGGGGAAGGACCCGGGTATTACTTTCAAAGCTTTTGATCAATTTAATATACAAGTATCTGCACCTGAAAACCCTGGAGCATGGAGCTACCATGTCCAACCCAAAGTACTCTCTGCATAGGGGCCACCAACAGACGAGAACTTGTGTACATCCCCCCACAGCCCGTAAAGGCGACACTGTTCCCTGCCTGGCGAACAGAGTTTACCTTCTCATTTGGAACTGTGAGTACAGGAAATACGTATAACACCCCTCTGCATACAAAGAAGGCAAACAGTTCCACTGCATTAAACAGGCGAACAGATGCCTAATTTACAGGCGGGTACATGTTATAAATAAACGACAGGACGGAATGCCTGTTATCATCGGGGCCCCAACCGGAAACCAATAAATATTGAGCTCTGCAAGATACAATGGCCAATTATCTGCACATGAAAACAGTGGAGCATGGAGCTACCATGTCCAACCCAAAGTACTCTCTGCATAGGGGCCACCAACAGACGAGAACTTGTGTACATCCCCCCACAGCCCGTAAAAAGGCGACACTGTTCCCTGCCTGGCGAACAGAGTTTACCTTCTCATTTGGAACTGTGAGTACAGGAAATACGTATAACACCCTCTGCATACAAAGAAGGCAAATAGTTCCACTGCATTAAACAGGCGAACAGATGCCTAATTTACAGGCGGGTACATGTTATAAATAAACGACAGGACGGAATGCCTGTTATCATCGGGGCCCCAACCGGAAACCAATAAATATTGAGCTCTGCAAGATACAATGGCCAACTAAAATAATCCAATTCATATTCTCAAAAACGCAACCTTCCCATGAGGTATTTTGGAGCAGTGTGTAATACACATAATAACCTTTATATGTATATATTAACATATACGCATACACATATATATATGCGAAGAGGCGAAAATGACAATTTTCCGATAAATAGGGGTAAAAAGAACTTGGACAAAGAGTTGTCATAGTTAATCCATGACAACCCCATGATCGGACCACCAACGACTCCGCACCAGCCCGGGACGGCCCGTCGTCGCCCGCCATGGACGAGTTCGGCCAACATAAAGAATTGCACGCCCTCTTTCGAAGTTCGAACCCGCCATCCCAAGTGCGACGACAAAGCCGACCCGGTGCAAGTGCGGAGACGAAGGGGGCCCCGACCCTTACCCCAGGATTGGGTGAAAACCTGCTAAAACCGCAAAGCGGGAAAAAGAAAATTCGCAGGAAAGCCCCAACCTGCCAAGCATTGCTTCGACATCAAGATTTACTTGACTGAGGTGGAAAAACGATCATTATTAATCCGTTATGTTAATCACTTGACACACTTCTTGACCACTTAATATTAGTAAAACATACTACCGAATACACTTGAAAAACGTAAGGAGGTGGAAAATCTAGTTGGGGATGGTGGAGGGTAAATTAATTTGCCACCGATTAATGTTTACATCCATCCTCTACAAAATCCTCAAGGTGAATGAGAATTCTCACACCAACACCGTGGGAACCCAATACATCCCGGCTAATACAGCTCCATTATATAGATTCGAAACATACCTCGCACAAATTCCGTTTATAGCTACGCGCACATGAAAGATACCGCGCGGCTGACACAAAGGGTGTCGGTATGTTATTGTTTTCTCTCAAGATGCCGCTAAATCTCATCACAAAACAGAAGCCGCCCCTGACGCGTGCTGTCACTGATGAATGTAAACCATTTATATCGCCCTACGTTCGATAAAATTCCTTACATTCACAGCAACAAAATGAAACGGAATGCGTTTTTGCGGGTACTTGAGATTTAATAGAGGATGGAATCTTGTTACCCTGAATATCAACATCATGACAATATAGCAACAACTACGACACAAACTTTCCCAACTGAATATAGAATACTTTTACTTTAAACGTTACACTGCTCCAATCCACCCCGGGGAAGGACCCGGGTATTACTTTCAAAGCTTTTGATCAATTTAATAAACAAGTATCTGCACTTGAAAACCCTGGAGCATGGAGCTACCATGTCCAACCCAAAGTACTCTCTGCATAGGGGCCACCAACAGACGAGAACTTGTGTACATCCCCCCACAGCCCGTAAAAAGGCGACACTGTTCCCTGCCTGGCGAACAGAGTTTACCTTCTCATTTGGAACTGTGAGTACAGGAAATACGTATAACACCCCTCTGCATACAAAGAAGGCAAACAGTTCCACTGCATTAAACAGGCGAACAGATGCCTAATTTACAGGCGGGTACATGTTATAAATAAACGACAGGACGGAATGCCTGTTATCATCGGGGCCCCAACCGGAAACCAATAAATATTGAGCTCTGCAAGATACAATGGCCAACTAAAATAATCCAATTCATATTCTCAAAAACGCAACCTTCCCATGAGGTATTTTGGAGCAGTGTGTAATACACATAATAACCTTTATATGTATATATTAACATATACGCATACACATATATATATGCGAAGAGGCGAAAATGACAATTTCCGCCACACGGGCACCGCCCGCCGCCACTGAGCGTATATATTATTTTTGCGTACATTACGTATTCAATTCAAGACTTTTATCAGCGTCAATTCTCTGAATTAACTTGAACATTAAATTTCTTTCAACAGCTTGACATGCAGGTATATTCACGTCTGCAAAACTTTTACTTGCACTAAAGTGTCTAGGTATTCGTATATAATGTTTTACGTACATCACGTATTCAATTCAAAACATTTATAAGTGTCACTTCGCTAAATAAACTTGAAAATTAAGTTTCTTACAACAGCTTAACATGCAGGTATATTCACATATGCAAACATTTTACTTGCACTAGAATACCTAGGTATTCGTATATCTTGTTTTTATGTACATTACGTATTCAATTCAAAACTTTTATAAATTTCAATTCTCTGAATAAACTTGAAATACTCCTATACGCTTATGCAAATAATCACATGCTGTGTATAAACAATCTACGAACCTGTTATACACAATACGTAAGTCCCCAAGATAACCACTATTTGTACAATTAAAATCTTTACATAAAAATGCATAATAATCCAAACAAGTCAACGCAAAGCATAGCATCCCCTCGCAGGGTACACATGACCTATATACGTCAGAACAAGTTACATCCATTAGACTATTTATATTACCAGGGAAGGAAGTGAACCACATTTTCACATATATAATTAGGTGTTTTTTGCATATTTAATGAGTTATGACCTGTCACCTTTAACCTACATACTCGGAAATCGAACTTAGGCTGTATTTTGATACCATGTACCTTCATATTAAATTTCATTAAAATTCATCAAACATTACTAAAGTTATCGCGTTATTATATCCCCTCCGACGTCGTCGGCGAGGGATAATTAACTTGACTTAACAAAAACTCAGTCTGACTGTGATATTCACCTTTCCGACTACCATCAATCTTTGCCCAATCCAACTTTCCTTTTCTTACCTTATTTGCCCTGTGTCCATACATATGACCCTGCAGGTGTCCTAAATCCTTTTTTTTTTTTTTTTTTTTTTAACCAATTGGAATATTACCTAATGTATCAAACTTATATTTTATCTGAATATCCTCAATAAAAGCATGAGCATCTGCTGTACTAATGCAATGATCCAACCAAAACGTAATATGCCAAAGTTCGCTTACATACGTATATATATTATCGGCAAATAAAATTCAAGACTTGACAAAATGTCATTGTCACCACGAAATACATTCAAATGATTTGCCAAAAAGTTATAACTGATCAGAAATGTCAGCTTTCCAATCGCCAACTACATGTATAAAAACACTAATGGTATCCAACTCATCAGCAGCTGAAGCAATATCCTATCCTCTGAAAAATTGCTTTCATTATCGATACTTTCAAAAGGGGGTGTAAATATTAATAATAACGAATTTCATATCATCAATTTTAGATTCAATTTCTACAGTCCAATCAACATTTAATATAACTTCACTAATTAAGTGTTCATATTGTGCCATAATATAACAACCCCACCAGGTATATGAGCTTAACATATTAATCTCAACCCATCACCTAATTTGTTAATTTCATTTAACTATATACCTTTTTGCGATTTGAGGCTTGAGCAAATAGGCCCATTAACAAAATTAATCGTGAACAAATATCTTTCATTTTAACATGAATAAATTTTAAAACCGAAAACAATATTAAATGACAGACGCCGTTATGAACACGGGCGAAACCAAGCTCATGAAAACAGTCTACAAATAATTTAATAACAAATTAGAATGAACCACAACAAAGAACTGGAATGCAGTCTTTCCTACGTTCGTCGACTCGCGAATAAGGCTTTGAAGGAACAAGTCATTTCCTGCCAAAAAGATGTATTCCATCGGCATCACTAGGAAACAGCTCGTGTCGCTCGTGCGCGAAGCCCGAATGATCCAATGAACGATCCCCAATTCTGCGGCATATATTCCTGGCATGCTTCTTAAATACTAGCCGCGTTCTAGAATTATTTGGCTGCTCGTCATTGTCGAAACCTGTGTAAATCCTTCGTGGCAACACATTGGACCAAAATGATGCGGGCATCGGGGAGGAGCGCGAAGGCGGCTAACCAGTGTATCATATCAACCTACGACAGGAATAAAAAGAAAACTTCCGGCAGCTTATTGTTCACCAACATTCGACTTGTGTCATATCTAGAACCCTTCCCACTCACTATTGTCCATAAGCGCCCGCTTATTCAAACTTCACACAATCGGCTGTAGAGGGATCCAGCTGTTTTTTGAACCAGACTATATCACTACGCCCACCCCCCAATCTTGCCCACTGTTCCTTATTAATTAAACCCCTTAAAACGAAGTAGGTAATAAACACTCCTTTTGTATCCCCTTAACCCCCCTTCCTGGACCCCTCCCCACCCCCTAGCCCCTAATCTTCCAGGCTACATGACTATGCCTTCCCTCTTTTCATCACCCTTAAACAATACTGCCCTCTGTTCATTAATAATAAAACCCTTAAAACAAGTAGGTAATATACACTCCTTTATATCCCTTACCCCGACCCCCTCCCGAGCCCCTAATCATCCAGACTACATCACTACGCCCAACCCCCAATCTTGCCCACTGTTCCTTATTAATTAAACCCCTTAAAACGAAGTAGGTAATAAACACTCCTTTTTATCCCCTTAACGCCCCTTCCCGGACACCTCCCCACCACCCCCACCACTCTAGCCCCTAATCATCCAGGCTACATGACTATGCCTTCCCTCTTTTCATCACCCTTAAACAATACTGCCCTCTGTTCATTAATAATAAAAACCCCTTAGATTCAATAACCAGTGTGTCACTTTAAAATCCGCCTGTGCGCGCCCATGTGCACGGCCGTATGACACAACGTATGTATTATATGCATGTAGAGCTGTTAACTGAAGTTAGAAACCCAAAATAATAAAACACACTAAAGTATAGGATAACCGAACTCGCCCATGTGCACGGCCGTATGACACAACGTATGTATTATATGCATGTAGAGCTGTTAACTGAAGTTAGAAACCCAAAATAATAAAACACACTAAAGTATAGGATAACCGAACTTTCAACTTTGTTTGGGTGACATTTCCGAGCATCCGAATGCTTCCGAAGACGTTGCTTCCAAGACCTATGATGCCGAAGATGACGTTCTGTGTGACGTCACAGGTCTACTAAATAAAATAATAAAATTCACTTTTTGGCTCAGATATATACTGTTTCGTATGTTTTTCAGCGTTTTAACCCTCTTGAAACCATTCTAAGGCGTTCCATGCGATACAATGTCAAAATGTTGGCTACAACATACATATCTGGGGCATTTTAGGTCATTACCTGGTATTTTTCTACGAAAGTAATTAAGAGTGTTCCGTTAAAGCCCTAGTCGTGTGGTGCGCCACCTACCGGTGGTTCCGGGAACATTGCGTCTAGTAACTTTGTCTTAGATTCTTAAAGATAACATTAAAATTACACAATTCTTGATTTAACTCACGCTGCAATGACAATTATAAAACTTTAGGTCAATCAGGAACCCTTTTTTTTGTTTTGTTTTTTTTTTGTTTGTTTGTTTTTTTTTTTTTTGTTTGTTTTTTTTTTGACGCACTTCTTGGTCATTTTGAAGCACATTTTTATTTATTTATTTATTTTTTTTTTTATTTTTTTTATTTTTTTTTTTTTAATACAATACCATATCACAGACACTGACAACACGCAGGGCCATGTATCTCAGATTTAACATTGTTGCGATCCCTTTATATTTAATAGTCGCTTTAATAGGGCTTAAGGCACATCACTGCCATGCAATTTATTCGTTCAAAATTAAAATGATATTTAACATCGTTAATCTTCGTCCGCCTTATGAAACATGTACCAATTAATTCATACTGGTTATACGTACTTAAAGAAGTGAATATGGATAAACCATCGTCATACTTAACTTTCCACTCAGAGGTACCTTTGTAGATTCCGAGAAGACGTCCCAGTATGAACTATCCGCTACGCCGTATATTCTGTAGAACCAAGTCCAATTAAAATTGAAACTTTTCCTCTGTTAAAATCCGATGTGAAATCCACGTATAATAATTTTCCAGTACGATGTTTCCTCAAGCTCAGTAGAAACCCAGCTAAGTTAAATTAATTTGCCACCGATTAATGTTTACATCCATCCTCTACAAAATCCTCAAGGTGAATGAGAATTATCACACCAACACCGTGGGAACCCAATACATCCCGGCTATACAGCTCCATATATAGATTCGAAACATACCTCGCACAAATTCCGTTTATAGCTACGCGCACATGAAAGATACCGCGCGGCTGACACAAAGGGTGTCGGTATGTTATTGTTTTCTCTCAAGATGCCGCTAAATCTCATCACAAAACAGAAGCCGCCCCTGACGCGTGCTGTCACTGATGAATGTAAACCATTTATATCGCCCTACGTTCGATAAAATTCCTTATTGTATTAAAAATATAATTCAGTCTACATGACCATAACATAATTCGAAAGCCAGCTTACAAATCATACACATGTATTTTAAGGAACACATCTGTTACCAAAAGTATTGTAATATGACTCTACGAACCGCTTGTTTGAATTGTAGTATTTTATTCAGTGATTTACTGTGATTCTACATATTGCCATGTATGAATTATTATTCCATCTACGTGTAGCGGTTATACTCCAACGAACACGACTTCTACCCACATACGGAAGCATTTGTCTCAGTCAGGATGTTTAAGGTATGACAAAGGTTTGTTAACTGTAAAAATACTTCAGATGCTCATAAAAGCTTATTATCAACTCATTAAGATCATAAACAACATATTTTTGTCATATAAATGTTATTAATGAGATCGTAGCATCAGTGCGTGAGCCCCATATTTTTAATGGTCGACTTCATTGCACGAACGTGCAATGGTTTGTGCATCCCTTTGATTAAAGAGGGTGGTTCTGGCACTGAAACAGACGCAAACATTATTATTGCATTTATATACCATAATTAGATTAGGGAAAAGGTGACAATATTTGTATGGTTACGTTCTGCTATTTGCACTAATACAAAAGACAAAACAGGACAATCCTTGAATGTCATTTGTCTTCTTATGATTTAAATATGTGTATTTCTTTAGAGAGTATCAGAAATTAAAGAGAGAGGGGGATAAATAGGTTTATACGGTATTTATAATGTCAAATGTAAAATCAGATGAAGTAAGAAATCTAACATATAAGATATAATACTAATAGTGTGTAGTAATCGTGCGATGCAATTTAAAATACAATAGTGTCATACATCTTACAATCCGGTTCAAGATTTTTCATGATTATTTTGAGAAAATAAGATTAAAGTAATTAACTCTTATCATGTAAATGTTGGTTATTTACAATCCATGTATTTGTATGACATTTTAACGATATACCGAATAATAACGGAGACTGATTTTATGTTTTATACTAAGGTCCGCTTTTCAAATTCATCTAAATGTCACAAATTATGATTGAAATTATAGTACCAAAAGCGTTTCATATATATATATATTCTAATCAAGTATGATATTAGGTATTACCTAATATTTACAGTGTATTCTTTTTAATCTATTTTAATTTAATTTTTTTTCGTTTTAAACCAGCAAATATATATATATTTAGATTTTCACGTGATCAATATATAAACAGTTATATATATTGACATGGATATACGGATTAAATAGATTAATGTAAAACTGTGACAATAAACAAAGAATTACTTGTGCAAAATTTGCAAAGTTCTTAGTCATATATCAGTGGTCCGACTTTTCACATTATGTCTGCATGCATTTGTATGTTTAGCAGTAGGCCTATGTTCCTAAAATCAAGTCTGAATTTCTTTACAATGTTATGATGAACCGAATCAAAAGAGGGTTAATACCTGGTTAGTGAGAAGAAAAAAAATTATTTGATTTTTTTTTTTTGTATACAACCTTACGAGTAAATTCTGATTATGCGTATATAATTACAATCTAAATACAAACTCTGCGGCATTCTATTAATATTAATTTCATATGACTACTGTATTATGGAGTGTTATTCGCGTTCACTCATTTACTCAGTATACATTGAGATGTGAAAGAATTCGATACAATCATGGCAATAGTGGTTTAAAGAAAATAATATGAATCATATACCATGTATAAGCCTACTCCTACTCTTTCAAGAAGAATGTTGGGCAACAGCTTTTATCTAATTATACGTTAATTTGTTCTCGATGTTCTTGATATTTCCGCATGTGAAATGATGTAAAATATGTTAATTCAGTTTACACAACGGAAGGAAATGTGATAAACAGACCTTCACCAATTTAGTTCCACAAAATCTTGTGACGATAAAAGTTTTCTTTTTTTCTGAGAAAGAACTCGATATTTATAATTAATTGGGATCTCTCTAATATTTTTCAATTTTCATTGCTCATGTGTTAGCATACACAACTTTATATTTACCTAGTGTGTCACTCTTCTTTATCGTTGAAAAAAATATGTTACGGAGACGGCGTAGGCGCTAAGGCTTTCATTTCCATATATGTTGTGGTTGTTTTGTCATCATCTTCTTGTGCTGTGGAAAGGGTATTGATATATTGGGGATCACCGGATTCGTCTGTATTCACATACACAGCCCCAGCCCACTTTCGAGTAAAACTTGGACTAACATAATCTTGATTGTCTGGGTCGTTCTGAAGTGCATTTTCGTCTGTCATGTCTGGATTATCATACACAGCCTCCAATTCCTTTCGAGTAAAGCTAGGACTTATGTAGTCGTCATTGTCGGTGCGAGGAATAGGCTTCATGTCCATGTAGTAGCTTGTAGTTGTGTCATTGTTGGTGCGAACAATAGGCTTCATGTCCACGAAGCAGCTTGTAATTGTGTCATTGTTGGTGCGAGGAATAGGATTCAAGTACATGTAGTAGTTTGTAGTTGATTTGGAGGCGTGAGATGGAGGTTCCTGTGCTATTTCCGCATAGTCTCCCTCGTCCACCTAGTCAAATATTGTCAAGTTTAATACTTTTAGAGTGAATTTCAAAATACAATATATATCATTACATTATTCAAAGTATGTATTAATGGGTTGTATCTAATCTATTTCTCTTTGAACAGTTTCTGAGCATTTTACTCATATGCGAGTATATATTACAAACAAATAATAAAATGAAATTAATGATTGAAAATCTGTTGTGGGTATATAATCCAATAGCTTGTAATTCAAAGGGGCAGATCGTATTCACTTCCTAAAACCCAGTGGCGTATATGTAGGGACTATCGCGCCCGGGGCGAAAAACAATAGTATGCCCCCAACCTTTATAAAATTATCAGTTTAAAAATACAAACGACATTTCCTCGCTTTTTCACAATGTGAAAATCTTATTTAGTAGACTGAACCTGTGATTGGTAACCAAAGTGTGAATAAGTGTACAATGAAGTGTTGGGGGGGGGGGCCAAAGTGACCAAGCGGTAGATTTTTCTTTATTTCATATCATTTGTCTTTTTCAAAACGCATGTTAACGTGCATTTTACGTACATATTTTTTCAAAGTAGCTCAGCAACTGATCGTCAATTTTGAATTAAAAACAAAGAAAAAACAATTACTATTTAACTTATTACATCTTCAAGGCCAAACTTGACAAGTTATAATTTTGAGAATAGCTATGATTTAACTGAGTCTGCTTTTTCGAATGTTGAATTTTGAAAATAAGTTGTTTGTATATATTCCACAGCTGAGCTTCACCCGATATGCATATATTTCGCCAAAGAAAACAATGATTAATTAAGTAATGCTAATTGGATTTATCTTTAATACAAATGTTTATTTTTTAAATATAATATTCATAATTAAAGCAAAATGATAACTTACAATTTGGCCTTCTGGTTGAATGTTGTTTCCGTTGTCTGCTTGGAGTGCACAGAAGGAAATTACATATTAAAAAAAAATGTAAACACAAGTAGAGAATATGACATAGATACTTCCTTTTATACGTGAGACAGTGATAATATTACTTGACTTTATTCATATTAAAAAGATTATCCATGTTAACAAACGACAGATCAATGAATTGAACTGTTTACATTTAAAACTTGCTAATATATAAATTTACCTTAAATACGTGAAGAAGACAAAAACAACGATTATAGCCTGCAATGATCTTTTTTTTTGTTGGTTTGTCTTTTCATGTAGATATAAATAATATTTAGGATACTAACATCATATTCCTCTGACTGGCGGTAAAGTTCTCCTTCATCCTATGTTGATCGTTATAACTATTTTTTGGCCTTCCTGTATGGACCTATAATAATATGAATTCGTTTCGTCACACGTTTTCTTAAAACCTCAATTCCTGCCTCACTATTACAACTATTATTTGTCATTATTAATGCTAGTGTGACTACAAGCAAAATGTACGAGAGATAAGGAGAGAGAAAGGGAGATAATGTAGGTTAACATAGATGGTAAGACGAGGTGAATAGTTAGGGTTACATATAGTAACCCGGAGTGCACATTGTATGAACAGCGTGAAAGTAGAACAAAAAAGTTAAAAACATATAAAGATGAATACCGTAAAGAAAGACAAAGAAGGGGAGAAAGAAAATCCGAAAAGAAAAGCAGTAAAAGCGAAAGAAAACAATTTATGTATTTAGAAATCACAGAAAATAATAGCGAAGTCTCATTAAAAAATGCACGCCACCTACGGGCAGTAGAAGTGACAGAGAGAGAAATAAAGCCTCAAGAGAGAGAAATAAATCTGAAATATAGAAGAAGAAAAAAACTAATTAAAAATATATATAAAAAACAAAAAATAAAATTTTTTTTTTTTAAAAACAAGAGGTAGTTATATTCAAAGAAATTGTAACAATAATTTTGAAGATTGAAACCTAGAGAAGATACATTAAACATGAAATGGGGAATATATGGGAAACGTGTATGTTTTGGTATGTTAGAGGTGAATGTAGAGGCCAGCTGCTTTACAACATACCCTTCTTTTGTTTCACACAGCATAACACTCCATAGAAGTACATCAAACCCAGTGAAATAAGCAGGATGAAGACAGCAGAGGCAATCACTGCAATAGCGATTGTCATGAAGGGAAGGCTTCTTTCAGTTGATGGCTGCTTCTCAACTGGTGAGTCTAGGACAAACAATACCATGACTAGAATGTTATGGATATCGGTTTTTCTATACAATGTTGTAGAAGTTTGGATTAATGGCAAGTTTGAGTTAAATCCAGGGTTTATGTATGCATGTTTCTTTCACATCCCTATATCCTTTGTGTTTCAAATATCGTTTTACAAAGCCATGTAGAAGGATTTGTTATGTTTGGCAGATTGCCTATCTACTAATACTAGAAAATCCACACATGCTTCACCCACACACACACACACACACGAACCTATCCACCCACCCCTGCACACTTGCGTGTTTATCCACCATAACGCCTAAATACAACCCCACACACGGGAATCCATCTATACCCATATGCATGTAATATGTAAATCAAAAAGCAAATGTGAATCCATCCACACACGCACACCCACTTGCAAAAATAATCCACACAACACACAATTGCGCACCAACTTGCACAAATTCATTCACACAACACACACACGCACATAGACATGTGAATTTACCCAAAGACAAAGGTGTATAGATGTTCACCCACCCAGGTAATATCGGCTTTATGTTTCAATGTACACTTTGCATAGTACCTTATCGAATTAAGGAAGCATTTATTTTATCGAATCAGGGGATGTCTGTTTTTATTGCCAATTCAGAAATATATTTTATGTTTCAAGATCTTGAGAAAATGGGAATTGATAGTAAATGCCTGGAGGTAATATGAAATATTCCCTTTTCTCATGGATAATTATGTAAGAAAGAATAGTAGACAGCTTTACTTGTTAGATCAGCTGGTTTACTGCACAGTCCCCTGCCAAAGGTCACCAAAACTGTGTCATCATCCGCGGCAATGCTGACCTCTGTAACGGGTTTAAGGCACTCTGTTCTATCCACAGAGGCACATTTTGGCCCGTGGTAAGTCCTCAGTGTGACGAAGCAGATTTCTTCGAGGAATTGGTTTGCATTTGACAATGTTAAGATATATTTCTGTTTGTCCCAGCTGGTGGTTATGCCTATGGGACGAAAAAAAAAAATTATTATCAAACTATCCCTATTATTTTGTTATAGAGAAAGAGAGACAGCGAGTGAAATGGTTCGTTTAATTTGATTCATGAACATATAGTCTTTAAATTAGTAGACATACCAGGTTGATGCTAAAAAGGGAAAAGTTGTTCAATTTGCCCCGTTTTTGCATCCCTTTATATATTATGATCAGTAATACTCTTGTAAAACATGTCAAAACTGACTATTCATTTTATGATTGCATGTAAGGAAATATCATTGTGCTATCCACTTGACTGATACGAGATGAAAAATTAAATATACTCCATTCTCTGGACTTGGGAAAGACGACATGTGCAGAACCCTATGAACTGAAGAAAAAAGAACATTCGTGCTGATCAGGGTGTTCCATCCCACAAATGGTACATCAATAAAACAAATGAATAAATAATAATTTCCTCTCAAAACAAACCAAACAAAGAAGCAAACAAAAGGGATTTCTTGATGATAAAACTTTGACCCTTACCATAGCTCTCGGGTTGCAAAGCTGTATAATGCCCAAACGAGGAAGCATGGAGAAGAAAAAGAGAAACAGAGCTGTAATTTAATGACGCTTCATGAGTGGTTTTTAACCTCACAAGGTTTTGTTTGCAATGTTTCGATTTGAAATGAAAGACATAGTTACAATTAACTCTGACAAGTTTCGTTCATCAATTGAAAATCTCTTTGTATCTTATGGTTTACTAATTGATTACACTTAAAGTACAAGTCCACTCCAAAAATGACTTGCCTTTAATTGAACCAGAAAAATCAGACAAACCAATCAAAAAAAGTTTGATCACAATGGGATAACTAATAAGAAAGTTATGAATTTTTGAAAAAGTATGTAAAACTAAAAAACAATGGAAATCACTACACAAATTGCCAATTTGGTTATCAGTTTGTGACGTCATGTCCTCACTATTTATCAATTGCTTTATATAGTTTAATCCCATTAATTTCCCTTTTTATCCCTCAAAACTTGATTTCCCCATGCCTTTGCCCAGGTTATATGATTTGTATCATATTGCTTGCATGACATTTCACAAAATTTGTTATGAACTTTGAAGAATTGATACTATTTTCTGAATATTGTATATTCATAATTATTTTGGTCTATATAAATAGTTTATCAAAATTCAAATTTTTCATGATTTAACTGGTCTGACTGTGAAAGAAAAAAAACTCTATATTAGTGCATCCACACAAAAACATATTACTATCAATCTAACTTGGATGCTGGTGTGAAGAAATAAGATTCTTAGGGGGGAAATAGGAAATTTATATTATCAATATAAAGAAAATAATTAGTGGATAGTGAGGACCATACGTCACAGACTCATGAGTGAGTTGCCAATTTGTGTAGTGATTTTCAAAGTTTTTCATGTCATTAAAAATTCATAACTTTCGTATTAGTTATCCGATTTTGCTCAAACTTTTTTTGATTGGTTTGTCTGATTTTTCTGGTTCTATTGAAAGTAAGTTATTTTTGGAGTGGACTTGGCCTTTAAAGTATAAAGTATGGTATAGAGCAGGGCTTCTCAAAGTCCAGACCGCCAGGGAGGCTCTTTTTTTTGTTCAACCTTAAAATGGCCGGGGCTAGAATTCATCCTGCTCCTATATTTTTCGAACCAAATGTGTATAATTTCCACCAAAAGGTATCATGGGTACTGCGTTGTGTTAAAAGTCGCCGCGTAACTGTATCAATTCCCCTTGGATCATATATAGACCTAAAAACACGCTTCATTTTCTTCAGCATACAAGTGTCATTTCTGTAAATTTTAGGAGTAGATGCATCAATGCATTCGTCTTGCAAGCACTCAATTTGTGGCAATTTTTAGGCAGCTTATTGACGGAAAACTGTGCTACTCTTCCCACCGATAAACCCTACATGAGTACAAACTTCCACCTTTAACTGTCTTAACTTTTTTTTTAATTGATGTACGTGTAAAGACACGAATTTATAATATCACAAACCTATTTTATGGAAATAATTGATTAACTTTACTAAATTTGCCCTTTGTTTCGGACCTTTTAGCTTTCAAGGAAATCACATCTGGACCGTCAAGAAAAAGGTTTGAGAACCCCTGGTAAAGAGTGAAGTGGATAGGGGTGAACAGGACACTATGATTATGGTGCAACACTGTAATAAGCTTCATCCCTTGTGTTACACTTTAACCGACCATTGCCATTAGATGCAGCAGTACAAAGTAAATAAACACCTAAAACTGAATATGCAGGCCTATGAACGATTAGAACAGTTATGAGAGAATATAATTAAACAATATTTTTACTTCTTGTGGTCACATTTTGACACATTCTTTTTACTTGAGCAGCTAGAATACAGTTACTAATATACATTAGTTAGATCGCGAGTTTGTTTCTTAGAGTTACGAGTTAGTAAGATATTATGTGTAGTGAATGGAAGGAAAGAAAATATCTGGACTTTGGAAGAAAAAAAAGGGATATAATGGGGAAATGTATTAACTTTGAATGGAAATAATTAACTTAGAACACCCTAAAGCCAGATAAAAAATAAAAATAAGCTATCACATTGATCGCTGTATAAATCGTAAAACGCCGGTTAGAGATTTGATCAAAATATAATAAAACACAGATATTCATTGATAACGGTAAATGTGCCTCAAGAAAATTGTTTTAGTAGCAAGACAAATGCAAATAGGTTTTTGGGGGGTGATTACATTTTCAGCATAAGGAACCACCAAGAATAGCAAAAAATAAATAAAAATAGAAGCGTGTGCATCGAGTTCAGCAAATGACTCCAAAGTACCTAACAAAGAATGCGTTCAGTAAAGAGAAATGTATAATGTAAGCTTATATGGATGATTAAAGTCCAAACGTCAATAAAATATCGGTATTTAGAGACTTACGAGTTGTTGAAGCTACTGCGTCCATGGCGCTACTATTCCCCGCGCTGTTCACTGCCCATAGACTCATCCGGTACCAAGTGAAAGGGTTAAGTCCCACCAATGTGTAGGATGTCCCTGTCAAGTTTGTGACAACACCACACCACTCTTTCTCTACTTGCATGTCGTTTAGACAGTATTCCAGAGTGAAAGTTTGTTGCAACCCGCCATCGAATCCTGGTTGCCAGGCAACAAAGAGAGTTGAAGATGTCGTCTGGTTTTGGTAGGCGAAGAACCGAAAAGGTGGATCTGGGATGACTGTGAGTAGACATAGGAAAAAGGATTTTAAATGGTTGGAAGCTAAGGTTTTACAGATTATCTTGAATTTAAATCATTTAAGGTGTCATTTGTCGACAGAGGAGAGGGGCTCTTCTCGAAAAGGAAAAGGGCATTCATGAGAATGGAAAAGGGGCACCTATAAGATCTTACTGTTGGCTTTTAACAGAGGTGAAAAGGGGCATTTATAAGAAAGGGAAGAAGATTTTATCACACACAAAAAAGATGCAATGATCACAAAGAAAATTGGCACATAATTTTTATTAGAAAGGAAAAGGGGCACGTGTCATAATTTAAGGGACACTTATCAGATGTGAAAAGGGGCACCTACAAGAAAAGGAAAGGACACTTCTTACAAAAGTAAAGGGGCACTTGTTAAAGTATAAGGGGCACCTCTAGATTTAGATCGGGGGCAATCATGAGGTGTAAAGGGTCACTTATCTGATGTAAAAGGGGACGCTTTTCAAATGTAAAAATGGGCGCTTTTGAGTTACTTGAAAGTGTGTTTGGGGGGTGTTTTGATAAGAACCAGAGAGTTTAGAGATGGTTTTGTAAGACAAATAGTTCATTAGTAAGAAGAGAAAGGATCAAAACAGGTGATTTTTTAGTACAACAAATGGCGTACTTTGGCTGTTTAATATAATCATGGAAATGTAGGAATAATATTCTGCTCACTACAAAAAGGACACTAAAACCACGTAATGTCATTGGTTGTAGTGTCTTTTTGTAGAGGTGAGGCGACGTAATGTACCTGCCTAATTGTCTAATTGATGTATGGGTTAGAATTACACAGATTACACTTACAAAGAATATGAAGAACATCACTGACACTGCAAGACGGCATGGATGCAGCGTTTGGTTGAAAAACTTGACAGACCAGGAGTTTCCCATGATCGCCTACCGTGGGTATGAAATTGAAAACACTTATGGAATCCAGTCGATGATTTCTATTCCTCCAGGACTGTGTAGTAGAATCTTTGGTGATGTTCTTTGATCCAAGGTACCATTGGAAAGTCGGTGCTGGGTAGCCGTTGTTCGATGTGCAAGTCACATTTGATGACACTCCACCTTGCAATCCTTCTGTTCTATTTAAGTAGGGAGGATCCGGTGGTCCTTGAAAATCAATGTGTATTTTTTTATGTCATTATATTTTAGATTTTAAGCCCCAGTGACTTGCATATAACATAATCAAATAACGATACAAAAAGTAGGTCTTGCCAATATTATGAGCAGCAACGACCTATGTATCACTAGAAACTCATATTCTGACACAGAAAATGAATTATGTTGATATCTATATTCATTTGCTTGAGCTATTATGAAGGTTTGTCACTAAAGACTTCCATTAATTTTCACTTCTTTGAGAAATCATGGTATGAGTACCCCGGTTATTCAGTATGTAAAATTATGTATAATAGAAGATGAGGTATAGTTCATACTACGTACAAAATACTCACCATAGACGATAACCCTCACTTCTGTTTGACGTTGGTTCCTACCAGCATAGGCCACACATCGCAGAAGTTGATTATGATGCCTCCTCTTTGGGATCAACTGTAGAGTGGACTTAGTGTCACGTAAATCTTGGTCGGCCTCATTCGTGGTAAACGTTGAGGTCGTGCTACCCGGGTCGTCGTCCGAACCAATGATCCATGATATAAGAGCTGTAGGGCGAGATCCTACACTGTTGCAGGTGAATGATGTTGCCGAGTCTTCAAAGGCAATGACACTTCTTGTCTCTGTTACATTGGTAGCTATGGATCCGAAGGCGGTAAGACGGAGGTTACTTGGCGGTACTGAGTGGGAAGAGAAAGGAACAACCCACATTTTCAAACGGAGTCAGCTTCTGAAAGGAGAGATACGGAGATGAAATATTGCTAACAATATGATAAAATTATATAAGCGGTTAAGGCATCGTGGAATCTAGTGCCGTTCTTATGATTCCCTACCAGAATGTACAAAATACAGAAGAGTGAATATTGTTTTAGGAGATGTTGAATGTTTCATCCATTTCAGACAATCCTCACATTTAGATGCATATTCACTTGGGCAAAACACACACATTGAGCAATCATGGGATGATATCATTAGTAAGATAGTCACCTTGAACATCGAGATAGATGGACGATTGAAGCCCATTATCCAGCTCCCGATGCGAGGCCACACAACGGAAAATCTTTCCATCATCGTCTCTGGACGGAGTTACAGAAACAACTCTTTGAGAGGTGTAAGCGTCACCATAAACAGCGTTATACTGTTCATCTAGTCGAATCTGTACTTCTCCAGGAATTTTCCACTCCAGTTCTGCAGGTGGTCTAGCGTCTTGAACTGAACACGTTATGTTGTGTGTTCGCCCAGATGTGATGCTCACTAATGCTCCATTCTTGTATCTATCCTCATACCAATCATCGGTGATGGATATCAATCTAGGCATGGCTGGAAATAAGTGAAAATGTATATACATATATAAATATATATTATACAAATATAAAATGACACTCGAGGATCTAGCTGAAACTATTCGCATCGAAGGAACATCAACTAGTACTAATGATGTTCCTGAGTGCGAATAGTTTTAGCTTGTTGCGAGAATGAGTCATTGTATATTTGTTTTATATCCCTTCCATCTGTATCATTCCTTGTACACTTCTGTAATAACATGTACCTTACACTCACATTCACATCTCACATTCAGAAAAGAAATAAATAAAAAAAAATTGCACGGCTCAAATGAAACATTGAAGCATGTAAATATGTTTAGCTGGCGCGAAGCCGCCTATACAGGTACTGCGTTAGTGTAGTGCAGTTATCGCACAGCGTAAATTGCATATGGCTTGAGCGCCGTGACACCGCGGGAGTTGCCCGTGCGGAGGCATTTGAAATCCTGTACGCTCGCTGAATTTTGCCATTTCAGCAATAAAAAATGAACTATTCCGATGTAGTCGGCAGGAAACGTCTTTTATAGTAAAACTATTCTTTTTTCTTGTTTCGTACACCCCTAATGCAACAATCTTACGGTAAGGGATAAAAATATATATATAGTTACCACTGAATATAATGTTGTCAAATTGCGTATCTAATAAATTCTAGGACCGTTTTTAGACATAAACAGAATGAAAATACCACAATATCAATACTATTATTGTAAAATACAATTGTTTGATTTATATCAGTCACAAATCGAACTCAATATTTAATTATAATAGTATAATAAGAACTAAAAATCCTAGTTATCGATGACGCTACACCCGAAATAACAGTTTTATTCAAAAGTTCGAACGTTGTAATGATTTTGAATTGGTAATGAATCATTTATATTGTAATTTCGCACACATCACGACTAGATCAAGGTATCCAGATTAATGTTAGAATACATTACCTGATAAAAGTACCCCCAGTACAGTTCGACTAGTAACTAAATGAGAAGATGTGATGAGTACTAGGCACTGATATCTGCCGCTGTCATCCACTGTTAAATCCCGAATAGTTAGATTTCCGCTGGAAGGATCTGTCCTCAAACTGTACTTGGACTTATCTGGAACATTCTGCACGTTTCTGCATCCCACCCTTGACAAACAGATAGGATATTGTTATTCCTGTCCATCCATAACAGTTGGCGATATGTCGATGGACGGGCGAAGGTGCAGGCTAGTGTTATATCCTCACCAACGACTGGGAGGATTTCTGGGTTCTGAATACGAGTAGACACGCTAATCTCATATGTCTTAGAAACGATGAAGGTGAGGAAGAGAAATATTCGGAGACGTTCATCCATGTTGTTATTACATCTCATTTTCTTGTATATTCCAACTTCGGAGGTGCGTTGCATGAGCCATCCTGCAAATCAGCAGAATATCCGGAGAATAAAAGACTAAACGAAAAGCAGTAATGGTTTTCAATGACAGAATAAGTGGACGCAAAGAACAGTGAATGATAGACCCTATGCTTAGTTACTTCTATCTTGCGCTTCGAAAGTAAAATGAATTCATCTCTCTGAAGAGCATATTAAAGTGAATTGTATGCTTCAAATAAATTGGGGGTTTCGGAAACCTACTTTAAATGGCATTTTTGGAAGTAAAATATTAATATTATGATTCAACGAATGAAATTTTGAGGTATTTTACTTTGAACCTTCGATAATGCCATTTAGTTGTGTAAAATTTGGTAAATTTATTTAGGTAGGGGAATAACAGGAAGGATATAAAATGTTCTTTGCACAAAGGGAGAATTTTTTGGGAAATATGTATTATCTCCCACCTGTTTGAGCTTCATAAAGACGTCCCATTCTAAAATCGAAAAGGACGTTTTGGTGCCATAGAAAGATTTTTTTTTTCCAGTAATCACAAATATAATTTATTTTGGACTATGTAAGCATGAAATGTACCAACCCCCAACTAAATCTTGCTTCAGACATGAGGGGTCCCCCGTTCCTTTATTGTTGTCAATATTTCTTCTACACAGAGATACTGCAGTTTATATACACTCCCAGTAAACGGCAAAACGTTTTCTTGAATAGACTATTTAACGCACGTGTACGCACTGGCTTATAATATACCAAATTTAGTATGAATAGATTATTTTTAAATTATTGTTTGACTTACAATTATTTGCTCCCGATCTACCTCACATGTGCCTAAAATGAGGGTTAATTTTTGTTACACATGCATGTATATGTTTACCTTATCTGTATATTTTGCTTTATGTATGCACCAGCCAATGTGGGGAGCCTCTCGACAGAATTTTTAAATTATTTTAGGTGATCCCCAGGCATTGGCTGGTGCTAAATATTATACTGTTAATGTTATATCATTTTGTCAACCCTGTGATGTTTTCTATGTATTGTTATCATCTTGCCTGGAAATAAAATAAATAAATAAAATAAAATAAATAAATAATAGGGCGCGCATGGAACTCAGGTTCAACCATAGAGTTGGTTCAACAAAGGGTTCAGTGCTCGCCCTATACTGAAGCACTAGCGTACCAACGGGGGTGGGGGGCTGGGGGCAGTCTGCCCCTCTGACGAGTGACAAGCAAGCAAGCAAAAACAAAAAAGTTCACCATCACAATGGCTAACAGGGGGACCAATGTCTCAACGTCTGATTGACGAGCAAAAAAGAAGGGAAAACAGATAATCATCATCACAAGAAAACACAAAACTGACGGAGAGGGGGGGGGGTTAACTATGTACTTTAAGCTTCATACTTAGTACGCCAGCACGAGATCGTCGATAGCTAGTACAACGACCTGCATACAGACGCCTACAATTTTATGAGCACGGGGCCTAGGCTGCGCCGCCCCCGGTCAGGAGCGGCGCGGCTAAGGTAGGCCCGTCACGTGAATGCCAGCCCCGCCCCCCCCCCCACTCCGGGGTCGGAGGGACCGCATGCGTGTTCCCAAAATCTCAGCTAAACGGTACTTTTTCGCGCGACAAAGTCCGGCCCGCCATTGACTTTCACACCGGAGATAGGGGGTGCTTTCAAAAAAAGGGAACATGCATACGCTTACCCTAAAGTAATAATTCTGAGTGGGAGGGCCGGGATGCTATCGCCACCACGAGCCAGTGCCATGGCATGCTGATTTGACCAGCAATCAACTCATGGCTGAATACAGGACTTTCCGCCCTCAGGTTCAGAACACTG
>CP137667.1:24571710-24811241 GCA_037976565.1 Mesocentrotus franciscanus
GGTTCAGAACACTGATGTTTTTGACAACAAGGATAGATCCATGTAAAAACAATTAATGGATTGCTGAAGTTCCTAATCAAGAATTCATTTGAGAGTGCATATCCTAATTTAACCAAACTGTACAGAATTATTGCTACATTGCCCATTTCCTCAGCTACCGCAGAGCGATCTTTTAGCAGAGTTAAAATAACAAAATCACATCTGGTTCTACCATGAAGGAAGAAAGGGTGTCAAGTTTGGCAATTATTAGAATAGGGAAAGATATTGCCTATAGTGTAGACTATTCAGATGTAATTCAATTCAGTTCATTTAATTCAATTCATTTATTCACTCAATATATAAAAGCAGATACATAACATTGCGTATGAACGTATATGACAAATACAAAAAGATGGACATAGTAAAATCAGGAGTTGAAAACGCAAGTAACATAAATTGAGTAGGGATCAGATTAAAGATCTTGTGAATTCGACCCAATTGTGATCTATACATTGCATTGAATATTGTTGCATGTACAACAACAAGAGGAAGAAAATACATAAACAGCTGGGTCATGGAAAAACGACACAGAGAGAGCGAGAGAGACGGACAGACAGAAAGGGAGAGAAAAGGGAGAGGAAGGAAAATTGAGGGAGAGAAAGGCAAGATGAGAAATAAAGTCAATACATAGAATGAAATAAGACACGAGCATGTTATATAAGAGATACCAGTAATAGACCAGTTTCGCAAATAAACTTGAATACACTAGGAAAATTGCACATTGAATAAAAACCATACAAACCAGCGTCATATATACACGCGATATAATTTTTTTTTTCTTCTTCCTACAATTCTTATGAATTTTTTTTTGGTTATCGTTATGATTGTGTTTTTTATGATTCTTAGATTTTTTTTTTTTTTTTACAATTCTTTTTTATCTCAAGTCCATTAAGTCCATTCTATGAAACTATTGATACACAGTTTGATTTCGTGGGTCGGTTGAATTGTGTGCAAGCGGTAACTTTTGGCAGGTCTACAATACACTCTCGGCTACGCCTCGTGTGTTTAAACCATGCCCAAAGTTACCTTGTGCAAACGATTCCTACCGACCCACTCATACCTGCGCATCATTTGTATACTATGATTATTGTATTTTATTATTAGACATGACTTGCTATTTATGTAATACTTATGTAAACATGTATAACCTTTTATTTGTTATTTGAACGCAGAAATAAAATCAATCAAACAAACAAAACATATTTGTTTCCCCATGATGTATATGTAAATCAATTGCAAACAGAAGGAGAAAAATACATGTACCATGCTAATACAATACAGCCATGGTACTGAACCATGGTTATACCATACAAACATGGTATTGAACCATACAACTGCCTAGTACCGCCATCTACTATGTAAAAATTCGGAAGTACCATGGAATACCATGGTACTTGCATGGTAGTACCGTGGTAAGAGACGAGTACTACGGGTACCATAGAGTACCATGGTTATGCCATGGTTTTACCTTGGTTACCATGGTACTTTTTTATAAGGGTCACAATATCATTGAAATAAACAACAAACAACAGGTGACTCAATGTGAACAACATTGTAAAAGCCTTGTCTCTTGAAACATTCTGAGATCATGCAGATTTTAGATAAGCAGGCAATTGATCACTTTGCTAGGATGCATCGGAGACTTTATTTAGGGCAAAACAGTATGAATGGGTTGAAATTCCATGTATATTCTGGCCATAACAATGCAGGAGTTTTTCACCCAATCATGCACATATTTGCTCAATTTGTGTGGAAAGATACGATTTTTCAAAAGTTACGATTTTTCATTTTCTCTCAGTTCACAAGAATTCAATTCAAAGTACAAAATGCTGCTGAGTGAAGTTGCAATATACAAGGAATAACATATACCCATAAATCATTATTCTACATGGTGATCCAGCCGCACGAAAGTGTTGATCCACCCACTAACACATGTGGATCCACTCACAAATACATGGTAATCCACCCACCCACAAACAAATGGTGGATTATTCCACAAACACATGTGGACCCACCCACTACCCATGTTGATTCACCCACAAACACATGATAGTCTACCCACAAACACATGGTGATCGACCTACACAAAAGTGTTGATCCACCCACAAACACATGTGGATTCACCCATTAAAACACAGGTTGATCCACCTAGAAACACAGGTTGATCCATCCAAAAGAACATATTGATTTACCCACAAACACATGTTGATGTACCCACAAAGACTTGTGGATCCACCCATAAACATCTGGAACCACCCACAAACATATGTGGATCCACCCACAAACACATGGTGATCTACCCACAAAGACTTGTGGATCCACACACAAACACATGGTGGTCAACCCTCAGACACATGTTGATTTACCCACAAACACATGGTGATCCACCCACACAAAAGTGTTGATCCACCCACAAACACATGTGGATTCACCCACAAACACAGGTTGATCCACCTACAAACACAGGTTGATCCATCCATAAACACGTGTTGATTTACCCACAAACACTTGTTGATCCACCCACCCACACATGTTGGTCACCATCAAACACATGTAGATCCACCCACTAAGACATGTGTAGCCCACCCACAAACACATGTTGATTTACCCACAAACACATGGTGGATCCTTCCACAAATCATGTGGATCCTTCCACAAACCCATGTTGATTCACCCACATACACATAGTGGTCCACCTAGAAAGACTTATAGATCCACCCACAAACACATAGTGATCCACCCCAAAACACATGTGGATTCTTCCACAAACAAATGGTGATTCACCCACAAACACATGGTGGTCCACCCACATCCACGTTATCCACCAACATCACATTGTTGAACCCACCCACGTGCCTAAATCCATCGATCCCCCCCCCCATGTGCGTACATACACATGCATGAATCACACACAAACATATCACCCTCACATCTGTGAACTCACCCATAAACAGATTACACGCGTAAACACATACACGCACAAGTGAATTCACCCACATACATAGCCAAACATGATTACTGTCTCTGACACATGACCTTTAAACCTGGGTTTTATCCCCAAAAATTCAATAGACCCTTAATTATTCACACTGTTCCATTAAATATATTCTAACGAATCAAATATGTTTTCTTCGCTTGCCCACTAATAGGTATCCGTTATTCAGTCAGGGCTCACTCTTGTCTTTATTTTATTCTTCTTATCTTCTTTACAATTTTCATAAACGTTCTAAAGACGAGGATAACTGAGGAAATCGATAGAAAACAGTGAATTTCCAGGCAATTTGGAACTGTCCGCTCTTTTAAACAGTTACAAGAGAATATATAGCTTCAACTTTTATATTGGCTGGTTCACTGCACAAAACCCTTCCATAGTTCACCAAAATTAGGATATCATCCGGGTCAATGCTGACATTTTTGCCGGGTGCAATACACTTTGATTCATTCACGAAGAAACAGTCTGACCCTAGTAAGGTTTTCTGTGTAATGAAGCAGATTCCGTCTAAGGACTGGTTCGCCTTTGATAATATAAGCATTTGTTCCTTCTGGTCTCGAGTGGCGATTATTCCTGTATGAAAAACCCCAGAGGAGATATTGGTTTGGTACGCACGAGTACAATTTTTGAATGAGTGGAATGGTTACATCTTTATAGTAGTTCTAAGTATGAATTCAGATAGATTTAATTGGATTCGAAGACACCAAGTCATTAAAGTAATTCAATTGGTAGTTATACACCTGTTTTAAAAGAAATTTTTATGCAAAATTTAACAACAGATAAGAAGAATTAAAAAAGAATTAATTAGTTAATAGCATTTCTTTAACTCTGCAATCAGTACTTAATGTCTAACAAGGTGTGAGCTGAATAAAGATAATGTTATGAAGGGAATGTTGGTTCTTTGTTGTTCTTTGTTATTCCATCTCCGTATCTAGTTTTTACAACAAGCTAATTTTTCTTCTTCAAATACCAAAACTAGCTATTTTATTCTTCATGAGAGTGATTTTTCAAAGAAGGATGTATTTTTAAGAGAGTGATGTAATTGAAGTAATAAGTAATATGTTTGACATTATGTTCTTGACAAAACATTAGTTGCAGTTTGCCATACCTTTAACTTTAATCCAACAATATGTTATCAAAGTAACAAGTTTGTTTTCTCATATAGAAATGAGGACCCGATATCAACCTTGACCTATATTTGTGGATTGATTACTTCAACTTTATCTGCAATGCTGTACTTTTCCCTTGAAGGCTTTCCTTTTGTATGTCAACTTTGTATTGTACATGTATATTGAGTCTTCATTAATTATAAAATAACAGGCAATATATTCTTTCAAATTATTTACATGCAAGTCTTTACAGATTTTTCTTGACAGCTGGCAACAATACATATATATATATATATATATATGTAAAGGAGGCAAAAGAAACACACGTCAATTGAATGAGGACTTAGTTTCATTTCATTTGGCTGACAGGACATGAAAGCTAAAATACATATTTCAAACCTTGATTCAAAGAAAGTTGATGTGAGCAGAAACTGATAAGGAACGAAAAAAAGAAGGACATTCTTTATATCAAGCTCTTATTATCCTTACCATAGCTCTCGGGTTGCAATGCTGAATATGACCCAACATAAAGCATGAAGTAGAAAAAACAGAGCTGTAATTTAATGACGTTTCATGAGTGGATTTTAACCGGACACGGTTGTGGTTTGCACTGTTTCGATTTGAAATGAAAGAAATAGTTATAAAAACTCTGACAATTTTCTTTTATCAATTGAAAAATTGTCTGTATCTGATGGTCTACTAATCGCTTACGCTTAAAGTTGAAAATATAAGGTATAGTATTGAGCGAATAGGCTGAAAATGAAATTATTAAATTGGTGCAACACAGTAATAAGCTTTATCCTATTTACCCCTTTACCCCTCGGCGCGCCTTGGGGGTAATGGCCTTGAGCCTATAAAAACAGCCAGGCCTCTCGTAGCAGTCGATATATCTATACTATGGCCTATAAGCTTAATAATTAACATCCAACAGATACGCAACTTGAGCCATGCTATTAATGACCCTGAATAGAGCAATCTAATCGTTTTTTTAATTTTAATGGTGGATTTATTTACAACTAATTTGTCATCAAAACCAGGCCTCTAATTTCCTTCTTGCACGTTGTATAAACAGTAATGAAGGCAATACTAGAAATGATAATAATAATAACAATCTTACTTTGCATAATGAGATGACTGTCGATTTGACCAATGAAATGCTGATGAAAATTATGTTCATTGATCAAACAATTATAGGCGCTATACAATTATTCGCACAATACCGGAACAACTCAATGATAATTCATCGTTGTAATGGAAAGATCTAGTGTTAGTACTGAAACTCAGGTTTCCTTTGTTTTATCACATATATGATACGATAATATCACACATGATATCATATACACACATTTCTAATTCCATCAAGATTATAAATGCATTAGTGCGCCTGTTATCTTTCTGTTCCTATTCACATACCTATGATTTTTTCTCTTTACCTCTTCAGAGGGACTTTATTATTCCATTTCAAAATACATATAGACTATTTACAAAAGAAGTAAAACGAGATATATGAGTTATAGATATACGATTAACATTAATTTCTTAAAATGATCATTATAACATTTGTATTACTTTCTTAACTTATTCATTATCGAAGTATTATATATTTTCTTTGTATATTAAATAATATTTCAATGATGAAATAAAATTATTTATTATACTCTTTGGATTGGTTTGTACTTCCCCGAAGTCCGCTTTACGTAATCTTTGTATTTAACAAGTTCTGCATAATTTGTCAAGAAATTAAGTAAAGTAAATGTGTTGTTATTTATCTTATCAGTGGCGGATCCAGGAATTTCTTACCGGTGGGGGCAAAAAAAATCGTATGGGGTGAAATATATGAAAAACGATGGAGTGAGGCGTCAGCGGCGAGGGAGCGGAGCGACCAAGCGGGGGTGGGTCTGGTAGGGGATCAGAACCCCCTCCCTGAGTAGGAAACATTTGCAATTTTAGAACCACATTAGGTGCATTTTCAGGCACTTCCTGGAGTAATATGACGTAAAATTGCTTTCTCCTACCCCCTCAAAGAGTAGGGATCCAGGGGCGGATGAGGGGGTTGACCCAATGACGACACGGAGCATCGTCCACGAGCCACGAAGCGGCGAGGCGATTTTTGTTGTTGCTATTTTGAACCCCGTAAGTGATGTTTTCCTGGCATCTATATACTAACACAATGGAGACCATAAAAAGCAGTGCATGATAACGTCTTTTAAATCAAGTAACAGTTTAAGGGGTTCGACCCAATGACGATGCGGAGCATCGTCCACGAGCCGCGAAGTCCGAGCCGCGTAGCGGCGAGGCGATTTTTTGTTGTTGCTATTTTGAATCCCCGTAAGTGATGTTTTCCTGGCATCTACTGACACAATGGAGACCATAAAAAGCAGTGCATGATAATTACGTCTTTTTAAATCAAGTAACAGTTTAAGGGGGGTTGACCCAAAGACGATGCAGAGCATTGTCCACGAGCCGCGTAGGGGCGAGGCGATTTTTTTGGGGTGCTATTTTGAACCCCCGTAAGTGATGTTCTTCCTGGCATCTATATACTAACACAATGGAGACCATATAAAGAATTTCCTCACTGTCCAAAAAAGCTGGTTTAAAGATCCTCTTAAGCAAAATCCGAAATAAAATTAAGGTTTAAGAGAATGGAATTGCTCATATTCAGGTGTCAAAATCCCTAGCATGTATGTGTTTGCCTCTTCTCTTTCTCTCTCTCTCTCTCCTCGCTTTTTCCTTCTCTTTCACTCACTCACTAACTCTCACACACCAGTCCGGTCCTTTTCCCTCTCTTTTCCATATTCATATTTCAATTTGTTTCTTCTTTTTTTTCTTCTTTTTTTTAACTTCCTCTCCCTATATTTCTTTTAACCCTACTCATCCATTACAATGACAATTACTATTTTTATAATATTTACTTTTGATGTTATCTTACTTACTAATTGTAATCGAGTTATGATTTAGGGATTTTAGGCCATACGATAATTCGTAAGCCAGCTTAATACCACGCATGTAGTTATGTTACAAAAATAATATAAAAAGACTCTAAAAACCGCTCGTTCGAATCGTGAAATTTTATTCAGTGCATTACTGTAATTGTACATATTAGCGGTTGAAGTCCAACGAACACGCTTTCTACCCGCACACGGAAGCGTTTGTCTTCGTCAGAATGTATAAGATATGGAAAAGGATTGTTTACTGAATAAAATAGTTTAGCTGTCTAAAAGAAAAAAAAGGTTATTGTTAACTAATTAAGATTTTATACTGCACGTTTTGGGGGTAGAAATTCCAGCAATGGGATCGTAGCATCAGTGCGTGTGCCCCATCTTTTTCATGGTTAACTAACTTGCACGAACGTGTAATGGTTTCTGTATCCCTTTGATAAAAGAGGCTCGTTCTTGCATTGAAACAGACGCAAACATTATCATTGCACGTATAGACCTATCCAATTAGAATAGGGAAAAGTTAACAACAGTATGAGAGTTACATTCTGTTATTTGCACTAATGCAAAAAAAAAAATAGGACGACCCTTAAATGTCATTTGCCTTCTTACGATTTACATATTTACATTAGAGAGCATCAGAAAGAAAGAGGGAGGGGAGAAATGGGAATATACTATATGTATAATTTCACCTGAAAATCAGATGAAGTGACCAATATAACAATATAACAATATAAGATATAACAGTGTGAAGGTTCCATACAATGCAATATAAAATATTATTGTGTCATACATCTTACAACCTAGTTCAAGAATTTGCATGATTATTTGATAATTTGATAATTCTTATCTATCATATAAGCCATCATAATTGGTAATCCATGTATTTGCATAACATTTTTTAACGACATAACGACTAATAACAACGACTACATTCTATGATGAAAAACATTTATAATACATCAGTTTACTAAAGTCCATTTTTCAAATTATCTAAATATCACAAATTAAGATTGGAATTATAGTACTAAAAGGGTTGAATGAAATCCTTAAAAAATTTATATTAGGTATTACTCCATATTTCAAGTGTATTTTTTATAATTTAATATTTATTTCTGTTACAAACCAGCAAATACATGTTCAATGCCATGTAAAAGTTCATGTGATAAAAATACAGACAGTAATATAAATTGAAATATAGATATACAGGTTAAGTAATTTTGCGTAAATCTGTGACAATAAATGGATGGAAAAGGAAGCACTTGTGCACAATTTGCTATAGTCTTATGCCAGTGGTCCGACTCTTTCATGTCTAGCAGTATGTTTCTAAAATCAAATCTGGATTTTATTTTTTGTGATTTTTTATTTTTTGGGTGATTTTTTGATTTTTTAAAAATAAATTATATGATGAATCAACCGAATCAATAGAGGGTTAATACCTGTTCAGTGCAAAACTCTTTCTTCATTATCTGGTGTGTTTTTGTACAACCTTACGTAGGAATTGGATTATACATATACAATGTTAATCTTAATTTTAAAAATGTGCGACCTTCTCTTAATATTGTTTCGATAGGACTACTCAGTATACATAGAGATGTGATAGAATCCAATACAATCATGACAATAATGGTTTAAAGAAAATAACACGACTGATATACCGTGTATAGACCTATACCTACTCTGTTTATAAAATGTTGGATATCGTATGTTCTCGAATTATACTTTAGTTTCTTCTTTATGTTCTTGATATTTTCACAAGTGAAAATATATTTCTTCAGTTTACACAACGGAAATAAACCTCTATATATAGAGACCGTTACCGACTTTGATCTACAAAATCACGATGGAAGTTTCCTTTTTTTTCTGAAAAATATTGGTCATTAAGTGCGATCTTTGCATCATTTTTGATTTGGCATTGTTCATGTGTTAGCATACACAGCTTTAGATTTACCCAGTATTTCACTCTTCTTTGTCGTGGATGAAATATGTTACAGAGAGTGCATAGGTAGGGTTATGGGTTTCATTTACATATACGTAGTGGTTGTTTTATCATCATCTTGTTGTGCTGTGGGATGCGTATTGATATATTGAGGATCACGGGGTTCGATTTTGGACACCTTTTCGTCTGTATTAACATACACAGCCCTAGGACTCTTTCGAGTAAAACTAAGACTTACATAATCATGGTCAGGGTCGACTTGCAGCGTCGTTTCGTCTGTAATTAACATACACAGGCTCAAACTCCTTTCGGGTAAAACTAGGACTGACATAATCATTATCTGGGTCTTTTTGCAGTGCCTTTTTATCTGTCTTGTCTTTATTCACATACACAGCCTCAAACTCCTTTCGGGTAAAACTAGGACTGACATAATCATTGTCTGGGTCGTTTTGCACTGCATTTCCATCTGTCATGTCTCTTTTCACATACACAGCCCCAGAACACTGTCGAGTAAAACTAGGACTAACGTTGTCGTCATTGTCGGTGCGTGGAATAGGCTTCATGCCCATGCAGTAGCTTGTAGTCGATTTGGAGGCGCAAGACAGGTGTTCCTGTGCTAATTCAGCATAGTCTCCCCGGTCTACCTTTAAAAATATGTTCAAGAAAAATACCTTTCAAGTAAATTATAAAATAAAAACCAATATCATTTCATCATTCAAAGTATTATCAATGTTTTGTATCTCATTTATTTTCCTTTACAGGATGTCTGAGTCTGTTTTCATTTATATGTGAGCAAACAATCCAAATTAAATGCGCATAGGACAAGCAAAAATGAAATAAAATGAACGAACAAATATAAATATTATGACTGGGAATGTAATCCAGTAGCTTGTTCTTCAAAGAGGCGGAGAATTTACAAACAACAGACTATCTTTAAAAAAGGGGGCGTTTATCTAGGGATAACGGTGCCCGGGGCAAACATCAACATTACGAATTCATTTCGAGCCGAGGGATTTGGCAATGAATTAGCTAGACCATTTTTTTTTTTTTTTTAATGTTGAACTTTTACAGATGCTAGGTTATGTAATTTGTCCCATTTAGGGGGAACAAAAATCAACAAGATCCTGATGAAACTTGTTTGCCTGGACGCAAATAAATCTTCAAAGACGCTTGTTATGCTATGTTATGCATTCCCCATTCCTTTGGGGTGCAAAATCACAAGATACTAAAGAAATATATGCGGGAAGTAAAGCGACCGAGCTTCATAAATATTTATATATATATTTGCATTCTAAACACTATATTTTATCCACTTTTCCTTGGATTGGTGGCGCGTCTTCCTTTTCTTTAGGAGTCATGAGTCTCTTTCTGTTCTTCCCTTTCTTTTGCATGTTTTGCGCATCCTCAAAGTGCCGCCCGGCACGTTGTAGAAGAGCCAACAGTTCGAATCCAACTTTAGGACTGTAATATATCAAGACCGTAACGTCATATTGAATTGACCAGGAGGTTAAAAGTCCACAAATACGGCCGTTAGCTAATCTAGAAGCGAAATACAAATTCATAGTAGTTTATATTTTCTTTGACCAATGACCTCATTATGACAGTTACAATGGCTTAATTTTGCGTTCTTCTTAAATATACTATGTCCCTTTGCAGCCAACATCAAAATCTGTAAAACTTTGCAGGAATTATGAATATGTCATGTATGTCATGTGAAATTTAAACTTTAGCAGTTTTCTAGTATTCAAATTACGCAAGGAAACCCGTTTACTCTGTAGACTACCCTGTCAGACACTATTGAGCGACTGACTGACATTTTTTTTCTTTGGTAATAACAACCATAAAATGAGCTGTAACAGGTACATGAGCATTTGTCTACATCAATAACCCACTACTTGTAATGGCCACAATTAAACTGATTGAATCTTTGTGCAGCATAAAACGTACGATCATTCGGTACAAGGGTCTGAAAATCAGAGTACTACTTAGCAGATTGCAATCACTTATGTCGATTCGACAACTAATGGTCGTTATTTTCCAACAACAAAAACATTTTCAAACCCTTTCGTTTTGAGGTAGGTTCAAAATTAGTATTGTCTTTCAAATGCCGTTGGAATTTAACCTTTTCATTGTTTTGACCTGCAAATGGGACATAGTACCTTTAAGGCTTGGTATTGATACGAAGACATCATCATCTGTGAATACAAACCTGCTTAATGGGTGGTTCACATGGCGGGATGGGTGGGATGGTCCCAGTGTTTGATAAAATCATACTCCGTGCTGGAAAAAAATGTTGAAGGAGTAACACAGAAGACGCACACATATTTTACATAGGAACATGTTTCATGTATAAGGAGAATCTATAACGGATAATTTATGCTGATTTTGTTTGATGGAAATGTATGTATCAGACAGAAAACTTGAAGATGGTCAAAGACGAGGAAACTTTGAAATACTTTGGCACAATCAGTAGACATGAATATACTAGGAAGCAGTGAACTTAAGGAAGGGATGAGTAAACAAGAAATAGGATGCAAAGTCTACCTGAAAGAATGCACAGGGATAAATATGTTAAAATATAGCATTATAGACAAAATACTCCAATGAACGTCCCGACATGGATTTTTAATTGTTAGTCCACATGGGATTGGTCACATTGGGAGAAGAATACTTATTGAACATACTAACCTGACATTTTCTTCACCAAACAAATAACCCCAACTGCGGAAAACATCAATACGGTAAAAGCAAGCACACCAGCCGTGATGAAATAGCCAGTTACAGAATAATCCCCCTTGATCGTTTGGTCAATGACTAAAATAGAGCAAAAATAGTTGAATAACTTAACCGTTGTGCGATTTCAACATTAATTCGAGATAGTGTTTCCCTCTTTAGCATTGTTTGTGAGGAAAAAAGATAAGGTTGCAATATTTCCCCACACTCTACAATTATGTTTGTTTTAATAATGACTAGTCAAGAGTAACGCCATAATGTGGTCCATCATCCACCGCGATAGAAATGCAATGTCAAATCAATCTGATTATATGCCGCATTTCAAGATTTATTATAGGCCTCGATTATGTCGAGGGAATCAATATCTGTATCAAGGAGTTATGGAATGACAAAACCCCCTTTTCAGGCATGGTGTCATCTCATTGCTTATGAAGGTATATGCCCAAAATAAATGAACGAGAAACTGCACATTTTTAAATCTACAGTATTAAAAGTTCAGGAATTGAAATTTAAAATTCGTCACCTGTTGGGCGATCTGGTTTACTACACAAGCCTCTACCCGAGGTCAAGACCAGGTATTCAACATCCTGGTCAACCCTGACCTCTGAACCAGGTTCAATGCACTTTTCTATGGAGAGACAATCTGGTGTAGAGGTAATGTTCCCTAAGATAAAGAAACAGGTTTCTTCCAAGGAATGTTCGGTGTTGGTCTCTGAAAATGTCAGAACTTCTGTCAGCCTGTTCAGAGTGATGTTCATTCCTAGTAATGAAAAAATATACAGTTGATACAAGATTAAATTTATTCATTCTATAATCTAAAGAGGGTGGTCAAGTTCATGAATTGCGGAAAACACTGCCAGCAAAAGAGTAAATGGGGGTCTATCCACAATGCACAGTAATAAAAGAGACTTATCAATACAGAAATGAGGAAGTGAAAATGTTGTAGAAATGTTCTTGTCTCGTGGACAAATCATGGAGCAGAGTTCGAGCCTTTGCTGTCGTTTAGCAAAACATAAATCTACAGTTGCCACACGGGACACAGGTATAGTAGTGAGGATAAGAGAAGTGTTGTGGTCTAGATCTAGTGGATAAGTCTCCGGACTGTGAACCACAAGGTACGGGCTTGAAATCCCTGCCTATACCCGTTACAAGAAAGGCACAATAATAATAATAATGATAATGATAATAATCATAAAAATAGTAATAAAAAGATCATAACAATAATGCTAATAATAATCATGATGATGATGGTGATAACAGTAATAATGATTATAATGATGAAGATGATTATAATAATAATGACGGTAATGTTAATAATGACGATAATGTTAACAATGATGATGATGCTCATCATGCTCATGGATATCGAACAGTTAAGATATTACTTTGAGATCCACTCTCGGCTGGAATTTTGGAAATAATATGATACAAGTTTGTGTATATTCTTTCGTTTATAATGTTTTATTAATCAAATATATCTTACCATAGTCTAGCGGTGACAACGCTACAGGAATAAAGAAAGAAATTAAGAGAAATTAATTATCAGTATGCAACTGACCGAGTAGAACTCTGTTAACTTAACATATTGGAGGTGTTTGTTTATTCGAATGTTGAATGCATAAATAAGGACACCAGATATGTATGAACTTAAATATGTCAGAGGAAGAGACGTGCATTATATATTTTGTGCGGAGTGTAATAATTACTTTGGAACGCTAATGTTAGCTTTTTTTGGTAAAATAAATCCGAACAGAAGAATGACAGGAAATCAACAATTTGCCTTAGATCAATTAATCAGGCATAAAGTCAAAATTATCATTATTTTCAACTTAGAAAGAAGAATAGGACCTGATTGATTACAAATCTATCCTAGGAGAAAATTCTAACATTAATAAGCACATAGTCTGCAATAGGAAGACCCTAAGACCAAGATTAATGCCTATAATCATAACATTTACCAATCGAAAAGGTCTATTTATTTATGAGAAGAAAGAAAGTAAAATTCGTACGAGATGTTGATGCCACTGTTTCAAGTGCATTACTTTGACCAGCGCTGTTGATTGTCCAAAGAATCAGCCGATACCATGTAAATGGCTTCAGTCCTTTCAGTTCGAAGGATGAGTTTGTTAAATTTGTAACAAGACCACACCGCACTTCTTCTCCTTGAGTGTCATTTGTACAGAATTTGAGTGAAAAAGTTTGCCTCAACCCTCCATCGAAACCCGGTTGCCAACCGACAAGCATTGATGATGATGTCGTGTAGTTTCGAATGATGATTAATTGAGATGGAGGGAAAGGGAGAGCTGTGGAATAATGAAGTACAAGGAGATATTACTGTAAATGATGAGAGAAAACTACTACTACTACTACTACTACTACTACTACTACCGCTACTACTACTATTACTACTACTTCTACTACTAATGATAATAATTATAATAATAATAATTATAATAATAACAATAATAATAATAATAATAACAATAATAATAATAATAATAATAATAATAATAATAATAATATTCGTATTCATAACAATAATAATAATAATATTAATACAAATAATAATAATAATTTTCTAGGTTTATACATGGGAAATGTGAGTGAACTTTGACGTATTGGGCAAGGGAACTCCTGATCTGAATTTCGTATTGAAATTGGTTTATCTAGTACTGATGTTGTAAAAACGTCGTTTCTAATACATCAACATATAAGAAGTTACATGACGAGATAATTTCGATGGATAATTTTGGTTTTATCGCTGTTTATAACATTTCTCTATTTTGTTTACAATTGAAATTATATGATGAGTTCAAATTAACACTTACGAAAAATGTCAATGGCCGCACTTCCATTACCCAGAGCAGTGATGGACTCGCAGCTGAAGGATGTTCTGAGAGTGACTATTTCACTCTGAAGGGTAAGTATACTCCTTGTAATAGTCTCTCCTTCATGTACAACACTTGACGATATCATTGGAAAGTTGTCAGTGTCTAAGATTTGTCCATTCCGAAACCACTTGGTAATATAGGCTGGTGGGTTTGCATCTGATATGCAAGTGAATATTAAATTTTCCCGGCTGGCACTACTCACATTTCGATGAACAGAAATTCCGATTATCGTTGGTGAATCTGAGACATTAATGGGTGTGAAAGAAAGAGAGCGGTAGTGAGTGGGGCATTACGCATTTAGTAAAGATGAAATAGCTCAATGCTACATTTACTAGATAATTTTAAAAGGTATTTCAGATAAAATATTAAATCTGTAACGCGCAGAATAGAAAGATAATTGCATCTGATTGGGTAAGTACGTAAATAAATATGTAAGAAATAATTGTAATAGTAGAAATAATATTCAATAATAATAATAATAATAATAATAATAATAATGATATTAATAATCAAATTAATAATAAAAGTAATAATTATAATAATAATAAAAATCATAATATAATCAAACATAATTTCAGAATGAATCAGACCCTCCACCACTCTTTAGTTTCCTAAACTGATGAAGGTATACATGCATACTTATCTATATTTATATTTTAAGTATCTGTAAGAGGGCACAGGGATATTTAGGTTTAAAGTTTTTTGACAAATTATCACAATACGTCGTTTGAAGGGCTTATTTTGCCTGAGCATAAGGTTTCCAATAATGTCGCCACATGTTTCCTATTTCCTTTCCGATTAAAGCCCATTGTTTTGTTTACTCAAATGGTAAGTATCGATGTAATCTCAGATGGAGGCCAAGTGGGGAAAGTATAAGAAGTAATCATATTTGGTGGGGTATTTTTTTGGTTTACATAGTCTGCTGATTGTTGCCCCTCCCCTAATATTGGAACCCTAAAAAGGCATATACATCTATATTACATCTGCTAAAATGTGTAATATTGGGCTACAAGGTGAAGGCTATATAATTATATTAGGTAGGATCGTTGACTTGCTACTTTGCTTTTCTATATACATGGATGTGACTAGATCCAATTTTCCCCAACACAACAACAACAAAAAGAGGAAAACCAACGAAAAAAGGGCAAACTCGGGTATACAACTGACTCATCTTCTAATGTATCCCTAATACTCAGAGAGAAGTCTCATTCCGAGATGTCTTTGTAAATAAAAACATATACTCACATGAAATGTTCAGAGTGATGCTGGCATTTCTTGATTGTAATGAACGTGCTGTTTGTTGCAAAGCTTGACAGAGAAGGCGTTTGCCGTGATCAATGCGCATCAATGTTAAGGTTAGTGTACTGTTGACATCATAATGATCATCTTCATTCATGGAGACGTGTAGGTGAGCTTGTTCCGTCATATTCCTGGATCCAAGGTACCAGTGGATGAATGGAACGGGGTATCCGTTGACAGCCTTGCAGTTCACCGTGGTTTGTGTTCCATCGTATAGATTTTCCGGACTTTCCAGCGTAACAACATCTGGTCGACCTTACAAACAAATTATAAACAAATGTTTGCACGTCTTACGAAGTCATACTAACTAACCTTGGATGAGTGAACCAGAAAGGCATGCACATTTAATTTTAAAACATTACAAAATGATGAAAGGTAAGAAGTATAACAATTGTCCTTTTGGGTCTCTCTGTACTGCATTGAATATTCAGTAAGTACCAAAAATACAATAAATTCTGTAATCCAAAATTGTAATGGTACCACGTATACTACGCTAAAACTCACCATAAACCATCAATATGGCTTCCCGTCGACCATTAAAGCTTCCCAACGATATAAAGCACTGAAGGAGCTTCCCATGGACCATTCTCTCTGGATATATTTTGATTGTACTCTTGGTGTCATACAAACTTCCATCCAATAAATTACGATGTATCGCAGAGCTTATGTTTCCAGAAATACTCTTGTTACCAAGAGCCCATGACAACGCAGCTGACGGTAATGATCCCATACTTTCACATGTGAAGGAAACCACTGTCTTCTCATGGAGATTAATGACCTTTGGCTGATGGTCAGTTTCGTATTCTTCGGTATCTCCATCTGATGATAGCACCATGTTGGTCGGTAGAACTGATAGATAGAGTGAAATACAAAACCATTTAAGAAAAAATAAGATATTGATGTCACGAAAGCTAGATCTATTTCTTCAAGTACTAGGATGGCTTAAGTAGGCTAGAAAATATGTATTAGTAAGCAACCATATACTTACGAGTTCACAATAAACAAAACAACTGTTGACATTTAGTTTCAATTCTTTCAGAATCAAACTACATGTTACTGAATGCTAGAGACTATAGATGGCAATTGCCAAACGATTAGGACAGAAAATGTATTGCCAAATGATGGGCAGACAAGAGAACACGATTTGGAGCTAGTATAGTCTATAATTAACTCGCACCCTAATGTTTGCATACAATTGTAGGCTGTTCTTTATTGAATATAATAATCGGTAAATTTTATTTACTTTTATATCATTTTGCTATCCAAACGATCCAATTATTTCCCGATAACTGCTTCAGAATTGAATTCGGTACCGAGAAATACGGTTCCATTACCCCTTTCCCATTTGCAATTTGGATGAGGCAACGTCCGAGTGAACTGAAATCGGCAACATATCATGTCAAAGCTTATATCGTCAGTCCATAAAATGAACGGCATGCACTAAAATAATCATGACTACCTTGAACATTAAAGTAAATAGAAATTTGAAGATGATTTTGTAGTTCAGGATGTGATGCCACACAGCGGAGAATTTTTCCTTGGTCATTCCTAGAGGGCGTGATTGTAGCAGCCTTCCGAGAGACATAACTGTTGCCTTGGACGACATCAGACTGATTTTGAAGAACAAATGTTACGTCATCTGGTATACGCCATTCCAGTACTGCAGGAGGTCTTGCACCCTGTGCCACACATGTTATATTATGTAACACCCCATATGTAACATTGAATTGTGCATCGTTGAGGTATCCATCATCTTGAAAACTGTCATCACTGATGGAAAGACGATTTGGCGAAGCTGGTGAAGAGCGAATATTCATAACAATGAAAATCACGCCTGAAGTATTTTTACCACTTTTACGTTAACGATTTTTACTTTGATTACTAACTTTCAAAGATTTTTTCGTTACTAAATTCGCATGAATTATGAATTGTCTGAAGCCCTATCGATAACATGAAAATAATAAGAAAATGTTTTATTGATTTAATTAGTTATCGGGTGTTATAGGTTATTGGTTTGTTGCTAAATATTGTAAGACAATTTCATTTGTACATAATCAGGACCCACCTTATAAATAGAGAAAGACTCACCCGACATCAGCCGCAAACAACTACCAATTACCGCAAGATTTGAATGTAAGACTTCCTTGATCATTACAGGTAGTGGAAATAGAGCTGAAATGTATATCATGTTTTTAGAATTAGTTTTAAAGATTGTGTTTGCCCTCAATTACTCATACGTATTGACTTGGTAATTATATTTTGATCAACAGTAATACCTGGCAGCAATGTTGTCACTTGCACATTACTTGATCCTGAGGTCTCTGCTGCAAATTCGCTTTTTACTGTGCATTGGTAATTGTTGCTATCATCCTTGGTAAGATTTTTTATTGTGAGATTTCCACTGGAAGGGTCGGCCAACAAACTGAACTTTGAAGGGTAAGAAACTGTTTCCCCGCATTCAGGATAAAACCAACAAACTTGACTGAATAATATGATGCCATCACCATTTTCCCAAGTTACCCGCCGACTGTTAGTTTGCGGCGTGAAGGTACAGACCAGTGTGAAATCCTCGCCAATGACCGGAAGAGAGTTGTATGTCTGAATAGATACTTCAAATGCAAGGTATCCTGTAGGTGTAAATGTAACAAATTCAAATGTCAGGATACGGAGTACATCGTTTATAGCATGCATCAAATACAGTGCCATAGAGTCCACCCATCGAGGGTCCAATGGAACGATTTGGGGCATCGATCTTTTAATGAAAAGCAAATATACAAAGTTATTGATAAGGGGATGGTGCAGGAGGTGTTTCGGGCGTCTTCTGTTCTTGTCCTCTCCCTTTTCTCCCTTTCTCTTTTTCTCTTCTCTCATGTTTTTTATTTTATGTTTATATTTTTACCATTCGATGGGACGTGCCTTCCCGTGTCCCATATAGCTACGCCACAGATCAAATACATAGTCTGCTAAACACATTAACGACTAATGACAATAGCCCAATTATACCAATATATTATTTAACTAGCCCGAATACTTGTCAATACACGTTTGAATAGCAACGCCCAAGTATTAACGAGATGTACAAGAATGGGAGTTGGTAGAATTTGTTTTGATAGTTTAGCTTTAAGACCAGGTTTGTTGCCATTGATCGGAAGTGCCATACAATCGTAGCGATTTGATTATTTTCTTATCTATGCACATCCATCATAAAACCAAGAGAGTAAAGAAATAATAGCGGATTATGAGACAGACAGCGTGTTCATAAACATATATCAACGACGATTGGTTAGTATATTAAATTCATTACAGACTTATCATTAATCAGGAGCACAATAAGCCAAGTAAAAGGTTACCAAAGAAACTGTTTAGAGCATATTCGAGAAAATATGTGTTTTGTATTGATAAATTTGTACTTCAATTATATTTTTTCTCACAACTTACTTTGATGCTTGAATTTAAATAAACATCTCATTTGAGGCACACGCAAAAATTGTATTCATTACCCTTTTACATCTCCAAAAGTCTCCACCTGGGATGATTACAAAAGACTTTTATATAGTTAACATGAAATCAAACTTACCAGATTTGGAGATGATAACTGTGAGAAAAAGAAGAACTTCTGCTAAAATCGCCATCATTATTCAGTAATCGAATCTTGCCATTCAAAGAAGTTCTATTTGACAGCTTATAACACATGCGATCGATAGTTATGAATGCAAGCAGACAGTACGAAAGGAGTAGATGCTTTGAACAGATAGACCATGCTTTGGAGGAATCGTTGTTGATTTATAGCGTTGATTAGAAGCGAAACAAATATCATGGTGTCCAAATCAGTTTCACAAACGTCACCAAATCATTAATTTTTAATGACACTATGCATGCTGTACATATTTAACCAAGAGGGGTGCTCTTTCTCTTCAGACATTGCGACCGAAGTACTTCCAATTGGAAGGTATCAAAAGAACGTTCATTGTAGATATTTCTTCCATAGGTTTTTTATGTAATTGTAGCAATTAATATTATGATGTCAGATGATACGAAAACTTATAGTGTTTCCATTCACTTAATATTCATAAGTTCCAATAACAAACAAAAACAGGAGGCAACGTATTTTATTTCCCTCTATTTCTAGACTAGAAAGCGTAAAGACATTAACGAAAACAAACAATGGGCGGATAGGAATGGGAAAGTCTGGATACTTTACTTTACACATTCGTGGCATTAATTCATGTGCTATGCTGATCTCGCCTACGATGTATGTACATGCATATATGTGTAAGATATTTAGTTGTTGTGATTTTACTTTGTAAACTCCATGCAATTTAGCCCTTTGGCTGCCATGTGGATTTGTTTAAACAAATATCATAACAAAAGAAATAAATATATATGTATATATGTATTGCAGTTTTGGAAACGAGTTCCCTTTTTTCTAGAATAAAAGGGGTCAGTGAGAAATGCCGAGTGGGGTATTCGGATACTCCTCCCCCTCCCCCAAACACACCCACACACTCACACGCGCCCATAAACACACATGTAACAGCAAGACAGTCAAACAGCCAGTATGTCGTGTGCATATATTTATATATTTTTTTATTTATTCATTCATAGCAACCAAAGGGTTGGATTGATCAAATACATACATTTTCAACATGGTTAGAAACATTATTCAATTGAGTACAATGAAATTGGTAAATTATGAATATAAATACATGTAGATCATTAATACAAAGAACATTACAAATCATTCGGGTATATCATATTACAGGTAAGTAATTACAAGAAAAAAAGGAAACAACATAAACTTGGATAGAGAAGTAAAGGAAGCAAGAGAGGGGAAAAGAAAAAAAAAGGGGATAGTCAACCTGTTCGAAACGTCGAGCCACTCCCGCCACTCATCCTCTCCAAGCGCTATAGTTCTCCTTAGAACTATAAGCTAAGAAAGATAACCAAAAGTCTTTTTAAAGGCTACACCAACAGTCCTTTTCAGGACTACACACCCTCAAGAAAGATTACCGAGAGTCCTTTTCAGAACTCCTCAATCCTCCCTCTCTCACACATGGTGCACCCGCAAGCCTACTGTATAATGTAAAATTTTATTATACGAAATATACGAATAAATTATACAGGCCATACATCGTAAATACCAGCATTATAAAAACATTCTTTTAATTTAAAATATTCTTACAGAGCTGTGATACTTATAACCATTTTTTAAGGTTATTATCACTACTGTTTATTGCACTCGGACAAATCGGTTGTTTTGTGGTTTTTGTACTTCTTATATTTTTGTGTCATTAAATTTTATCAGTATGAAACATCAATAATGTAATCATAATTACATAGCAACACATGAAAACAAGTCAGAAACATAAAAACGTGACTAATCAGCAATGCACCAATGCCCACACACGAGATCAACTTCAACCCCCTGCTATCTAGTATATAACGACAGGATTACACCTCTGAGGTCCTGATAATGAGGATAGCCTATGTTATGTATTTGGAGTGATCGAGGTAAATCAAAATCGAGCGCGTTTTGAATCAAATTCAAATTCAATTGGAAAATTAAGAAAATTATTCAATATATCATATTATCGTACTGAAATATAAAGTTGGGTTCAGTTTATGCGATTGCATTGTGAAAGAAACGGCGTGGAATTGATCAGAAAAAAGTTGATCATGTAGCAAATAAGTATTGATGTGTACTGCAAGGTTCCGGAGTCATCAAAATGATAAGAAATTTGGCCCAGTCTTGGTAAAGTAACAAGCACTGTACACAGACAAATGTTGATGGGACTACACAAGCATGTGGTATTAAAATCGGGCCTCATTTTTAAGCTGTTACTTTTATATCTATAATATGGAGGCATTTGAAGAGCCATGCTTTTTAGGAAACATTTTTTCTCTGATGTTCTTCCACACTTGCATACTAACAATGATAACGCTTACAAATTATTCTGCACCTCTCCCCTGAACTCAACCTTCTTTTTTTAATCAAGAACATATCTAAGTAAGATTGATACATGATTTACCAAACGTACAAAAAACGACTATTTGCTTCATGAGCTAATGAGGGAAGTAGGTTTTTAGGAAAGTATATACGGAATTATTTAAAATGTATATTGGATGATACGTTGACAGATTTAATCAGCTAACGTAGTAAACACAGCCTTAAAGGCGAAAAACTAATCTCGCTTTGATCCATTCTTCAAGTCGAAGGAACTTTTGCTACAAATCGCCCACAATGAACACAGGTTGCCAGGCAACGGACAACAATGAAGATGTCGACTGGTAGGGTTTGACGGAGAGGTCATGAGATGGATCCGGGATCGCTGTAAAACATATGATGATAACAAAGGTAGGAGGATCATAACCAATGACTGTTGTTCCCCTTGTCATTATTATTGGTTTGTTTTATTCCATACGTTTGAATCGATGTGTGAGAATTTGTATCTTTATTATAATGTTATAAATGACGAAGTGATATTAAGCCTTACAGACGTGGTTATCTATCTTATCATTTCTTCATTACTACATGTTACGTTTTTCATGACTTTGCTGGACATGCTCAAAACCAAACTGTTCATTTCCTGGAAACAAGCAATAATGCTTGATATGTCTATTGGTTCTGTTCGTGTCACTCCGAAAGTGAAAGAGACGATGTAGATTTAAAGAAGTATTGCAAGAAAGATTTATCAATACGCAATTCTGACATAGAGGGCGGTCGTTGAATGAGGTAGATAAGATGTCAATTTTTATTATTATAATAATTAAGTAATATTGACTGCCTTCAGGGCAATACGACATATATCGCCCGAACCGAAGGTGAGGGTGATATATGACAAGTCGTATTGCCCTGAATTAGGCAGTCAATATTACTATTATTAACCACATCAGACATCTAGAGCAAACAAGAAAATCTTATACTCTTGAATTATGTAAAATACAGTAGCCTATACTGCACAGGGTTTCCTAGCATGAAGAGTTGCAAAACATCGTCAAACCAGCACTGTGCATCTAGTGCTTGACGAACTTTTCGATACACTGCAAACAGTGTGCCTTGTGTTTGATTATTACGTCACAATAGAGTGCGCGCAAAGTGCGCAGGTTCTCATACGCGTAATAGATGCGCAAAAAAAATTACAAAAACCCAGATGTTGGCTTAACATTATTACCCACTAGTTTAACACGCATTTTGTCATTGACTTTCCAGAATGGGCAATAATATTTGTTCATTGGTTTACTGCGTAATAATATTGACCGGCAAATTACACACAAAATCCCATTGACTTTTCTGAGCGGTCAATATATTTTTTTCGCGCGTAGTTTTGTTGGCTATCAATTAAACTTAGAGGGCAATACAATTTAAAAATTGCCCTGCTCAGATGTCTGATACGGTTAATAATGCATGTTATTTTATTCATTGTTTTAATGAAATGGTACATTAAAAAAAGTGGAATCGCTAACAAGGAAAGCTTATTGGTCATATATATGTTAACACTTTATTTGCATGTAAGGATAACAAGAAGAAATTTTTGTAATTTGTATGAAGTCGAAAGCTTTTGACAGAATGCCCCCCCCCCCACACACACACACACACACACACACTATCCTGCTTTCAAAGGTACATGTAGCTGTGATGTATACTATCCGAGGTAACATCTGGAAGTGGGTACGGTCTTTCTTGTCAGATAAAAATCCAAAGAGGGATCTTTCTGTGTCGTGGAGTAAGGTCTCTTCTGGCATGCCTCAGTACAGTGTGCTCGGCCTTCTATTGTTCAACTTTTCAGTGAATGATGTCACAGCTGATGTTTCCTCTAACCTGCTTCTATTTCTTTTTTCTGATGATTTGTTGTTATTTCGTATCATTCGCACTCCTGATGATGAAATTGAGTTACAACAAGATCTGGACTCATGTGACAATTGGAAAATTTTGAATGGCATGTACTTTAATTAACTCTTCCAAGAATAACGTCATGCATGTGACGAGAAAGCGGCATATTCGCAATGCTGTTTGCTTTTGTCTGTATCTTTACAGAAATATCTTAGTGTTATAATTGTGATCAGTGCTTTATGTTTCCTGGAATTTTCATGTTGATGCCATTACTGCTCGTTCAAGTCGTCTTCTTAGATTCATAAGAGTTGTAGCCCGTAGTCGCTCCACCTTTGTTATCTTTGCCTTGTATAAGGTCTTGTTTCTGCCTATTCTTGAGTACGTTGTATGGCACCCAAATACATCCAGTCAAATCCAACAAATAGAACGAATTCAACGTATGGCAACATGCACTGCTTTGAAGAAGAAAAAAGAGGTGAAATGCCTTATAAAGAAAAACTACGGGTTCTTTACTTGTCTTCCCGGTCGACTTCCCTGCCGAGAGTATCCGTTGTGCTCATCTATTTTCAAATGTTTATACTCCTGTTCTGCCTGTGATACGCTGATAGAGAATATGCTCATTAACAAACGACGCCTTGATACTCTTTTCTTTCTTCATCTCCCATTACGGACACAGGCCCTGTTCCTGTTCCCACCTCGTAGGTTCCTTAGCCTGTGGGATAATTTGCCTTTAGATGTTAAGGAGGGGCATCAGTAGTCTCTTTACACTCATGCTTCCTTCTCTCTTTGAAGCAAGCCCTCCTCTCTTAGTAATAATGACCCAACTCCTATCCCCTCCTGAAGTGATCTCTTTCTCACTCTCCTTTGTCCTTTACTTACTTTTTGTTCCTAAATATCAATACTGGAATTACATACCTATGATAAGCAGATTTATAATGCATTGCTTCCAATCTTTTAGACAGCCTTGAATCAGCAACTTAACATTTCTACTATTATATTCCAAGTGTTATTATGTAAATGCACGTACCTGACGATTTACATCCACCAATTATATGTCCATGGCTTTGTAACATGTTGCTCTTTTTATCAATATTTTGCATTTCACTTTTAACTCTAAATATACTACACATTTTAATTAATCTGCACTTGTATAGAATTATGGTAGTACAATACGATTTAAACTTTATATTTACATAGATGCAACTTAACCTTTAACAGTTTAAATGATTCATTTATAATTTCCTGGTTCCGTGCAATATCTATATTGTTTTGTTATGGTCAAATAGATAATAATAATAGAATTTTAAAAATACTGCGATGTAATTATTTGTTATGTGACGAGCTTTAAGAGACTACCCCTCTACGCCTTTGGTAATGTGCATGTATAAGTATTTTCCTTGATCAGACAACGAAATATAATGATGTAAAGATATTTCCTGGACCTCTACGAAGAACAAAGCCTTTATATTAATGGCTCTCAATAAATAAATCAAGCCGCTTCGTTTTTTTAGGGATTGTTGGATGTAGTTTTTTTATATTCATCTACTATGTTTTAATACGCCAAAAAACATAAACCAATGCAGACTAACCAAATCAAAACAATGACTCATACTTTGATTATTTCTAGTTCTTCTATGAATTCAATGAGATTTTACTATTCTACCCCTTGCTATCAGTCATTTTGAAATGATTTAGCCTGAATGTTTAAGATAAACCTGCATCAAATAAACTACCAATTTAACAGAAAAACCAGGTATCCTAATACCCTTCTTGTAATTGTTATAAAAAATGATTAAGAGTAAACGTACGATGCATCTCGCTAGGCAAAGATAATAATGATAATAGCAATAACAATAATAATCTGACTTTTAATAATGTCAGTTTCATAAATTAAATCAACTGTCGATTTTAAAAGTGAAATGTAGATGACGTATGTGTAAATACAAGTACTCCTAGAAAAACCTGAACAACTTAATAATAATTCATCATTGCGATACAAATACTTGATAACTGATAGTCAGGGTTCTTTTGTTTTATTTTGTGTTTTTGATCCCCGTTTAATGATATCACTTATATACACTTTTCAATTCAATCTTTATAAAAACATCAAGATTATTCACATGGATGCGCCTGTTATCGTATTTTCCCTATTCACATACCTTTGTTTCAAGTAGAGAATGTACATTCTGTACTTGAAACAAAGGTATGTGAATAGGGAAAAGGCGCATATTTATTTATGTCATTAATATATTTTGGATTTTACCCGTATTTTTGCATTTCTTGATGTTTCAATATATTAATGTGATACTTGGTAAACATTCCACGTATCGACATATTAAATACTTGAATTACAAATACAATTCTCTGTTTGAATCGTTTTAGCCAACGTGTGCTCTATTCTCTTTTAAAAGTTGGCCAATGGAAGTAACAAGTCCTTACAGTCATCTTTGATCCATAAAAAGATCCTTTCGAGTCACGATGTGAACGCATTCTTTTCGGAGAATTATCTCGCTGGCTCAGAAACGCTGGTCCAAAGACTTTCTTAAGTAAAATCCGAAACTGAATTCAAATATGAAGGAATGAGATTCATCACACTCAGGTGGCAAATCACTAGCATTTTTAAATGGATGTAAATTTGTCCACCTTTTCTCTTCTTTTCTCTCTCTCTCTCTCTCTCTTTCTCTCCGTTATAGATATCTTTCATCTCTCTCTCTCTTTCTTTCTTTCTATCTCTCTCACTCACTCTCACACACCAGTTCTTCCCTTCTCTCTCTCTCTCTCTCTCTTTTCAACCCTCATATTTTAATTTCCTTGTTCTCTTTTATTTTCTCTCCCTTCTCCTTTTTTTGGTTCCCTTCACATCCATTCAAATGACACTGACTATTTATATCATATTTACTTTTGTTGTTATTTAACTTATTGTAATACAAATATATTTCAGTCCACATGACCATAAGATAATTCGAAAGCCAGCTTAAAATCATACACATGTATCTGAAGGAACAAATCTGTAACAAAAATAATGTGATATGACACTACGAAACACTTGTTCGAATTGTGGTATTTTATTAATTGCATTACTGTGATTCTACATATTGCCATGTATGCATTATTATTCCATCTACGTTTAGCGGCTAAAGTCCAACAAACACGTTTGTCTCAGTATGAATTTTTAAGGTATGTCAAAGGTTTGTTAACTGGAAAAATACTTCAGATGCTCATAAAAGTTTCTTATTAACTCAATAAGATCATAAACAACATATTTTTTCATATAAATTGTAGTAATGAGATCGTAGTATCAGTGCGTGAGCCCCATATTTGTCATGGTCGACGTAATTGCACGAACGTGCAATGGTTTGTGCATCCCATTAATTAAAGAGGATTGGATCGTCCACTGGAACAAACGCAAACATTATTATTGCATTTATAGACCATAATTAGAATAGGGTAAAGGTAACAATATTTGTTTGGTTACGTTCTGCTATTTGCACTAATACAAAAGACAAGACAGGACAATCCTTGAATGTCATTTGTCTTCTTATGATTTGAATATGTAAATTTATTTAGAGACTATCAGAAAGAAACAGAAAAGGCGAGAAATAGGATTATACCGTATTTATAATCTCAAATGTAAAATCAGATGAAGTAAAAAATCTAACATATAAGATATAATAGTGTGTAGTTATCGTGCAATACAATTTAAAATACAATAGTGTCATACATCTTACAATCCGGTTCAAGATTTTGCATGATTATTTTGAGAAAATAAGATTAAAGTAATTAACTCTTATCATGTAAATATTGGTAATTTGTAATCCGTGTCTTTGCATAACATTTTAACGATATAGCGAATAATAACGAAGACTGATTTGTATGTTTATTAAGGTTCGCTTTTCAAATTCATCTAAATGTCACACATTATGATTGAAATTATAGTAACAAAAGCGTTTCATAGATATCCTCATTAAATATGATATTAGGTATTACTCAATATTTACAGCGTATTCTTTTAAATCAGTTAATATCTATTTTCGTTATACAGCCAATATATATATTTATATTTTCACGTGATAATTATACAAACAGTTATGTACATTGACATGGATATACGGATTAAATAGATTAATGTAAAACTGTGACAATAAACAAAGAATCACTTGTGCAAAACTTGCAAAAGGTCATGGTCATATATCAGTGGTCCGAATTTTCACTTTACATCTACATGCATTTGTATTTTTAGCAGTATGTTCCTAAAATCAAGTCTGAAATTGTTCAAATGTTTTGATGAACCGAATCAAAAGAGGACTAATACCTGATTAGTGCGAGTGAATTCTGATTATGAGTATCTAATTACAATCTAAATACAAAATGTGCGGCATTCTATTAATATTCATTTCATATGACTACTTTATTATGGAGTGTATTATTCGCGTTCACTCATTTACTCAGTAGACATTGAGATGTGAAATAATTCGATACAATCATGGCAATAGTGTTTTAAAGAAAATAATATGAATCATATACCATGTATATAAACCTACTCCTATGGCGCGCCGTTTGACCAATAATTCAGATAAACACTGTTTATCGCCGATAAACACTGTTTATCGTCGAAAAACGCTGTTTATCAAGCGATAAACACTGTTTATCAAGCGATAAACACTGTTTATCGAGAGAAACTATGTTTATCGACTGAAAAACACAGTTTCTCTCGATAAACAGTGTTTATCGCCGAAAAACACTGTTTATCGCCGATAAACACTGTTTTTCGGCGATAAACACTGTTTATCTGATTTATTGGGCAAATGGCGCGCACTCGTATTCCAGATCAGAGCCGTATGCACTACTCTGCACGTTAGTCAGGTGGCTTAGTGAAATTACCGTTACTTGCCTGATAAAAGCACCATTTTTGGTACAGGGCTTCCTTAGGACCTACTAAACTATATTAGACTAGGAGCCCCCGGCAAAATGTCAATTTAAGGTGTGGGGCGGGGGCGTCTTTTTGGAGCCCCCAAATAATTTCATAACATTGATTTGTTGTTGTACAAATGCCATTTTTGGTAAAGGGCTTCCTTAGGAACTACTGAACGATATTAGGGTAGAAGCCCCCGGCAAGAATATCATATAAGGGTGTGGGGCGGGGCGTCGCCTCGTAGCCCCAAATAATTTATAAGGTAATATAACATTGATTTGTTGTTATACAAATGCCATTTTTGGTACAGGGCTTCCTTAGGACCTACTGAACGATATTAGGGTAGGAGCCCCCGGAAAAATATCATATAAGGGTGTGGGGCGGGGGCATCGCCTCGTAGTCCACAAATAATTTATAAGGTAATATACCATTGAGTTTTTGTTGTACAAACGCCATGGGGTCTCCAATCACACATTATATGAATAGTTATGCCGGGGCTCCTACCCTACCATCATTCAACTACATCCTTAGCTAAACACCAACATGTAGTACCTGGTTACCTCTTCGGAAAAACATACCCATCTCCTTACGCCATGCATCTAGATATCAACAATTCAAGTGCAAAACCAATCGTTTCCGAAATAGCCCCTACCTTACTTTGTCGATCTTCTCAATAAAGCCAAACCCAATTAATCGAAATAGATGAATTAATTGTTTTAATTTTTATTTGTATTATACTCCTTTCATAAATGTTGAAGTTTCCTGATTGTTACTCTCCATAAGATAATAACACACCAATATAACAAAACACTGTTCCCTTTCCCTTCAATAGCCACTTTATATCTGAAGTGAAAAGAATTTTAAAGTACCATAATTGTAGTTCTTTATATCATTTTCTAAGCAATAATACAAATACTTGCAATATCAAACGTCAACAATGTTATGAAAAGAATATTTTCATTTCTATTTTTATATTCGTATATTGTCTTAATGACTCTTTAAAAGTACATGTATGCAATTTATATTGTTTGATGTACATGTACTTTTATAACTTCCTCTTTTACTTCTTTTCTTAATGTTTCTCCTCTCCGTTTTTCAGACTTCATGTTATCTTCTTTTTTTTTTTTTTTGCTGCCCAAGCAATATTACCATATTAACTAAATATATTTCAAAATTGACAAATCAATTGTAACTGTATTTTATATTTGAAATATGTAAAGTGTTTTTAATTGTACACATGACCGATTCAGCCATTGGGCTGCGACACATGTTTTTTTTTAATAAACCTTGAATTGAATTGAATTGAAATGAAGCCCTGTACCAAAAATGGCGTTTGTAAAACAAAAACTCAATGTTATATTACCTTATAAATTATTTGTGGGCTACGAGGCGACGCCCCCGCCCCACACCCTTATATGATATTCTTGCCGGGGACTCCTATCCTAATATCGTTATGTAGGTCCTAAGGAAGCCCTGTACCAAAAATGATATTTGTATAACAAATCAATGTTATGAAATTATTTTGGGGCTCCAAAAAGACGCCCCGCCCCCAAAGCCTTAAATTGACATTTTTGCCGGGGGCTCCTAGCCTAATATCGTTTAGTAGGTCCTAAGGAAGCCCTGTACCAAAAATGGTGCTTAATTTTATCAGGCAATGAAGTAACGGTAATTTCACTAAGCCACCTGACTAACGTGCAGAGTAGTGCATATGCTCTGATCTGGAATACGAGTGCGCGCCGTTTGACCAATAATTCAGATAAACACTGTTTATCGCCGATAAACACTGTTTATCAAGAGATAGACACTGTTTATCGAGAGAAACTATGTTTATCGACTGAAAAACACAGTTTCTCTCGATAAACAGTGTTTATCGCCGAAAAACACTGTTTATCGAGAGAAACTGTGTTTATCAGTCGAAAAACATAGTTTCTCTCGATAAACAGTGTTTATCGCTTGATAAACACTGTTTATCGCCGATAAACACTGTTTATCGCCGATAAACACTTTTTATCGAGAGAAACTGTGTTTTTCAGTCGATAAACATAGTTTCTCTCGATAAACAGTGTTTATCGCTTGATAAACAGTGTTTATCGGTCGATAAACACTGTTTTTCGACGATAAACAGTGTTTATCGGCGATAAACAGTGTTTATCTGAATTATTGGTCAAACGGCGCGCCATATACTCCTACTCTTTCAAGAAGAATGTTGGGCATCAGCTATAACCATAATATATATTTTTTTTTTTGGCCCTCGAAAATTTGGAAATCGTGCCGGCCGACTTTAAGCTCAGGGGAAGCAATATTTTTATTCTTTTTTTGCTCAACGGAGGGGGGACAGTGCTATTTTATTTTGATCAACATCCACCTCACCCCTCTTGAGCGCCAGGGGAGGGGGCCCATCTTTTTTTTTTTTTACAAAAAAGGGTGTTTTTACCTGTGTTTTTTTGTGGATAGGGAGGGACCAGCCCCCTGGATCCGCCACTGTCTTCTTGTGCTGTGGAAAGGGTATTGGGATATTGGGGATCACCGGATTTGTTTTTAAACGCATTTTCGTCTGTATTCACATACACAGCCCCAGACCACTTTCGAGTAAAACTTGGACTAAAATAATTTTGATTGTCTGGGTCGTTTTGAAGCGCATTTTCATTTGTCATGTCTGATTATCATACACAGCCTCCAATTCATTTCGAGCAAAGCTAGGATATATTTAATCGTCATTGTCGGTGCGAGGAATACGCTTCATGTCCATGTAGTAGCTTTTAGTTGTGTCATGGTTGGTGCGAGGAATAGGCTTCAAGTCCATGTAGTAGCTTGTAGTTGTGTCATTGTCGGTGCGAGGGATAGGCTTCAAGTCCATGTAGTAGCTTGTAGTCGATTTAGAGGCGTGAGATGGAGGTTCCTGTGCTATTTCCGCATAGTCTCCCTGGTCCACCTAGACAAATATTATCAAGTTAAATACTTTTTGAATGAATTTCAAAATATATAAAGATCATTACAGTATTCAAAGTATGTATGAATGGTATTTATCTAACCTATTTCTCTTTGAACGGTGTCTGAGCAGCTTATGTATATGCGAGTATATAATATAATATAAAATAATGAATGCTTATACAAATATACAAATATACAAATATACAATGACACTCGAGGATCTAGCTAAAACTATTCGCATCGAAGGAACATCAAATAGTACCATTGATGTACCCGAGTACGAATAGTTTTAGCTTGTTCCGAGAATGAGTCATTGTATATTTGTTTTATATCCCTTCCATCTGTATCATTCCTTAGACACTTGTGTAATAACATGTACCGTACTCACATTCACATCACATTCACAAAAGAAATAAAAGAAAATTGCACGGCTCAAATGAAACATTGAAGGATGTAAATATGTAAAGCTGGCGCTATACAGGTACCTCAGTAGTGTAGTGCAGCGTAAATTGCAGGGCGTGAGCGCCGTGTCACCGCTGGAGTTGCCCGCTGGAGGCATTTGAAATCCCGTACGCTCGCTGAATTTTGCCAGTTTAGTAGGGGAAGGGGGGGGGCGGGAAAACGAAGGTGTACTATTTGTGACGTCAGAAATAATAAATGAACTATTCGGCAGGAAACGTTTTTTCTAGCAAAACTATTCTTTTTCTTGTTGTGTACACTCCTAGTGCAACAATCTTACGATAAGGGATATAATATAGAATAATGAAAATATTTGCACTATTAAACGAATGAAAACATTCATTATTTGTTTTATATATTCAATTCAAATCAATTAAATTCATTTTATTTGCACATTTGAAATAAATCACAATAACAAACACAATGTGACAAAGTAAAAACAAACAAATAACACAACAGAACAGAAGTATCAAAATGTGGGGTGACAACCAAAGGCCAACGGCCTATCACCGGGGCCTATCAACTGCTTCTTGATATAGCATCTGAGTAGATGTAATAGAACCTAATCTTTCAACGAATTATGCTTATATCAATAATAAATTAAATTTGGGGTCAGGCCATCTCGATTACATTCAAATTGCCTTCGCGTCGTATGCGCGCAGCTAAGATAATGAAAACAATGGGATACGCGCAGGGAGAGAGGTACGCAGTCTAAATATAACCAAAATGCACGATCAATATTGAATATAACCAAAAATGCACGCTCGTGCAATGATATAGTATACAAATATACACTGTCTTGAGAGGTTCTGGTTAAAACTATGCGCAAGAGGTGACTCCAATAGTACTATTTGCTGAGGGGCGCAGCCCCGAAGCAAATGGTACTTTGGAGTCACCGAGGCCCATAGTTTTAACCTGTACCTCGAATAGAAGGCATGGTATATTTGTTTTATATCCTGCATCAAAAATTTATTTTATAAAAAAAAAAAAAAAAAAAAAATTTTGGGACAAAAAAATTTAGAACAAAAAAAATGTCAATTTTTATCTAAAAACATTTAGAATATTTTGTTTTCATTAAATTAAGATTTGAAGAAAAAAAATTCAATTAAAAAAAAAAAAAAAACATTTTTTTCAACTCCCAAATAGTACTCCCAAATAGTACTCTCATATAGTACTTTCTAAAAATAGTTCAAATATTTCTGGTCATGTGACGAGCTCTCAACCAATCAAAAGCCAACAAATTTTTGATGCAGGATATAAAAACAGCTATGCCTCGAATATTAAAGCAGTCCAGTAGCGTACGCAGGATTTTTTCAACGGGGGTTTAAAATTTGAAAATCGCGCCGAAAATTTCGCAACGACTCAGCCAGCCGCTGAATAAGCGGGGGGCGGGGGGGGGGGAGTAACAGCACATTTTTTTTTTTTTTAGGTCCAGTTTTTGAGGAAAATTTTCGCAACGACTTAGCCGGCCGCTGAATAAGCGGGGGTAAGAGTAAGGGTAAGATTTTGGTCCCAAAAATTGCAAAATTATACCGTGGGGGGGGGGTGAGGTCCGTTTTTTTTCTTCATCCTTTAGCACGAATTTTTTTTTTTTTCACTAGAAAAAAAACTGAGGGGGGTTTTCGAAACACACACATAAACAAATTTGAGGGGTTTAACCCCAAACCCCCGCTGCGTACGCGCCTGAAGCAGTCCATATATCTTTTATATACAGCATTCACATAAAAATATACAAAGAATTCTTGCCTTCTCCTTTTCTTGAGTAAAGATTGGTTAAAACATCAAGGAAAATCTGAGACACTGTTAATCTTCACTGGAAAATGAAAGTTGCCTGAATGTTACGTTCATTCGAGAATCGCAAACACACTGTATGGTATCCGCTCTCGCACAGTGGCGTATATGTAGGGATTATCCCGCCCGGGACGAAAAACAACATTATGCCCCGAACCTTTATAAACTTGTCAATTTTAAAATACAAACGTCATTTCCTCGCTTTTTCGCAAAGTGAAAATCTTATTTAATGGACTGAACCTGAGATTGGCAACCAAAGTTTGAATAACTGTACAATGAAGAGTGGGGACAAAGTGACCAAGCGGTAGATTTGTTTTCCCCATATCATTTGTCTTTTTTAAAACACAAGTTAACGTGCATTTTAAAAACAGATTTTTTATTCAAAGTAGCTCAGCAATTGATTTCGATCAAATTTGAATGAAAAACAAAGAAAAAAAAATTGTTTCATCTTCAAGGCGCGAACTTGACAAATTACAATTTTGATATTAGATATGATTTAACTGGGTCATTAACATGTTAGATTTTTTCGAATGTTGAATTTTTGGACATAACTTGTTTCCATGCCACAGCTGAGCTTTACCCGATATGCATATATTTCGCCAAAAAACAAAGATTAATTAAGTAATGCTATATGAATTTATCTTTAATACAATTTTTTTAATATCATATTGATAAATAATGCAAAATGATAACTTACAATTTGGCCTTCTGGTTGAGTGTTGTTTTCATTGTCTGCTAGGAGTGCAGCATGAAATTAAATGTTTAAAAAAAAACATGTAAACAAAAGTAGAGATTATTGTATGGGTACTTCCTTTTAAACGTTAGACAGTAATAAGAACACTTGACTTTATCCATATCAACAACAAAAAAATCCAGTTTAACTAATGACAGATTAATCAATTGATCTGTTTACATTTAAAACTTGCTAATATATCAATTTACCTCAAATACGTGAAGAAAAAAAAACAACGATTGAAGCCTGCAAGGAATTGTTTATTATTGTTTGTCTTTTCATGTAATTAGAAATAACATTTAGAATATCTAACATCGTATTCCTCTGACTGGCGGTAAAGCTCCCCTTCATCCTATGTCTATCTTTATAACCATCTAGTTTTTTGTTCTTCCTGTATGGACCTATAATAATTTGAAATTCGTTTCGTCACACGTTTTCTTAAAACCTCAATTCCTGCCTCAGTATTACAACTATTATTTGTCATTATTAATGCTAATGTGACTACAAGCAACATGTACGAGAGGTAAGGAGAGAGAAAGGTAGATAATATAGGTTAACATAGATGGTAAGAGGAGGTGAGAGAGCACATTTTATGAGCAGCGTGAAAAGAAGAAAAAAAAGTTAAAAACAAATAAAGATGAATACTGTAAAGAAGGGGAGAAAGAAAATCCGGAAAGAAAAGCAGTAAAAGCGACAATTTTTTTTAAATTGTATTTAGAAATCACAGAAAACAATGGCGAAGTCTCATCAAAAAAATTCACGCCACCTACGGGCAGTAGTAGTGACAGAGAGAGAAATAAAGCCTAAAGAGAGAGAAATAAATCCGAAAGAGAGAGAAAAAAATAATTAAAAACAAAATCTAAAAAACAAAAAAAAACAAAAAAAAATTTTAAAAAAATTATAAGAAATTGTAACGAGAAATTTGAATAATGAAACCTAGAGAAGATACATTAAACATGAAATGGGGAATACACGAGAAACGGGTATGGTTTGGTATGTTAGAGCTGAATGCAGGGGGTCAGCTGTTTTACGACATACCCTTCTTTCGTTTCACACAGCATAACACTCCATAAAAGTACATCAAACCCAGTATAATGAGCAGGATGAAGCCAGCAGAGGCAATCACTCCTATAGCGATTGTCATGAAAGGAGGGCCACTTTCAGTTGATGGCTGCTTCTCAGCTGGTGAGTCTAGGACAAACAATACCATGACTTGAATGTTGTAGGAGATTGCTTTAATTTAATGGCAAATTTTAGTTATATCCATGGTTTATGTATGGATGTTTCGTTCACACCCCTATATCCTCTGTGTTTCAAATAGCGTTTTACAAAGCCATGTAGAAGAATTTGTTATGTTTGGCAGATTGCTTATCTACTAATACTAGAAAACACACACGTGCTTCACACACACACACACACACACGAACCTATCCACCCACACTTGCGTGTTTATCCACCATAACGCCTAAATACACCCACACACGGTTATCCATCTAAACCCATATGGATGTAATATGTAAATCAAAAAGTAAATATGAACCCACCTACACACGCACACCCACTCGCAAAAATTCATCCACACAACACACACGCACGCACACCAACTTGCACAAATTCATCCACACAATACACACACGCACACTAAACATGTGATTTCACCCAGAGACAAAGGTGGATAATGTTCACCCACCCAGGTAATATCGGCTTTATGTTTCAATGTACACTTTGCATAGTACCTTATCGAATTAAGGAAGCATTTTATGAAACAGAAACAGAGTTGTAATTTAATGACGTTTCATGAGTTGTATTTTACATTGTTTCGATTTGAAATGAATGAAATAGTTACAATTAACTCTGACAAGCTTCATTCATCAATTGAAAAGCTGTTTGTATCTCATGGTTTACAAATTGGTTACACTTAAAAAATAAAGTATGGTATAGAGCAGGGCTTCTCAAAGTCCGGACTGCGGGGCATGTCAATCCGGACCGCCAGGGAGGCTCTGTTACTTTTGTCAACCATAAAATGGCCGGGGCCGGAATCCACCCTGCCCCTATCTTTTTGGAACCAAATGTTAAAAAATTTCGACCGAAGGGTATCATGGGTACCGGCGTTGTGTTTAAACTCGCCGCCCTGTGCGCTGCCAAAATGAACATTTCTCCATAAATTATGTACTGCACACAATAGTTCATTAGTAATCATTCAAAATCCATTTGAGACATAGATATGAATACTAATAATTTTTTTTCGTCCAACGGGACAACCCCCCCCCCCTCCACTCTGGCTGAGAGAGTACCAAAATAACCCGGCCTTTTTAGCGTTAAACTGTAAAAATTCCCCTTAGATCATATAAAGACCTAAAAACAAGCCTCATTTTCTTCAGCATACAAGTGTCATTACTGTAAATTTTTGGAGTAGATTGTCTGAACATTAATTTGCATCAATGCATTTGTGTTGCAATCACTCGATTTGTGCCAATGTTTAAGCAGCTTATTGACGGAAAACTGTGCTACTTTTCCCATCGACATACCCTACATGTGTACCAGAACTGTCTTAGCTTTTTTAATTGAGGTAGGTGTAAAGACACAAATGTATAATATCACAAACCTATTTTATAGAAATAATTGACTAACTTAACTAAGTTTGCCCATTGTTTCGGACCTTTTAGCTTTCAAGGAAATCACATCTGGACCGTCAAGGAAAAAGTTTGAGAACCCCTGGTAAAGAGTGAAGTGGATAGGGGTGAACAGGACACTATGGTTATGGTGCAACACTGTAATAAGCCTCATCCCTTGTGTTATCCTTTGACCGGCCATTGCCATTAGATGCAGCATTACAAAGTAAATAAACACCTACAACTGAATATGCAGGCCTATGGACGATTAGAACAGTTATGAGAGAACATCATTAAACAATAATTTTACTTTTTGTGGTCACATTTTGACACATTCTTTTTACTTGAGCAGGTAGAATACAGTTACTAATATACATTCTAGATCGCGAGTATGTTTCTTACAGTTACGAGTTAGTAAGATATAATGTGTAGTGAATGGAAAGAAAGGACGAGAATGTGGTGGTCACAATAAAAAGTGGACTTTGGAGGAAAAAATGGATATAATGGGGAAATTATTAACTTTGAATGGAAATAATTAACATAGAACGCCCTAAAGCCAGATAAAAATAAAAGTAAGCTATCATATTGATTACTCTGTATGGATCGCAAAACGCCGGATAGAGATTTGATCAAAAAATAATAAAACACAGACATTCATTGATAACGGTAAATGTACCTCAAGAAAATTGTTTTAGTAGCAAGAAAAATGCAAATAGGTTTTTGTGGGTGACTCCCAGGTCGAAAAACCAGTTGAAACCAGTAGGCAACTGGTCAACTGGTTCCAGTTCAAACCAGTACTCAACTGGTACCAGTTCAAACCAGTATATTCAACTGGTTTTTAATATGGAAATTGAGACAACGCTCTGGGACCAGTTGACAAACCAGTTGATATACCAGTTGATATTTCCAGTTGATTTACCAGTTGACTTACCAGTTGATATACCAGTTGATATTTCCAGTTGATTTACCAGTTGACTTACCAGTTGATATACCAGTTGATATTTCCAGTTGATTTACCAGTTGATTTACCAGTTGAGACTAGTAATCAACTAATATTGTGATAATCAATAATCAATATTGGCATCTGGCCACCAACAGGACCACAATATATAAACTACTGCAATTACCCCATCACAAAGATTATTTGAGGTGGATTACATAAGTATCATTTTCATTTAGACATTTGGAGCTCGTACATAGATATATACAAAATTATACATTTTGTTTCCTGGTTAGTAATTACATGTATCAATATATCTATTTTTACGTCTTAAATTAGATGAAAAACATGATCAAACATATATAATAAATTTGTCAATAATTGACTAAGAAAATATAATTCACAAAATTGATGTGCATTGTCACATTTGCTTGACAGATCATAATAATTATATTTTCTGTGAAAATATGCAAATTAATCATGAATATGCACAAGATACAATGAACTGGTTTTTGAACTGGTAAAGCAACTGGTATTCTACTGGTCAACTGGTGAATCAACTGGTAATCATCTACTGGTTTTCAACTGGTATATCAACTGGTATTTCTACTGGTTTTCAACTGGTAAATCAACTGGTAATCATCTACTGGTTTTCAACTGGTAAATCAACTGGTAATCATCTACTGGTTTTCAGCTGGTAAATCAACTGGTAAATCAACTGGTAATATCAACTGGTATCAGATGTCAACTGGTATTTCTACTGGTTTTCAACTGGTAAATCAACTGGTAATCATCTACTGGTTTTCAACTGGTAAATCAACTGGTAATATCAACTGGTCTCAGATGTCAACTGGTATTTCTACTGGTTTCCAAATTGTATCAACTGGTATTAACTAGTACCAGTTGAGACCAGTTGAGACCAGTTCAAACCAGTAGATACCAGTTGGAAATCCTTACTGGTTTCAACTGGTATCAACTGGAATTTCGACCTGGGCTACATTTTCAGCATCAGGAACCACCAAGAATAGCAAAAACTAAATAACAATAGAAGCGTGTGCATTGAGTTCGGCAAATGACTCCAAAGTACTTAACAAAGAATGTGTTCAGTAAAGAAAAATGTATAATGTAAGCTTATATCGATGATTAAATTCCAAACGACAAGAAAATATCGGTATTGAGAGACTTACGAGTTGTTGAAGCTACTGTTTCCATGGCGCTACTATTCCCAGCGCCGTTCACTGCCCATAGAGTCATCCGGTACCAAGTGAAAGGGTTAAGTCCCACCAATGTGTAGGATGTCCCTGTCAAGTTTGTGACAACACCACACCACTCTCTCTCTATTTGCGTGTCGTTTGGACAGTATTCCAGAGTGAAAGTTTGTTGCAACCCGCCATCGAATCCCGGTTGCCAGGCAACAAAGAGAGTTGAAGATGTCGTCTGGTTTTGGTCGGCGAAGAACCGAAAAGGTGGATCTGGGATGACTGTAAGTAGACATAGGAAAAAGGATTTTAAATGGTTGGAAAGGGTTCGCCCAGATGTGATGCTCACTAATGATCCATTCTTGTATCCATCCTCCGACCAATCATCGGTGATGGATATTACTCTAGACATGGCTGGAAATAAGGAAAAATGTATATATATAGAGAGAGAGAGAGAGAGAGGTACCACTGAATATATGTCTGGTCAAATTGCGTTTCTACCAAATTCTAGGACCATTTTTAGACATAAACAAATTAAAAATACCACAATATCAATACTATTGTAAAATACCATTTTTTGAGTTATATCAGTCACGAATCGAACTCGATATATAATAATAATAGTATAATAAGAACTTAAGTCCTAGTTATTGATGACGCTACACCCGAAATGACAGTTTTATTCAAAAGTTCGAATGTTGTAATGATTTTGAATTAGTAATGAATCATGTATATTTTAATTTTGCACACATCACAACTAGATCAAGGTATCCAGATTAATGTTAGAATACATTACCTGATAACAGTACATTCAGTACAACTTCACTGTGACCTGAATCAGTAGATGTGAAAATTAGGCACACAAATCTGCCGCTGTCATCCACTGTTAAATTCCTAATAGTTAGGTTTCCGCTGGAAGGATCTGCCCTCAAACTGTACTTGGACTCATCTAGAACTTTCAGCAAGTTTCTGCATCCCACCCCTCGACATCTAGCTACGATATTGTTATTCCTGTCCATCCATAACAGTTGGCGATTAGTCGATGGAGTGGTATAGGTGCAGGCTAGTGTTATATCCTCACCAACGACTGGGAGGATTTCTGGGTTCTGAATACGAGTAGACACGCTCATCCCATATGTCTTAGAAACGATGAAGGTGAGGAAGAAAAATATTCGAAGACGTTCATCCATGTTGTGATTACGTCTCATTTCCTTGTATATTTCAACTTAGGAGGTGCGTTGCATGAACCATCCTGCAACCTAGCAGAATATCCGGAGAATAAAAGAATAAACGATGAGCAGTAACGGTTTTCAATGACAGAATGACGCAAGAACAGTGAATGGTATGCTTATTTATTTCTCTCTTGCGCTGCGAAAGTGAAAGGAATTCATATTTCTGAAGAACATACGTGGGTTGTATGCTTCAAATAAACAGGGGGTTTCGGAAACTTACTTTAAATGGCACTTTTGAAAGTATGATATTAATATATGAGTCAACGAATGAATTTTCGAGGTATTTTACTTTGAACTTTCGATAATGCCATTTAGTTGTATACAATTTGGTTAATATATTTAGGTAGGGGAATAACAGGGAAGGTTATAAAATGTTGTACTTTGCACAAAGGGTGAATTATTTGGGGATACATGTATTATCTCGAACCTGTTTAGGCTTCATAAAGACGTCCCATTCTAAAAACGAAGAGGACTTTCGGTTTCCTCGAAAGATTTATTTTCCAGTAATCACAAATATAATTTATTTTGGACTATCGCATGTAAGCATAAAATGTACTAATTACCACCAACAAAATCTTGGCTCAGATATTAGGGGTCCCCTGTTGCTTTATTGTAGTAAATATTTCTTCTACAAAGAGATACTGCAGTTTATATACACGCTCAGTGAACGGCAAAACGTCTCGTTAAATAGACTATTCAACGCACGTGTACGCACTGACATATAAGGCCTTAAAGCCAAAGTTCACTCCAATTTTCAAAAATCATAGCATGTTGTAAATAAATCAAGGTTCAAACTACCAAATATCACGGGCGTACTTCAATCAGGTGATTTTTAAGAGCGATTTTTGTTATTTCGAGCAAAACATTTAAATTGCTGTACGGATGAGACGTATGCTCCTCACAACGAAAGTGCCAGCAGTATACATTCTGACAATAGGCTATTTTCGTAATGTAACCAAATTTAATGCATACGTCTTTGTGAAGTGCCTCTATACAAACTATTTCATTCACCTGATAAGAATAATAGTATTTCATTATTTCTTATCAGGTGAATGAAATAGTTTGTATCGAGGCACTTTACAAAGACGTATGCATTAAATTTGGTTACATTACGAATCTGTGTTGTGAGGACCCTACGTCACAACCGACTCGCCGATCATTAACTTTTTTTTGCTCATTCAACAAAAATTATTAAAAATAAATCTGAGCACCATTTTCCAAAACTAAGTTACATTTGGGCTTTTTAGATTTTTGTCTATCTAATCAGCTCTACTTTTCAGTGGAGTGGACTTGTACTTTAAAAAAAAGAGATGTTGTATTGCTCTTTAGGTGCCAAAACATGGGTCGGTCGGTCGGTCAGAAATCTTCTTTTAAATTTCTCAGTTTTGAATGCTTTAATATATATTTCTTTATTCATTAAACATTTCTTTTTTTTTTAAACGGTAAAAAAAAAAAATGTTAAGCCGACCGTAACGTAGATTTCAAGATTTTTGGGTCGGTCGCAAAGAGCAATACAACATCTTTTTTTTTACGCCTGATAGAGCGCTCATGGAACTCAAGTCCAACCATAATTATATAGTCCAACAAAAAGGCTTCAGTGCTCGTCCTATACGGAAGGTTAGATATTATCCTTTATTTTTTGGCATACTCCTTTAGTTAACCTTTTACCTATAAAATTACAGATATAGGTTTTGTTTTAATCATGTATTATAGGCTGTTCTTGAATACACCACCTAAATACAAATTATGTTTCAGGTGATTGTACACTTTAAGAATCATCATTCATAGGTAGTTAGGTAGGCAAACAGTCTTAAGAAATCTTTGTACTATGTTGGATTAGAAGACAACTTTATCATTGTTCATAAGTGTTAATCTGGTGTAAATATGTCTTCCTGGTGGACTTGATACTTACAAATAATAGAACTAAAATAAGAAATTCTGAAGTTGTACCCATTGCACTAAGTGACCATTATATGATTTATTGTATTTGGGGAAAACAAAAGGTATAAAAAAAAAATGTTCATAAATATAAGATTTCAAGGAACATTGGGAAAATTAGTATGACACGTTAGGATGAAGATATTAAATCGCTTACATGCAGTGGCGGATCTAGGGGGCACAGGGCACATGCCCCGGCCAAAAAAAATAAATAAAAATTAGTGCTCACTCAGAGGACTTGATGACATACCTGCTTCACTGATTAAACCTATTTTAACTCATATGGTAAAACCCCTTTTTTGCATTATTAACTTATCATTACGAACTGGTGGAAACCTCCTCAGTTTAAAATATCACGAGCCACACCTATATTTAAAGGGGGTGACAAAACTGACACAAGAAACTATATAGACCCATCTCTATATTGTCTGTGTTTGCTAAAATCATAAAGAAAATTGTTTTTAGCCAAGTGTATAAGTACTGGAGTGAAAACTTACTACTATTTGCACAACAATCAGGGTTTCGTCCGAATCATTCGACCATGACTGCCTTTATAACCAATGTCACGGAAAGTATACTAGATGGCATGGACCAGGGAGGTGAAAGAACAAAGGAAACTGTGTTGGGATAGTCGCATTAGATATGAGAAAAGCATTCGATACAGTAGACCACGATTTATTGTTAAACAAATTAAAGAGAAAGGGCATTAATGAGAATATTTTGAAATGTTTCGAGGATTATCTGGTTGGACGTTGTCAATGTACAGTTGTTAATGGTGTCAAATCATCTTTTCAAATTATCACTTGTGGAATTCCACAGGGGAGTAATATTGGCCCCCTTCTATATGTTTTATATGTTGATGACTTAACTAGTGTTCTCAACAATGGCGGAGTGTCCTTTATGCAGATGACACGTGTATATACGTAGAAAATAAGAATGTGAACGCTCTAGTCAACAATCTAAATGATGATCTTTCAGCTATCAACAAATGGTTGGTAAAAAATAAATTGGCGTTGAATGTAAAGATATGCGAGTTTTTTATGGTAGGGAGTAGAAATCGGATTACAAAGATAGATTTGCCTGATGTTTGTATAGGAAAAAATGTGATCAAAAGAGTAACGCAAATTAGATACATTGGAATCTTAATTGACGAATACCTTGACTGGAGAAAGCAACCAGATAAGCTTAAATACGGGCTTAAACAAGACGAAGGGAAAAGTCTGTATTTACTAAAAAAGAATTCGTCCATTTATATCACAACAAACAGCATTGGTATTTTATAAGAGCCTAATACAAAGCAAATTTGATTATTGTGATGTAATCTGGGGAAACTTGGGAAAAGTTCTTAACGGCCATCTACAAAACTTCAAAATAGAGCTCTTCGTTGTGTATTAGGTATGGATTGGATGTATCCGTCTGAAACATTATTTACAAAATTAGATGTCAAAAGACTTGAGGAGAGGCGAAATATACGCACTTTACGTATAATGTACAAAATTGCACATGATATGCTACCAGAGAGTACATGTAATCAATTTGTAATAACCGTAACTGTGTTTTAAGACATTCATATTTTAAAATCGAACTATCACCGGTTAAAAGTAACTTTAAAAAGAGAAGTTGGCAATACAGAGGAGCAAAACGATGGAATGAATTGCCGAATGATGTAAAAGCTTTGATCTTTTACAGATTTAAATTGGACAGTAGAGTGAGATAGTATTGTATTGGCTCCTTTTCTCCATCTCTCTCTCTCTCTCTGATGTCTCTTGTTCGCAATCTGTGCAATATGCTATGCAATCACACTAGCTGCCTATTCAATATAGTTATAATCAATGTTTGCCAGTTTGCTAATTTGCTTGTTTCTCTCAATGTATTGCATCATGAGGTTTATTATATACACCGGCTGTGTCATAGATCAGTAACATTGATGGTTTATGTTATATGGGGACCTTGCTCTTACAAGCCTAGCTTTTCTAAGGTCTCCACTTTCTTTCATTTGGATTATATATCGACTTAAAATTGCACTTAAATTGTTTTTTCTTATGCTGTTTTGTTATATTATTATATGTAAAAATGTTGTGAAAGAAAGAAATAAAATGAACCTTGAACCTTGAACCTTGAACCTTGAACATCCGTGTCAAAGGTCAGTAATCCACACTTGTCCACACTTGACCGCACATCCCTTATTACACGTACACATATATCACATCAACTGAATAAACACACACACAGCACTGACAGCCCAACACACAAGCAAGGTAAAACACTTTGAAATTGCATAATCATTTCTAAGTTTATTCCGAAGTATTTCTCGTACTAATTTTTGCTGTGTTCATGATGCTTAACTAAGATTGAGTGATATCAAGTTTTTATGCCATGTATATCTGTTCATACAATGTATTTGTTTCTGTATGTGTTTGCACTTCAGAACCTAAAGAAGGCCTCACAAGCCGATAGCTCATAATAAAATTGTAAAGTACAGCTACGTCTCACGTTCCTAGACCATTTTCTTCACGCCTTCATTTTCTGGAACACCCGTTGTCATGTCAAAGTTGAGAATTATCGCACTTTTATATATATATATATATATATATATATATCAATTTTTAATGTTTAATTTTCAATTCCTAATTTTAACTTAACTTTTACTTTATTTTATTTCATATCATATTTGTATTTATTAATGATTATATCATGTTATTTATCACGCTCGTTACATTTATTTTCATTGTATTTTATTCAATTGATTTTAAATCCGCTTTTATTTTACTGTTGTAATTCTTTAATTTGTATTGCGTCTTATTCTGCATTGTATATATTTTGTATGTGATTTTTGTTTGTATGTATGCACGGACTTGCAGAAGAACAGCCGTTGGCTAAAGCAAGTGATCCGAGTCGAAATAAAACAAAATGAAATGAAATGAATTAAAATCTTTCACCCTTTTCCCCGCTCCTAAACCGAGGGCGTACTCTTCCAGTCTCTGGCTTCCAGTGTCAGGATCAGCTGCAGTGCAGGGCCTATGAAGTGCCGTAGACGGTGCAGTCTCCATAGTCTAACAGTTCAGACACCCTGCTACGCATTACGATTGATAAGGATCTGTGCCTGCAAATGAGGGAGATTGTAATACCTATACATGAACGATGAATGGTGGATTGGCTTCAACAATGAGAAATTATGACCCAATCTTCCATCCCTCTTGAAGTGACCTCTTTCTCACTCTTCATGGTCCTTTTCTTACTTTTCATCGTAAATGTAAATACCCGTAGGACATACACATGATGAGCAGATTTGTAATGTATCACTACCCATCTTTTATGCAACCTTGAATCAATAACTTAGTATTTCTACTATTATATTCCATGTGTAATTGTTTTCATGCATGTAACTTGACGATTTACACCCACCAAAACGATATGAATTATCTGTCAATTGCTTTGAAGCATGTTACACGTCCTACAAATCTTCTCGTATTTCACCTTTAACTCTAACTATACTACACATTGTATTTAATCTGAAATTGTTTATAATTATTGTGGTACAATAATATTTACATCTCATATTTTCTTGAATTTATAAAATATTTCTGCCTTCTGTATGTAATGTATTTTCTCTCATGCTTCTTAATATTGAGAGCTATTTAATTCTAAATCACAATGTATAGCTGCATTTCAATTAGATTTTTGTTTTTTAAAGCCACAACATGCGTGTTAGATAGTCTTACTAATTTCTTCGTAAGACTTGAATTCTCCGACTGGGATTACAACTTCTGGGGGGGGGGTGTTTCACAAAGACTAAGATCGACTTAAGTTGAACTTTAACTATGGCAGGCCATTCATGCCACTGTTTGCTCTCACCATTGGTCTCTCAAGAGACGTCACAAATTTACAGAATTCACATTTTTGGAAACTTCATTATTGAAGGAAAAACTTTATCTAAAGATCATAATTTCTAGGGTTTTTTCCTCTAATGTTACATCTGGTTCAAGACTTTTTACGTGCTTTAATCGGCTGCCAGTTCAAGTCCAACTTAAGTCGATCTTATTCTTTGTGAAACACCCCCAGATCATTTTCAGATTCAATTTATGATGATTAATTAAATTATTTTGGTATAGGTGTAATTTAATTTTGACATTTTTAATGAGTCATCAATAAATTACTGGATGATTGCTTGCATTCAATTTCATAATTATGTATGTGTAAGGTGCAATGTAGATCTCTCCTTTATAGTTATCTCTCACCTCTCTCCCTCTTTCTCACTTTCTATATGGCTCTTTCACTTACTCTCACGCACCGCTTCTTCCAGGCTCTCTCTTTTCAACATTCATATTTCTTTTTCTTTTTTCTTTTTTTTCTTTTCTCCTCCTATCCCGTTTTTCTGTACCATTCTTATCCATTCAAATGAGACTGGATGTTTATATCACATTTACTTTTGTTTTTATCTGACTAACTAATTGTAATCGAAATCTAGTTTAGGCCATCTAATAATTCTATAAGAAAAATAATGTAAAATGACTCTAAGAACCGCTTGTTTCAATTGTGGAATTTTATTCAGTGCATTACTGTGATGCGCCTTGAGCATTTAATTAAAATTGATAACGGCGCAATATAAATCTCATCCATTATTATTATTATTATTCTACATATTGCCATGCATAAATTATTATTTCATCTGCGTTTAGCGGTTTCTACCCTCATACGGAAGCGTTCGTCTCCGTCAGACTGTATAAGGTATGGAAAAGGTTTGTTTACTGAAAAATTACTTCAGCTGTCCAAAACAAAGCTTATTGTTAACTTATTAAGATTATAATCTGCACATTTTGTTCGTAGAAATTCCAGCAATAGTATCATAGCATCAGTGCGTGTGCCCCATCTTTTTCATATTTAACTAAATTGCACGAACGTGTAATGGTTTCTGCATCCCTTTGATAAAAGAGGCTCGTTCTTGCATTGAAACAGACGCAAACATTATCATTGCACGTATAGACCTATCCAATTAGAATAGGGAAAAGTTAACAACAGTATGATAGTTACTTTCTGTTATTTACACTAATGCAAAAAGACAAATAGGAGGACCCTTAAATGTCATTTGTCTTCTTACGATGTACATATGTTACATTAGAGAGCATCAGAAAGAAAGAGGGAGGGTAGAAATAGGAATATACTATATGTATAATTTTACATGTAAATTCAGATGAAGTGACCAATATAACAATATAACAATATAATATATAATAATGTGTAGGTATCGTACAATGCAATATAAAATATTATTGTGTCATACATCTTACAACCTAGTTCAAGAATTTGCATGATTATTTATCGAGGGCGCATGCAATGCTACATTGCAACGCTTACAATCAGACAGCAAATTTGTCCACCCGTACCGCACTCTCACCGGAACAACTCACTCACCTCCTCGAGTTTGTCCTTCGATCCACATATTTTCTGTATAAAGGTTCATATTATGAACAGACAGAAGGGGCAGCCATGGGCAGTCCGGTCTCGGCTGTCGTGGCCAACCTATACATGGAGAGTTTCGGAGAAGAAGCGTTGGACACATGTCCCCTCTCTTGCATGCCTCGTGTTTAGAAGAGATACGTAGATGACACCTTCATCATAGTTCCCATCTCTGAAACAGATAATCTGCTTAAACACATGAACAGCCTCGAACCAACCATCCAGTTCACATCAGAGATAGAATGTGAAGGGAAGATAGCATTCTTAGACACTTTAGTTCATAGACACGACAACCATAGGCTCTCCACCTCAGTCTATAGGAAGCCTACCCACACAGACCAGTACATAGCGTTTGACTCTCACCATCCCATATCGGTGCAGAGAGGTCTAGTGAAATGTCTATTTGACAGAGCTTCACGCATAGTGACAAGTCCACAACAGCCATGCAAAGAACGGACCCGTGTCCACAGTGCCCTGAGTCTCAACGGTTACCCACGCCGTTTTGTACACAATACCACGAAGAGATCGTCGGAACCCAGGGATCAGAAGGTATACAACACATTTACAGTCTTGCCGTACATTGATGGTGTCTCCCAACAACTCAAGCGCCGCCTAGAGAGCCATGGCATTCGAACGGTTTTCAGATCAGAAACCACCCTACGTCAACAACTTACACGTCCCAAGGATCCAACTCCTCCACATAGTCGAGACGGCATTGTGTATAACATCCCTTGCAAGGGATGTGATAGATCCTATATCGGTGAAACTGCCCGTCCGATAAAAGAAAGAATCACTGAGCATAAGAGGGACGTCAGGCTCCGCCGAACTGACAACTCAGCCGTAGCCGAACATGCTTGGGATAACCAGCATCAACCAGACTGGGACGGGGTTCAGTGCCTTTCCCAGGAACGGCATTGGTACACACGGAGGGTAAAAGAAGCTATCAGTATCCGTCTCAATCCCAATTCTAGGGACTTTTAGATTTTACACGACGAGAACGTGGACTGCCACGGTGACATCCTTTTAAGGTAATGTGACGTCCTTTTAAGGCACTGCCGGGCACGGGCCAGTGCCTTGAAAGAATGGCACACGTGGCAGTCCACTACGTCGACGTGCAAATCTAAAAGTCCCTAATTTCAACAGAGACAACGGGATCGATATCCCCGAATTTTGGATGCGTACGATACGCCGCCATGACACTCCCGTCCAGCCGGCCAACACCGGTCGATTCCAATCAGCAGACGGGCCGATCCAGCGGCCCGTTGATTGGTTGAGCTCGCTATTGCTTCCGCCCAGCAGGCGAGCCGAACCAGCGTCCTGCTGATTGGTCGAGCACCGTGTGCGTCGGCCATTAGGCCATTTGCATAATTAGCCGAACCAGCGGCCTGCTGATTGGTCGAGCACCGTGTGCGTCGGCCAATAGACCTTGTGCGTTATTGTTCCGATTATCGATCGAATTATGAACCGTCACGCCAGTCCTCCCGTAGAGTATAAAACACCCTTGCTTACATTAGTTTCTATCACCTGACGAAGTGTTGCAGCGGCGCACGAAACGTCGAGATCGTTTAGATTCCTTATTGACCACATTGCGAGACAAACGAATATCACTAGCGATATTATTTTCGATACTACATCCGCAATGAGTAATATATTTAGCATTAACAAATATAATTTTCTGTTTTTAATCGTTTTAGCCCATGTTTGCTCTATTCTCTTTTAAAAGTTGACCAATGGAAGTAACAAGTCCTTACAGTCATCTTTGATCCATAAAAAATTCTTTCTCTCTCTCTCTCCTTTTCTCGCTCTCCGTTATAGTTTTCTTTCATCTCTCTCCCTCTTTCTCCTTTCTGTCTCTGTTTTTTCTTCTCTCTCTCTCACTCACTCTCATACACCAGTTCTTTCCTTCCCTCCCTCTTTTCAACCCTCATATTTTAATTTTCTCTCCCTTCTTTTTTCGATACCCTTCACATCCATTCAAATGACACTGACTGTTTATATATTTACTTTTGTTGTTATTTAACTTACTTTTTGTAATAACAAATATAATTCAGTCTACATGACGATAAAATAATTCAAAAGCCAGCTTTAAAATTATACACATGTATCTGAAGGAACACATCTGTTACAAAAATAATGTAATATGACTCTACGAAACACTTGTTTGAATTGTAGTATTTTATTTAGTGCATTACTGTGATTCTACATTGTTGCCATGCATGAATTATTATTCCATCAACGTCTATTAGTGGGATCATAGCATCAGTGCGTGAGCCCCATATTTTTCATGGTTAACTTAAATGCACGAACGTGTAATGGTTTGTGTATCCCTTTGATTAAAGAGGTGGTTCTGGCACTGGAACAGACACAAACATTACCATTGCTTTTATAGACCTGCATAATTAGAATAGGGAAAATGTAACAATATTTTTATGGTTACGTTCTGCTATTTGCACCAATACAAAAAGGCAAACAGGACCATCATTGAATATCCTTTGTCTTTTTATGATTTAAATATGTACATTTATTTAGAGAGTATCAGGAAGAAAGAAAGAGGGAGAGAAATAGGATTATATGGTATTTATAATATCAAATGTAAAATCAGATGAAGTTAAAAATCTAATCTAGATATAATAGTGTGTAGTTATCGTACAATGCAATTTAAAATACAATAGTGTCATACAGCTTACAATCCGGTTCAAGATTCTGCATGATTATTTTGAGGAAATACGATTAAAGTCATTAATTCTTATCATGTAATAATTATAGACATTTCTATAGCGCCGTCTATCTGGAAATTCTATTCCGAGGCGCATGAATTATTACCCCGGCTTTAGCCTAGCTGCCATTACAGCGCTCCAGCATTTCAAGGGATTAATTCCTACCAGGTACCCATTTACCTCACCTGGGTCGAGTGTGGCAAATGAAGATTAATGCCTTGCCAAAGGACATTAGTGCCGTATCGTGGATCGAACCACGACCTTTGAATTTCAAGTCCAGTGCTTAAACCACTCGACTACGACACTATTATTATTATCATGTAAATATTGTTAATTTGTAATCCATGTATTTGCATAACATTTTAACGATATAGCGAATAATAACAGAGACTAATTTCTATGATAAACAAATTTTATAATACACTATCAGTTTACTAAAGTCCGCTTTTTAAATTCATCTAAATTTCACAAATTTTGATTGAAAGTATAGAAACTAAAGCGTCTCATAGATATCTTAATTGAATATGATATTAGGTATTACTCAATATTTACAGTGTATTCTTTTAAATCAGTTAATATTCATTTATCTATTATCATTTAAACCAGCAAATATATATATTTAGATTTTCATGTGATTAATATACAAACAGTTATATACATTGACATGGATATACGGATTAAATAGATTAATGTAAAATTGTGACAATAAACAAATAATCACTTGTGCAAAATTGGCAAAAGTTCATGGTCATATATCAGTGGTTTGACTTTTCACATTATGTCTACATGCATTTGTATTTCAAGCAGTATGTTCCTAAAATCAAGTCTGAAATTGTTTACAATGTGATGATGGAACCGAATCAAAAAAGGGTTAATACCTGATCAGTGCGAAAACTCCTTTTTTTATTTGGATGATTTTTTGTTTACAATCTTACGAGTGAATTCTGATTATGCCTATATAATATCAATCTAAATACAAAACGTGCGGCGCATTATGTTAATATCAATTTCATATGACTAGATTATTATGGAGTGTGTTATTCGTGTTCACTCATTTACTCAGTAGACATAGAGGAGTGATATAATTCGATACAATCATGACAAAAGTAGTTTAAAGAAAATAACATGAATCATGTACCATGGATAAGCCTACTCCTACTCTTTCAAAAAGAATGTTGGGCGTCAGCTATTATCTAATTATACGTTAATTTGTTCTCGATGTTCTTGATATTTTCACATGTGAAATGATCTAAAATATGTTAATTCAGTTTACACAACGGAAATAAATTTGATATACAGACCTTCACCAATGTACTTCCACAAAATGTTGTGACGATAGAAGTTTTCTTTTTTTCTGAGAAAGAACTCTTATAACTTATATTTATAATTAAGTGAGATCTTTGTAATATTTTTCATTTTTCATTGCTCATGTGTTAGCATACACAACTTTCGATTTACCTAATATGTCACTCTTCATTATTGTTGAAGAAATATGTTACAGAGACGGCGTAGGCGTAAAGGCTTCCATTTCCATATATGTTGTGATTGTTTTGTCATCATCTTCTTGTGCTGTGGAAAAGGTATTGATATATTGAGGATCACCGGATTCGTTTTTAGACGCCTTCTCGTCTGAATTCACATACACAGCCCCAGAACACGTTCGTGTAAAACTAGGACTAACATGATCGTGATTGTCTGGGTCATTTTGAAGCGCATTTTCATCTGTCATGTCTGGATTATCATACACAGCCTCCAATTCCATTCGAGTAAAACTAGGACTGAAGTGTTCGTCATTGTCGGTGCGAGGAATAGGCTTGATGTCCATATAGTAGCTTGTAGTTGTGTCATTGTTGGTGCGAGGAATAGGCTTCAATTCCATGTAGTAGCTTGTAGATGTGTCATTGTTGGTAGGAGGAATAGGCTTCAATTCCATGTAGTAACTTGTAGTTGTGTCATTATTGGTGCGAGGAATAGGAGTGAAGTCCATGTAGTAGCTTGTAGTTGATTTGGAGGCGTGAGATGGAGGTTCCTGTGCTATTTCCGCATTGTCTCCCTGTTCCACCTAGTCAAATATTGTGAATGAATTTCGAAATATAATATATATCATTACATTATTCAAAGTATGTATTAACGGTTTGTATCTAATCTATTTCTCTTTGAACGGTGTCTGAGCATTTGATTCATATGCGAGTATTTAATATAAACAAATAATGAAATGAAATAAATGATTCAAAATCTATTGTGGGTACCCTTATAAAAAAAAGTACCATGGTAACCATGGTCCTTTTGTCCAAATTCCCATCCACCATGGTAACCATGGTTTCAAACAATGATAAACATAGCTATGTATTTCATTGTTTGGTACCACGATTACCATGGTTACCATGGTGGATGGTAATTTAGACCAAAAAAAAACATGGTTACCATGGTACTTTTTTGTAGAGGTATACAATCCAGTAGCTTGTAATTCAAAGGGGCAGGTCGTATTCACTTCCTAAAACCCAGTAAAGTATATGTAGGGACTATCGCGTCCGGGACGAAAAACAATATTATGCCCCCAACCTTTATAAAAATTGTCAGTTTAAAAATACATAAGAGATTTCCTCGCTTTTTCACAATGTGAAAATCTTATTTAATAGACTGAACCTGTAATTGGTCACCAAAGTGTGAATAAGTGTACAATGAAGTGGGAGGGGGGGCGGGGCAAAGTGACCAAGCGGTTGATTTTTCTTTATTTCATATCGTTTGTCTTTTTCAAAACGCATGTTAACGTGCATTTTACGTACAGACTCTTTCAAAGTAGCTCAGCAACTGATCGTCAATTTCGATCAAATTTGAATTAAAAACAAAGAAAAAAAATCACTTTTTAACACTCCTTTCATCTCCAAGGCGCAAACTTGACAAATTACAATTTAGATATTAGCTATGATTTAACTGGTTCATTAACATGTTAGATTTTGTTTTAATGTTGAATTTTTGGACATAAGTTGTTTATATTTGCCACAGCTGAGCTTTACCCGATATGCATATATTTCGTCAAAGAAAACAATAATTAATTAAGTAATGTTATATGAATTTATCTTTAATACAATCTTTTTAAATATCAAATTGATAAATAAGGCAAAATGATAACTTACCATTTGGCCTTCTGGTTGAGTATTGTTCCCATTGTCTGCTTGGAGTGCACAGAATGAAATTAAATGTTAAAAAACAACATGTAAACAAATGTAGAGATTATGGTATAGGTACGTCCTTTTAAACGTTAGACAGTGATAAGAATACTCGACTTTATTCATATTAAAAAGATTATCCATGTTAACAAACGACAGATCAATGAATTGAACTGTTTACATTTAAAACTTGCTAATATATATATTTACCTCAAACACATGAAGAAAAACAAAAGGATTGAAGTCTGCAAGGAAAGATTTATATTTTTTTAATTTTGTTCATGTAACTAGAAATAACATTTAGAATATATTACATCATTATTTCTCTGACTGGGGGAAACTTGTTGATCGTTATAACCATCTTATTTTTTTCCTGTATGGACCTATTATAATTTGAAATTTGTTTTCTCACATGTTTTCTTACACCTCAATTCCTGTCTCAGTTTTAAAACTGTTATTTGTCATTATTAATGCTAATGTGTCTACAAGCACAGCGTGTGAGAGATAAGAAGAGAGAAAGAGAAATTATATAAGTTACCATAATTGGTAAGGTGAAAGTGTTGGGGTTGCATATGATAACCCGGGGTGCCAGGGAAAAAAAATACTTTAAAAATTTCGGGGGCTACTTTTCAAGCTTGCTTGCATGCAAATAACACTCTTTAATTTGTTTTGCATTAAACTCTATGCAAATTTGGGGGGGGGGGCTCTTTTATGACTTTCGGGGGCTCTTTTTAGCATTTCGGGGGCTAATTAGCCCCGAGCCCCGGTGTATTTTTTTCACTGCGGGGTGCACATGCTATGGGCAGCGGGGAAAAACATAAAAGGAGGGAAAGAAAAGCAGTAAAAACTAGGAAAAAAGCTTTTAAAAACTATTAATGTATGTAGAAATCACAGGGGGAAAAGAAAGTGAATTCTCAGTGAGGGAATGAACGCTACCTATGGGCAATACAAGTGAAAGAGAGAGAAAAAACAGGCAAAAGAGAGAGAAACAAAACAACAAAAACAACCAAAAAAATCAACAAGAAAAAATTCAAGAGGTGAAATGAAAAGAAAATGTAACAATAAATGTTAAGATTGAAGCCTAGACAAAAATCTTTATACATGAAATGGGGAATATATGTGGCATGTATTGTTTTGGTTTGTTAGAGGTGAATGCAGGGGTTCAGCTGCTTTACAACATACCCGTGTTTCGTTTCACACAGCATAACACTCCATAGAAGTACATTAAACCCAGTGAAATTAGCAGGATAAAACCAGCAGGGGCAATCACTCCTACAGCGATTGTCATGAAAGGAATGCTACCTTCTGTTGACGGCTGCTTCTCAACTGGTGAGTCTAGGACAAACAATACCATGTCTTTGACTAGAATGTTGTGGATATTTTTTTTTCTTCAACAATGTAGGAGATTGGTTAAATGGCAAAGTTTAGTTATATCCATGGTTTATGTATGGATGTTTCGTTCACATCCCTATATTCCCTGTGTTTCAAATAGCGTTTTACGAAGCCATGTAGGACTCGGAGTAGGAGGATTTGTTGTGTTTGGCAGAGTGCATATCTACTAATACTAGAACCCTGTTACACCCACAAATGTAATAACGCCCACAAATGTAACAACGCCCACAAATGTAATAACACTTTACCCACAAATGTAATAACACCCACAAATGTAATAACACTTTACCCACAAATGTAATAATTTCACCCACAAATGTAATAACCACTTTACCCACAAATGTAATAATTTTGGTAAGTGGTTGTTACACCCACAAATGTAATAACGCCCACAAATGTAACAACGCCCACAAATGTAATAACACTTTACCCACAAATGTAATAACACCCACAAATGTAATAACACTTTACCCACAAATGTAATAATTTCACCCACAAATGTAATAACCACTTTACCCACAAATGTAATAATTTTGAATCACCCACAAATGTAATAATGACTTTACCCACAAATGTAATAAATTTGAAGGGATATTTTGTCGAATTTGTTCAAAACTAAAACCCTGTAATAAAGCATGGGTATAGCGCGCAGTCTTTACTCCAGACCTGGTTATTTCAAAAATTTAAAAAACAGACCCCATAATCATTTTCCTGTGGAATAACATAACAATCGAGCGTAGTCTTTCCTCCAGACCCGGACATTTCAAAAATAAAAAAACAATAAAAAACAAAACAAAAAATTCAAATCTAAGACCCAACAATCCTCCAAATTAAGACCCGGTAATAAAGTATGGGATTAGAGCGTAGTCTTTACTTCAGACTCGGTTATTTAAACAAATCTTCGAAACTAAGTCCCACCATTTTATTCCTCTTTTTTTTTCATTTAAAAATAAATTACATTATAACATATGTGGATACAACACGTCACAAATAAATGATTGGTCGGCGGTCACACGAACTGACAAATCAGTCAAAATGGTCCATATATATAACACACAGAGGAGGGACCGATTCGATGGTTCGTTGACCGTCGACGATTTGTTAATATGTAAAAATTCTAACGCCCACAAATATCCTGGAATTCAATGTTCGTAGAAAAAAAGTAATCGAATAAGTGACCTTAAATGTATTTAAATATTGTATATATTATATCATTTTTTTAATGACCGGGTCTGGAAGAACAACTATGCTCTAAACCCATGCTTTATTACAGGATCTTAGTTTGGAAGATGGTGGGTCTTAATTTTAAAGTTTTGTTTTTGTTTTGTTTTGTTTTTGAAATAACCGAGTCTAGAGGAAAGACTACGTTCAATACTCATGTTATTCCACATGAATAAGATGATGGGGTCTTAGTTTTGAAGATTAAAAAAAAATTAAACGGGTCTGGAGTAAAGACTACGCTCTAAACCCATGCTTTATTACCGGGTCTTAATTTGGAAGATGGAGGGGTCTTAGTTTAAAAGGTTTTTGTTTTGTTTTGTTTTATTTTTGAAATAACCGGGTGTGGAGTAAAGACAACGCTCTAAACCCATGCTTTATTACAGGGTCTTAGTTTGGAGGATTGTTGGGTCTTAGATTTGATTTTTTTGGTTTTGTTTTTTATTGTTTTTATTTTTGAAATGACCGGGTCTGGAGGAAAGACTACGCTCGATTGTCATGTTATTCCACAGGGTTTTAGTTTTGAACAAATTCGACAAAATATCCCTTCAAATTTATTACATTTGTTGGTAAAGTCATTATTACATTTGTGGGTGATTCAAAATTATTACATTTGTGGGTGAAATTATTACATTTGTGGGTAAAGTGTTATTACATTTGTGGGTGTTATTACATTTGTGGGTAAAGTGTTATTACATTTGTGGGCGTTGTTACATTTGTGGGCGTTATTACATTTGTGGGTGTAACAACCCCCAAAAACAAAAAAAAAACACACACACACACTCATGTATCCACCCACACCTGCACACATGCATGTTTATCGTCCCTAACATCTAAATACACCCAACACATGGGAATCCATCTATACTCACATGCATGTAATATGTGAATCTGAAAGCAAATGTGAACCCACCCACACATGGATCCACCCACACACACATGTGAATCAGATCCACACCCACAAACACGCACACCCACTTGTACAAATTCATTCACACAACACACACGTTGACACACATGTGAAATCACGCAAACACAAAGGTGTATACATGTTCACCAACCCGCTCACATACAGCCAAACATGAACTCTTTCTGTCCCATGCTCATTCTCGTTCTGTATGTTGATTACATCTAGGTAATATCAGTTTTATGTTTCAATGTACACTTTACATAGTACCTTATTAAACTAAGGAAGCATGGTATGATTATTCCATTGAATCAAGGGACTTCTACTCTTTTCTTGCCACTTCAAAAATATATTATTTGTTTCCAAACCTCGTTTACATAAAGATCTTGAGAAAATTCGTAAGTAATGGGAATCGATGGTAATTGCCTGGAGGTAATCTCGATATATTCCCCTTTTATCATGAATAATTATAAAAGGAAGGATAATAGCTTAACCTGTTAGATCATTTGGTTTACTGCACAGTCCCCTGCCAAAGGTCACCAAAACTGTGTCATCATCTGGGTCGATGTTGACCTCTGTGCCCGGTTCAAGGCACTCTGTTCTATTCACAGAGGCACAGTCTGGCCCGTTGTAAGTCCTCAGTGTGACGAAGCAGATTTCTTCGTGGGATTGGTTTGCCTTTGACAATGTTAAGATATCTTTCTGTTTGTCCCAGCTGGTGGTTATACCTACATGACAGCAAAAAAAATGAGAGAAAATTGTTATTATATCATTACTATTTTTAGAGATAGGCAGAGAGTTGGATAGTTTAATCCACATCTGACTTTAAAGTGTTGTGTTTTTTGTAAGAATCGTTTAATTTAATTTATGAACACATATTCTTTGTATTAGTAGACATACAAGGTTTAAGCTAAATAATGGAACCGTTTTTTTCTGTTTACTCCGTTTGTGCATCCCTCTATATATTTCTGCTCAGTCAAACTTTTGTTAAACATGTCAGAACTAGCTATTCATTTCATGATTGCATGGGAGAGACTATAATTGCGGTATTCTTTTGACTGATTCGAAATGCAAACTGAAATATTTTCCTTTCACTAGACTGGAAAAAGAAGACTTGTGCAGATTTTTTTTTGTGGATCCCCAATGGACCCCTATAAAAAAAAAATTCGAGCTGATCAGGGTGTCCCATCCCACAAATAGTACATAAATAACAATTTCCTCTCACAGCCAACCAACAAACAAAGAAGAAAACAAAAGGGATTTTTCTTTAATATAAAGCTGTCGTCCTTACCATAGTTCTCGGGTTGAAATGCTGTATAAAGCCCAAACAAGGAAGCATGGAGAAGAAAACAGAAACAGAGCTGTAATTTCATGGCGTTTGATAAGTGTTTTTTTTTTTAATCTCACACGGTTGTGAGTTGTAATGTTTCGATTTCAAATGAAAGAAATGGTTATAAATAACTCTGTCAAGTTTCTTTCTTCAATTGAAAAGTTGTCTGTATTTTATGGTTTAGTAATTGCTGACACTCAAAGTATAAAGTATAGTATACAATGAACTGGATGGGGGTGAAAATTACACCGGTGCAACACTGTAATAAGATATATCCTTTATGCATTATTCCTTTACCATTACCATTAGAATCAGCATTAAACAAAAATTAAACACCTAGAACTGAATCTGTAGCCCCATTACAACAGTTATGATAAAATACAATTGAACAATAACTCTTTTTGTGGTTAATCTTTGGTACATTATCTGTAGTTGAGCTCGTAGAATTAGTAGTACTACATATCTTTTTTTTCTTTTTGTTTTTTCCTTCAGTTTCGACGAAGATGTAATGTGTAATTGATTGAGCTAGAAATTCTCATTTCGAGGATGAGGTAGTGGGGTCATACTAAAGACTGAACTTTACATTAGGAGAGATATTAGCAAATTCTATGCACTTTCTTTCTAAATGATTAATCTAGAACGCAGAAAAGCAGATAGAAAAGTGGCTATCATATTGATCACCATTAGTCCGGGAGCCAGGGGGGTCAACCTAGCTGGAAAGGAAACCAATTTTCATGTGCACGGATGTAAAGATCGCATAGCTCCATATAGCAAATTGACCGTCTGGCATGTTCTAAGTGGTGGGTGTGGCCAGGGGGCGGCCCCCTCCCAAAAAAGCGGCCCTTTTGACGACAAAGTAGTATTTTGTAAATAATATTTTAAGGAAACCTTGAACCACCATGAGTTTGGTGTCATATGAAAGAAAATTAAATTATCTACATTTTGATACCTATTTCAACGAAATTAGGATTAATTAACATCGCAAATTTAAGTAAAAAACATAATTTTTGTTATTTTTTTCTCGAAATATTGAATTTTATCAAAAAAGATTATTTTCCATATATCAAAATCGGAGAAGTGCATTCTTTCATAACTTTCCAGGAATTTGCTTATGTACAAAGACAATATCCTGTGCAAGGAAGAGGTTTATATATCTTTTCAATAAAAAGTTATAGCAATCCAAAGTTATTGATTTGATTTCCACAAAAACAACATTTTTGCGCACATGTGTATTAACTGTATGCATATACGTGCATTAGTGTATTAAGGACCTGTTTGGTGTGTTTACATCGAGTTTTAAAGATAACTTTTAACTAAAACTTCTAATCACCATGTATTTGGTGTCAAAAGATGGATAATTAAAATACCTTCATCCTGATATCAATTTCAATGAGTGATGTAGTGTGTGAAATATAAATTTTGAGCCAAAAAGGTGCTTTATTGTAGTTAATCCTCTGATTTTGGCCAGTATCTCGGTATATTAACTGGACAAAAGGGATTAGACATTAAGTAGTGCAAAAAGTTCAAAGGATTTGAAGCGCTGAGTGCAATTGATAAGTTCTTCTTCTGTACGCATGGGATGTTTCAGGAAATGTGGACATTGGCAGATGCCTCCCCCATCCCCACCCCGCCCCTTCCAGCCGCTTGTCATAACCTTGCCCATGACCAAGACAAGTGAGTGCATCGACCAACATGAATATAATATAATATCGCCATGTTTGTTTTAATGGTTTATTTTGCCTGACTACTTAGAAAACATGTGTATGCTTGTAAGCAACCAATACTCCGCATAATTCCTATTGTGATTAATTGGTTAATCACATCCCAATTAAAATTCAATAAACAGAAGTAATCAAAGATTGTCTATGACAGTGTCACTGGTGGAACTGTAACTCGAACGTTGTTTTAAAGGAAACAATCTACGACAAGTTTGCATTTTATTTTATTCTGATTTAAAAAAATGTTATTCAATGTTCAAAAAGACCATATGATTTATGCAACGGGCATGATAGAACTCTAATGTAGACGGTGATGTGTTACCAAAATTATAAGCTGGTACCTAATGACATTTTCCAATCCTCAAATCGTGATAACGATTTTTAGTTATTTATGGCTAAGCAGAAAAGATTTCAAATTGATCTCAATTATTGTTGTGGAACTTCCTATTTGAAACACCCAAAGACTAAAACTGAGATTCAATCGCATCAAGTAGTTTCATAATGTTCCTTCGATTGTTGTACCGAATTACTTGTAATCGAGAGAAAAAATAACTTTGCATACCTAGCCGAAATTATTTGATGAGAAAAGTTTATGTCATTCTTATCTAATCACAATAGGAATTATGCGGAGTATTGGTTGCTTACAAGCATACACATGTTTTCTTAGTAGTCAGGCAAAATAAACCATTAAACCAAACATGGCGATATTATATTTATATTCATGTTGATCGATGCACCAACTTGTCTTGGTCATGGGCAAGATTATGACAAGCGGCTGGAAGGGGCGGGGTGGGGGTGGGGGTGGGGGGTGAGGCAACTACCAATGTCCAGTTTCCTGAAACATCCCATGCGTACAGAAGAAGAACTTATCAATTGCACTCAGCGCTTCAAATCCTTTGAACTTTTTGCACTACTTAATGTCTAATCCCTTTTGTCCAGTTAATATACCGAGATACTGGCCAAAATCAGAGGAATATCTACAATAAAGCACCTTTTTGGCTCAAAATTTATATTTCACACACTACAACACTCATTGAAATTGATATCAGGATGAAGGTATTTTAATTATCCATCTTTTGACACCAAATACATGGTGATTAGAAGTTTTAGTTAAAAAATATCTTTAAAACTCGATGTAAACACACCAAACAGGTCCTTAATACACTAATGCACGTATATGCATACAGTTAATACACATGTGCGCAAAAATGTTGTTTTGTGGAAATCAAATCAATAACTTTGGATTGCTATAACTTTTTATTGAAAAGATACATAAACCTCTTCCTTGCACAGGATATTTTCTTTGTACATAAGCAAATTCCTGGAAAGTTATGAAAGAATGCACTTCTCCGATTTTGATATATGGAAAATAATCTTTTTTGATAAAATTCAATATTTCGAGAAAAAAATAACAAAAATCATGTTTTTTGACATACATTTGCGATGTTAATTAATCCTAATTTCGTTGAAATAGGTATCAAAATGTAGATAATTTAATTTTCTTTCATATGACACCAAACTCATGGTGGTTCAAGGTTTCCTTAAAATATTATTTACAAAATACTACTTTGTCGTCAAAAGGGCCGCTTTTTTGGGAGGGGGCCGCCCCCTGGCCACACCCACCTCTTAGAACATGCCAGACGGTCAATTTGCTATATGGAGCTATGCGATCTTTACATCTGTGCACATGAAAATTGGTTTCCTTTCCAGCTAGGTTGACCCCCCTGGCTCCCGTACTACATGTTTGAAGTGCAAACACCGGAGATAAATTTCTTCAGAAAAGAGAACAAACCAGATACAGATATGCATTGGTAACGGAAAATGTACCACAAGAAGAAGGTTTTTAGTAAAAAGGAATGTCAACATGTTTTCGTGGATCATTACAATTCGAGCATTAGGAACCCAAGAACACCTGAAAGTAACACATATGGAAGCGTGTGCATTCATAACGGAAAATGACGGCAAAATACAAGAGAATTCATTCATTGACAAGAAATGTGTTTGTAAACTTTTTTGGATGATTAAAGTTCAAACGTTACCAAATTTAGAAATTCTCGTTATTTAGAAACTTACGAGTTGTTGAAGCCAATACTGTTTCCTCTGCGCTAGTATTTCCCGCGCTGGTCACTGCCCATAGAGTCATCCGGTACCATGTGAATGGGTTCAGTCCTACCAATGTGTAGGATGTCCCTGTCAAGTTTGTGACAACTTCACACCCCTCTTTCTCTCCTTGCGTGTCGTTTGAACAGTATTCCAGGGTGAAAGTCTGACGCAACCCGCCATCGAATCCTGGTTCCCAGGCAGCGAAGAGAGTTGAAGATGTCGTCTGGTTTTGGTTGACGAAGAACCGAGAAGGTGGATCTGGGATGACTGAACGTAAACATAGAAAAAGAGATTTTAAATGGTTGAAATGGGAATCTATGGTTTTAAATATTGTCTTGTATTTTTAAAAGTATTCTAGAGTGAGCGTTTGTTGGGACCCGCAATCGAATCCCGGTTGCCAGGCAACGAAGAGAGTCGAAGATGTCGTCTGGTTTTGGTCGACGAAGAACCAAAAAGGTGGATCTGGGATGACTGTAAGTAAATAAGAAAAAAGGATTTTAAATGATTGGAAAGGGAAGCTAAGCTTGTACAAATTGTCTTAAATTCAAATAATTTAAGGTGTCATCTGTCGAAAGAAAGGGGGGAGGGGCTCTTCTCGAAAAGGAAAAGGGGCATTTATGAGAATGGAAAAGGAACACCTATCAGATCTTAATATTGGCTTTTATCAGAGGTGAAAGGGGGCATTTATAAGAAGGGAAGAAGCTTTTATTAAAAAAGAAAAGATGCACTGATCACAAAGAAAATTGGCACATATTAAAAAAGGAAAAGGGGCACGGTGTCATAATATAAAGGACACCTAACAGAAGGGGAAAGGATATTTCTTACAAAGTAAAGGGGCACTCATAAGAATGTGGAACGGGCAATTATTAGAAAGAAAAAGGGGCACTTTTCCAATGTGAAAATTGGCACTTTTGAGGTAGATAAAGTGTGGGGCGCTGCCCCCCCCCCTGCACCCTCCCCCCGCCCCCTCCGGATGCACCGCCTTTGCGAATGATCCCTTAAACCATCACCCAATTCTGATAGTCGACACAGTAAATTACCCGGGGAAAAGAATGCCCGATAGTCACTGTAACAGGTTTATCATCTCATTATCTAGGTCATAAAATCGTAACAGTGTTACATAATGTTCTAATTTGTCATCTCGGATTATCAATGGCATACTACTGTACTGGACAATGTGTTTTTCTAGCATTACATAAATACGCCTTGGAAAGATAATGAAAGATTAACCAGAATATAAGAACGTTATAGTTGCGATGTCGTGCCCAAGCCTTGTCTCAGCCGAACATGTATCAATTTTCACCTGAGCATTGTTGGACACTTAACGATTCATTTAATCATCACCCGGTTCTGAAGTCTACCCAGTAATCTACCGTTAAAAAAATAGAAATAGTAAAATACCCAATATTAACTGTAACGGGGTTATCATCTCGTTACCTAGGTTATTAAATCTTCACATTATTATACTGTTTTCATTTCTCATCAGGAATTATCAATGGCACAGTACACTGTTCTAGACAATGTGTCATCTCAACGATAGGACATGCTCCTTTTACATAAATGCGCATTGGTCTGATAGTGAAAGATTTACCAGAATATGAGAAGGTTATAGTTGCGCTGTCGTTCCCAAGCCTTGTCTCAGCCAAACATGTATAGTTGCCATCGTCGTCTGCCAAAATATTAGAAATAATCAGAATACTGCACATCAAGGTATCTTCTTGTAGAAGAATGTGGTGAATCTGATGGCGGGTACTGTTGTTGAGTTCCGTGCTATTCAAGAACCAGGTTATTGAGGCTAGGGGGTTGCTATCTGATGTACATGTAAGGATTGCATCAACGCTCTGTTGACCACTGGAAACCCGACGAACAGAGTAGTCCACAATGACAGGAGAATCTACATGTATGTATTTAGGAAGAAAAAAAAACACGTTGAGTAACAATAAAGTGAGGATCAGGAATAAATAATTTGTGATCGTATTCCTGATTAGCGTAATAAAATACACATTTCCATCGTTACCAATATATACTATTGTAAGGCTTATAATTATGTCAGCACCATGATTGTAACATACAACTATCTCTCTCAATGTGTATGGTATCCTTTGGAATTAATCTGAACCAGTCCTGATGTTTTGATAAGAACCAGAGAGATTAGAAATGGTTTTGTAAGAGAAATAGTTTTTTAGTGAGAAGAGAAAGGATCAAACCACGTGATATTTTAGTAAAACAAATGGCGTACCTTGGCTGTTAAATATAATCCTGGAAATGTAGAAATAATATTCGGTTCACTACAAAAGGGACACTAGAACCCCGTAATGTTATTGGTCGTAATGTCCTTTTGTATAGGCAAGGCGACGTAGTGCACCTGCCTCGTGATGAGATCTGTTTGATGAATGGATTAGAATTGTACAGATTATACTTACAAAGAACATGAAGAACAACACTAACACTCCACGACTTCATGGATGCAGCATTAGGTTGAAAAACTTGACATTCAAGGAGTTTCCCATGATCGCCTACCGTGGGTGTGAAATTGAAAACACTTTTGGAATCCAGTCGATGATTTCTCTTCCTCAAGGACTGTGTATTAGAATCTGTGGTGACCTTCTTTGAGCCAAGATACCATTGGAAAGTTGGTGCCGGGTAGCCGTTGTTCGATGTACAAGTCACATTTGATGACACCCCATTCTGAAATTCTTCTGTTAAATTTAGGTAAGGAGGATCCGGTGGTCCTTGAAAATCAAGACATATTTCTTATGTTAATTTTTGGAATATAAGCCATAGTGACTTCCTTATAACATATAAACCGAAAAAATAGGTCTTGCCGATATTATGAGCAGCGACAACCTTTGTATCACAAGTAACTCATATTCTGAAACAAGAAACGAATTATGCTGATATCTATATTAATTTGCTTAAGCTATCATGAAGGTTTGTCATTAAAGACTTTCCACAATGTTCACTCCTTTGAGAAAGCATGGTATGAGTAACCCGGTTATTCAGTATAAAAAATTTCGCAACTGGTACATGTCAATGTCAAAGTGTGTCGCAGTATGTCCCAGACCCCATTTGGTCTTCTGTTGTGCATAATAGAAGATGAGGTACAAAATACTCACCATACACGATAACCCTCACTTCTGTTTGACGTTGGTTCATACCAGCATAGGCCACACATCGGAGAAGTTGATTGTGATGCCTCCTCTTTGGAATCAACTGTAGAGTGGACTTAGTGTCACGTAAACCTTGGTCGGCCTCATTCGTGGTAAACGTTGAGGTCGTGCTACCCGGGTCGTCGTCCGAACCAACAATCCATGATATAAGAGCTTTAGGACGAGATCCTACACTCTTGCAGGTGAATGATGTTGCCGAGTCTTCAAAGACAATGACACTTCTTGTCTCTGTTTCATTGGTAGCAATTGATCCGTAGGCGGTAAGGCGGAAGTCACTTGGCGGTACTGAGTGGAAAGAGAAAGGAAGAACCCAAATTTTAAAACGAAGTCAGCTACTGAAAGGAGAGATACGGAGATGAACTATTGCTAACAATATGTTACAATTATATAAGCGGTTAAGGCGTCATGGGATCTAGTGACGTTCTTATATGATTCCTTACCAGAATAAACAACATACAGAAGAGTAAATATTGTTTTAGGAAATGTTGAATGTTTCATCCATTTCAGACAATCCTCACATTTAGATGCATATTCACTTGGGCAGAACACACACATCGAGCAATCATGGGATGATATCATTAGTAAGATAATCACCGTGAACATCTAGGCGGACGGACAATTGAAGCCCGTTATCCAGCTCCTGATGCAAGGCCACACAACGGAGAATCTGTCCATCATCGTCCCTGGACGGAGTTACAGAAACAACTCTTTGAGAGGTGTAAGCGTCATCATAAACAGCGTTATACTGATCGTGTTGTCGAATATGTACTTCTTCAGGAACGTGCCACTCCAATTCTGCAGGTGGTCTAGCATCTTGGACTGCACATGTTAGGTTATGATTTCGCCCAGATGTGATGCTCACTGATGCTCCATTCATGTATCCATCCTCATACCTATCATCGGTGATGGATAGCAATCTAGGCAAGGCTGGAAATTAAGAAAAAATGTTTATATATATAAATATATGTCTTGTCAACTTGCACGTCTACCAAATTCTAGAACCGTTTTTGGACATAAACAATATAAAATTACCACAATATCAATGCTATTTGTAAAATACCATATTTTTGATTATTTTCAGTCACGAATAGAACTCTATATTTTATGATAGCAATATAATAAGAATTAAAGTACTAGTTATTAGTGACGCTACACCCGACATTACTATTTTATTCAAAAGAATGAATGTTGTATTGATTTTGTATTAGTAATGAATCATTGATGTTATGATTTCGCACACACCACAACTAGGTCAAGCTATTCAGAATAATGTTAAAATACATTACCTGATAACAGTACCTTCAGTACAATTTCACTTTCACCTGTATCAGAAGATGTGAAAACTGTGCACTGATATCTGCCGCTGTCATCCACTGTTAAATTCATAATAGTTAGATTACCGCTGGAAGAATCTGCCATCAAACAATACTTGGACATATCTGGAACATTTTGGTCACTTCCACACCCCTTTCCTTGACATCTATCGGTAGCCAAAATATTGTTAGTTCTGTCGATCCAAGACAGTAGGCGATGTGTCGAGTCAGCAGTGAAAGTGCAGGCAAGTGTTATATTTTCACCAACAGCCGGGAGGATCTCTGGGTTCTGAATACGAGTAGACACGCTCATCTCATATGTCTTAGAAACGATGATGGTGAGGAGGAGAAATATTCGGAGACGTTCATCCATAGTGTGATTACATTTCATTTCCTTGTATATTCCAACTTCGGAGGTGCGTTGCATGAACCATCCTGCAACCTAGCAGAATATCCGGAGAATAAAAGAATAAACGATGAACAGTAAAGGTTTTCATTGACAGAATGAGTGGACGCAAAGAACAGTGAACATGGTTACAATGGTATGCTTATTTACTTCTCTCTTGCGCTTCGAAAGTGAAAGCAATTCCTCTCTCTGAAGAACATAAGTGGGTTGTAAGCTTCAAAGAAATGGAGGGGGGTTCGGAAACTTACTTTAAATGGCACTTTTGGAAGTATAAAATTAATTACAAGTAAACGAATGAAATTTCGAGGTATTTTACTTTGAACTTTCGATAATGCCATTTAGTTGTATATAATTTGGTTAATATATTTAGATAGGGGAATAGTAGGGAAGGATATAAAATGTTGTACTTTGCACCGTCAAAGGGAGAAATTTTGGGGGATATATTTATTATTTCTCACCTGTCAACGCTTCATAAAGATGTCCCATTATAAAAACGAAGAGGGCGTTTTGGTGTCATAGAAAGATTTATTTTCCAGTAATGACTATAATTTATTTTAGATTATCGGATGTACACTGTAAAAAATAATTCGTTGAAATTACTCCAAAAATCTTCTTCAACAAATTGCCTTAATTTTTCTACGTATTTTCAACGAGGCATCTTAAGTAGAATTTACTTATTTTGCTGAATACATTTTTACTCAGTTAAATCGAGTTACATTAACGTAGATAATTTAAGTGTTGTAATCATTTTAGATAATTTAAAAAAAAACTATGATAGGATTAAATATTTCACGGTTTGGTACCCATCTAATCTAACATTCACTAATTCACTAATCACTAACACTACTTCTATTTAAGATTTAACCGTTTATCTACCACCATCACAAACTATTACATACGCTTCAATTTGACACATATTGAAAGCATGGACCTACTAAGACCATGTTGAAAGGCTCCAAATTTTACGCTTCAATTTGACACATATTGAAAGCATGGACCTACTAAGACCATGTTGAAAGGCTCCAAATTTTACGCTTCAATTTGACACATATTGAAATGCTCCATATTTTATATATACTTGATCGTAGCATCTTAAAAGGAAAATTGGTTGACATATTTCCTGAAACACGATATCAAGTTTTGATTTGTTTTGAACTGGGTAACAATTAAAAATTGTCTTGTCTTTGCTTAGCCATGTTAAATGAATTAGGTAATTTTTTTAAGTCCTTAAATTTTCATCAATCCACAAAAAAAGAATTGTTTTATTTTTAAAAGAGTTTAATTTGGTCTTAATGAATATGTATAAATTATGTAAATATTTCTATTACGCACTGCATCTGTCCTTTATTTAAAAAGATAAGTACAATCAACACAAATTGTTTGAGTGATACGTATAATTTCTGTTTTTGAGTTAAAATTACTAAATTAATACAAGTTGAAATTACTTAAAGTTCTTATGTATTTGATTTTTACTTAAATATTCCACGTATGTTCTACTAAATTGAAAATTTGAGTTATCAAGACTTAAATTTAGTGCCTAAGTGGCAAAACTAATGTTTTTAAGTAAATTCTACATGGAAAAAATACGTAAAAAATTACCAATGAACAAATTCTTTTATACAGTGTAAGCATGAAATGTACCAACCACCAACAAAATCTTGTCTCAGATATATGGGGTCCCTGTTGCTTTACTGTAGTCAATATTTCTTCTACAAAGAAATACTGCAGTTTACATACACGCTCAGTAAACGGCAAAACGTCTTGTTGAATAGACTATTCAACGCACGTGTTCGCACTGGCATATAATATGGCGCGCATGGAACTCAAGTTCAACCAAAGAGTCCAAAAGTGCTCGCCCTATAAGGAAGGTTTGATATTATCCTGTATTTTCTTGCATACTCCTTAACCGTTTACCTATACAATTCCAGATAAAATATTTTTTTTTGTAATCATATTTTATAGGCTGTGCTTTGAATATTCCACCTAAAGACAAATTATGTTACAGGTGATTGTACACTTTAAGAATCACCATTCATAGTCTCATAGATAGTTATAGATAGGTATCCAGTCTTAAGAAATTTTTGTACTATGTTGGATTAGAAGACAATTTATCATTGTTACTAAGTGTAAATCTGGTATAAATATGTCATCTTTCACCCTTTTCCCAGCTCCTAAACCGAGGGCGTACTCTTATATAGTCCGTAGCTATAGACTCTATTTTAAAACTTAAAAACACCTTCAAAAACTTTGAGGTTAGCGAACTCTTCCAGTCTCTGGCTGTGTTAGGATCAGCTATAATGCAGGGCCTATGAAGTGCCGTACGCCGTGCAGTCTCCATAGTCTGACAGTTCAGACACTATGCTACGCATTACGATTGATACGGGTCTGTGCCTGCAAACGATCGTATGTATTATGAGGTAGATTGTAATACCTATACATGAACGATGAATTGTGGATTGGGCTCATCGATGAGAAATAATGACCTAATCTTCCCTCCCCTCTTTAAGTGACCTCTTTCTCACTCTTCATTTTGCTTTTCTTACTTTTCATCGTAAATGTAAATACCCGTAGGACAAACCCATGGTGAGCAGATTTTTAATGTATCACTACCCATCTTTTAGACAACCTTGAATCAATAACTTAGCATGTCTACTAGTATATTCAAGGTGTATTTTTTTTTTACATTCACGTACTTGACGATATACACCTAACATAATAATATGAATTATCTGCCTATGCTTTGTAGGCCCTACAATGTTTCACTTGTTACAAATCTTATGCATTTCACTTTTAACTCTAAATGTACTTCACACTGTATTTAATCTGAAATTGTATAGAATTATGGTGGTTATGGCGGTAACCGTGGAACAATAAGATTTACATCTCATATTTTCATTTACTTATATGATATTTCTGCCTTCTCTACGTTAAGTATCATCTGTCATGCTTCTTAAAATTTAGAGCCATTTAATTTTAAATTACAATGTATAGCTGCATTTCAATTTGATTTTTTTTTTGTATTTCGATTTTTAAAGTTACAATATGCGTTGAGTTTTCCGACTGGGATTACAACTTCAGATCATTTTCTGATTCAATTTATGATGATTAATCAAATTTATTTTTGTATAGGTGTAATTTGATTTTGACAGTTTGAATGAGTCATTAATAAGTTTCTGGATGATTGCTTGCATTCAATTTTCATAATTATGTAAGTGTAAGGTACAATGCATAACTCTCCGTTATAGTTATCTCTCATCTGTCTCCCTCTTTCTCTCTTTCTATATAGCTCTCTCACTTACTCTTACACACCACTTCTTCTACTTTCTTTCTTTTCAACATTCATTTTTCAATTTTCCGTTTTTTCCATTTCTTTTCTCCTCCTATCCAGTTGTTCTGTACTATTCTTATCCATTCAAATAACACTGACTATTTATATCACATTTACTTTTGTTGTTATCTGGCTTACTAATTGTGATCGAAAAGTAATTTAGGCCATAAGACCATAAAATGATTCTGCTAGAAAAAAGAATGTAAAATGACTCTAAGAATCGCTTGTTTTAATTGTGGAATTTTATTCAGTGTATTACTGTGATTTTACATATTGCCATGCATAAATTTATATTTCATCTAAGCTTAGCGGGTATAGTCAAACGAACACACTTTTTAGGACCATGCCGTCAGAATGTATAAGGTATTGAAAAGGTTTGTTTACTGAAAAAATACTTCAGCTGTCAAAAACAAAGCTTATTGTTAACTTATTACGATTATAAACAGCACATTTTGTTCTTAGAAATTCCAACAATGAGATCGTAGCATCAGCGCGTGTGCCCAATCTTTTTCACAGTTAACTAAATTGCACGAACGTGTAATGGTTTGTGTATTCCTTCGATAAAAGAGGGTGGTTCTTACACTGGAACAGACGCAAACATTATCATTGCACGTATAGGCCTACACAATTAGAATAGGGATAAGGTAACAACAGTATTAGGGTTACTTTCTGTTATTTGCACTAATGCAAAAAGACACCATGGGACAATCCTTGAATGTCATTTGTCTTCTTATTGTTTGGTATGGTATGGTATATTTTATTTATTCACGGTTTAAAAACAAATACAATAATTGTGCCCCCATTTCAGCAAATGCTGTTTTTCAGCGAGGCCGTGATAACATAGAATTCGAACAATAGAATATAAAACAATGAAAATACATTTACAAACAAATACGCAAGTTATAACAAATGAACATATTTACAGAAATTTAAGTACAAAATCGAATCATAGTGACAAAAAGAAAGAAAGAAAAAAATAGTATCCACGAGATGAAAGAAGTGAGCCAATATCTTTAATTTTGCTGATCTCAATACTGTAAGATTTAACGACATTTATAATTCTGAGATCGTTGGGCAAGGTATTAAAAAGCTTTGATGCATGGTATAATGGACTATGCTGAAGAAAATTTGTGTGAGGTCTTGGAAGGGGAATTTGTGAATTAGCATAACGAAACATATAGCCTACATCATTCGATCAATGAAGAAAAAACAGGTGGACCAAGATTATGTAACAGCTTAAATATAGTAACTAAAGCCTGTTTGACCCAGTACTCTTTAAGCATGTCAATTTCAAGGGTTTTATAAAGAATTTCAGTGTGAAATCTACTATTCACTCCGAATACAGATCTCAAACATCTATTTTGTAGAGTTTGAAGTTGTTTTAGCCGGTTCATCCAAATTGTTTACATATGATATATGAGGAGCATCAGAAAGAAGGAGAAAGGGGAGAAATAGGAATAAACAATATGCTAAATTTCAAATGTAAAACTCAGGTGAAGTGATATAATATAAGATATAAGATACAATATTGCGTAGGTGTCTTACAATGTAAATCAAATACAATACTGTCATACATCTTGCAATCTAGTTCATGGATTTGCATGATTATTTGAAAAATATATGCATAAATTTTCTAATTCATCTAAATATAACAAATTATGATTTAAGATAATAGTACCAAAAGAGTTGCATAGAAATCCTAATATAAATACGATATTAGGTATTTTTTATATTTCCAGTTTATTCTTTTAAGTCAGATAATATATATTTACATTATAAACCAGCAAATACATGTTTATACATGTAGTCGTTCATTTGATCAAAATACAGACAGTTATATACATTGAAATAGATATACAGGTTAAGTAAATTTGCGTAAAAATGTAACAATAAATAGATGGAAAAGGAAGCACTTGTGCAAACTTTGCAATAGCTAATGATCATGGCCTTATGTCAGCGGTCGGACTTTTCATATTATGTCTAAAATGCATTTACATGTCTAGCAGTATGTTCTTAAAATCAAATCTGGATATTTTTTTTTTACAATATGATGATGGAACCAAATCAAAAGAGGATGAATACCTGTTCAGTGCAGAACTCTTTTTTTCCCCTCATTATCAGATGATTTTTTTTTTTGTTTACAACCCTACGAGTAAATTTAGATTATACACATAAAATATTAATCTCAATAAAAATGTGCGGCATTCTCTTAATAGTCATTTGATAGGCCTCCTTAAGTAGAGAGTGTGTTATCATTCACTCATTTACTCAGTAGCCATAGAGGTGTGATAGAATCCGATACAATCATGACAATAGTGGTTTAAAGAAAATAACACGACTCATATACCTTGTATAGGCCTACACATACTCTTTAAATAATATTGTAGGCATCACCTATTCTCTAATTAAACTTTAATTTGTTCTTTATGTTCTTGATATTTTCACATGTGAAATTATCTAGGAATATATTCTTCACTTTACACAATAAACATTAACCCCTTAATGTATAGATCTTTACCAACTTTGATCCGCAAAATGTTGTGACCGATTTTGCATTGTTCAAGTGTTAGCATACACAACTTTAGATTTACCTATAGTGTGTCACTCTTCTTTATCATGGAAGAAAGATGTTACAGAGACGGCATAGGCGGTATGTGTTTCATTTCCATATATGTATTGGTTCTTTTATAATCTTCTTCCTGAGGATCATAGGGTTCGATTTTGGACGCTTTTTCGTCTGTAGTCACAAACACAGCCCCAGAACCCTTCCGAGTAAACCTAGGACTAACATAATCATTTTCTAGGTCGTTTTGCAGCGCTTTTTCATCTTCCATGTCTGGATTATCATACACAGCCTCAAATTCATTTCGGGTAAAGCTAGGACTGAAGTTGTCGTCATTGTCGGTGCGAGGAATAGGTTTCATGTCCATGTAGTCGCTTGTAGTCGATTTGGAGGTGTGGGATGGAGGTTCCTGTGCTTTTTCGGCATAGTCTCCCTGGTCAACCTACAAAAATATGTTCAAGCAAAATACTTTTCGCGTAAATTTAAAAATGTAAAATTAAAACCATGCACATCATTACATTATTCAAAGTATTATACATGTTTTGTATCTTATTTATTTTCCTTCACCGGATGGCTGAGCCTTTTTTCATTTATATGTGAGCGAAGCAAACAATCCACATTAAATGCGCATAGGACTAGCAAATAATCAAATAAAAGAATGAACCAATATAAATATTATGACTGGGTATGTAATCCAGCAGCTTTTGATTCAAAGGGGCGGAGAATTTACAAACGACAGACAATCTTTAAAAAAAGGGGGCGGAGCAAACATCAAAACCCCCCCTACCCTTAAAAAATTAACAGCTTAACGATACACAGTATATTTCTGCGCCTCTTCACAATGTGAAAATCATATTTAATGGACTTACCCGAGATTGGGAACCCAAGTTTGAATAGCTGTACATGCGCATGAGCAAAGTTACCAAGAGTTAATTTTTATTTTTCATTTCATCCTAGTAAGAAAAACTTTTTTAAAAGAAGTTTCCATTCATTTTACCGTGCGTACTTGATAAAGTAGCTCAGCAACTCATGGTTTTAAGAACTTCGTTCAATTTATGAAAATCAAAAACTGAGGGGGAAAAGTTATTCAATTCAGGTCATCTTCAGGGCACACAATTTACGAATTCATTTCGAGCCGAGAATTTTGGCTATGGGTTAGCTAGGCCATTTATATTTAGGATTTTATTTTAGAATGTTGAACTTTTACAGATGCTGAGTTATGTAATTTTTTCCTATTTTGGGGAAACAAAAGTCAACAAGATCCTGATGAAACTTATTTGCTTGGACGCAACGTAGTGAGACTTTGGGGTGCAAAATGACAAGATACTAAAGAAATATATGCTGGGAAGAAAAGCGACCGAGCTTTATAAATATTTAAATATATATATATATATATATATATGTTTGCATTCTAAACAATATTTCTTATCCACTTTTCCTTGGATTGGTGGCGCGTCTTCCTTTACTTTATGAATCATGAGTCTCTTTCTTTTCTTCCCTTTCTTTTGCATTTTATGCGCACCCTCAAAGTGCCGCCCGGCACGTTGTAGAGGAGTCAACATTTGGTGTCCGAATCCAACTTTAGGACTTTAATATCTCAAGACCGTAACGTCATATCGAATTGACCGGGAGGGTAAAAGTCCACAAATACGGCCTTTAACCAATCTAGAAGCAAGATACAAATTCATAGTAGTTTATATTTTCTTTGACTAATGACCTATGGCTTAATTTTGCATTATTTTTAAGGCTTGATATTGATACGAAAGACATCATCATCTGTGAATACCAACCTGCTTAACGGGTGGTTCAGACGTCGGGATTGGTGGGATGGCTCCAGTGTTTGATAAAATCATACTCCGTGCTGTAAAAATAAAAATGTTGAAGGAGTAACACAGAAGGCGTACACATATTTTACAGAGGAACGTGTTTCATGTAATCATGTGTATGTATATGGAGAATCGATAGCGGCTAATTTATGCTGATATTTGTTTAATGGAAATGTATCAGACAGAAAACTTGAGGATGGTCAAAGAGGAGGAAACGTTGAAATACTTTGGCAAAATCATCAGACATGAGGAATATACTAGGGAGCAGGGATGAGTAAACAATAAATAGGATGTAAAGTCTACCTGAAAGAGTGCACAGTGATAAATATGTTAAAATATAGCAATATAGACAAAATACTTCAATTAATGTCCCGACAAGGATTTTTAATTGTCAGTCCACATGGGATTAGTCACATTGGGAGAAGATTACTTATTTAACATACTAACCTGACATTTTCTTCACCAAACAAATAACCCCAACTGCTAAAAACTTCAATACGGTAAAAGCAAGCACACCAGCCGTGATGAAATAGCCAGTTACAGAATAATCCCCCTTGATCGTTGGGTCAATGACTAAAATAGAGCAAAAAATATATATTAATTTTACCGTTGTGCGATATCATAATCTTACTTTTATTAATTCAAAATTCTAACTAGTGTTTCCCTTCTTTAGCATTGTTTGTGAGAAAAATATAAAGAAATAAGGTTGCAATATTTGCTCACACTCTACAATTGTGTTTGTTTTAATAATGAATAGTCAAAAGTGTCACATTGCGATCTACCATCAACCCGTAATGGAAATTCAATGTCCGATAGGTCTGATTATATACCGCATTTAAAGATTATTATAGGCCTTTATGATCTATTAACTTTACTGTATCCCTCGCATTCGTCTCAGGAAACCGAACAATTCGAAAATCACCTCGGGGCAATAGTCTGATCGTGCCCTTCGAGCATGTCGAAGTAGTCAATATCTTTATCAATGACTTCTGGAATGACAACAAAATCCCCTTTTCAGGCATGGTGTCATCTAGTCCTCGTATAATTATGAAGGGATATGGCCCCTAATCAATGAACGAGAAACTGTACATTTTCACACCATTCTACAGTATTAAAAGCTCAGGAATTGAAGTTTAAAATTCGTCACCTGTTGGGTGATCTGGTTTACTGCACAAGCCTCTACCCGCGGTTAAGACCAGGTATTCAACATCCTGGTCAACCTTGACCTCGGAGCCAGGTTCAATGCACTTTTCTATGGAGAGACAATCTGGTCTGGAGGTAGTGTTCCCTAAGATAAAGAAACAGGTTTCTTCCAAGGAATGTTTGGTGTTGGTCTCTGAAAATGTCAGAACACCTGTCAGCCTGTTCAGAGTGATGTTCATTCCTAGTAATGAAAAGATATACAGCTGATGCAAAATTACTTTTATTCATTCTGTAATCTAAAGAGCGTTGTACGGAAGATTAGCTTTTATTTTCAAGTTCATAAATTGCGGAAAATCCGAGAGCACCACCAGCATAGAAGTAAATAGGGAATAGGGGTCTATCAATAATGCAAGGTAATAAAAGAGATCAATACAGATATAAGGAAGTCAAAATGTTATCGACATTTTCTTGTCTTGTGAAAAAGTCATGGAGCGGAGTTAATCTACAGTTGCCACAAGGGTCCCAGGTAGTAGTGAGGATAAGAGATGGGTTACGGTCTAGTGGATAAGTCTCCGGACTGTGAACCACAAGGTAAGAGGTTGGGATCCCTGCCTTAACACGTTACAAGAAAGACACAATATTAAAAATAATGATAACGATGATGGTAATAATAATATTACAAATAATGATCATAATAATAATAATGATAATAATAATAATAATAATAATAATAATAATAATAATAATAATGATGATGATGACGATGATGGTAATAATAACTTTAATGATCATTTTAATAAAAAAGCTGATGCTGATATAAAGAACAATAATGATAATAATAATAATTTTAATAATAATAATGATGTTGATTATGATGACAAGAACATCATTCATAATAATAAGGATGAAGATGATGATAATAACAATAATGTTAATAATAATAATGATGATGATGATAATAATATCTTGAATGATGATTATAATAAAATGATGACGTTTCTCATAGTGAAAACAATGATAAACATAATGATGATGATAATATCCGAAATTTAGAAACGCGTATCGATATCATACATTGAAATTCGCTTTACAAGAACGGAAAATTGTTACTTGTTATATGCATCATGCTCATGGATATCCCTCACATAGTGGCTTGTAGTCCTATATATCTCTTTTCATTCATTCCGGGAAAATTTAAATATGTCGAGCGTATTTCAATTTGCATTTCGAACAGTTAAGATCTTACTTTGAGATCAACTCTCTCGGCTGTAATTTTGAAAATGATATAAGTTTGTGTAAATGTTTGAGTTTACAATGTGTTATTAATTAAATATATCTTACCATAGTCTAGCGGTGACAGCGCTATATGAACAAAGAAAGAAAAAATAGAAAGAGAAAGTAATTATCAGTATGCCACTAACCTAGTAGAACTCTGTTAACATATCGATGTGTATATATCGAGGTGTTTGTTTATTCGCATGTTGTATGCATAAATAAGGACACCAGATATGTATGAACTTAAATGTGTCAGAGAAAGGAAAAGAGCGTGCATTAGATATTTTGTGCGTAATCTGATAATCATTTTGGAACGCTAATGTTAGCACGTTTTGGTTAAATAAATCCGAACAGAAGAATGACAGGAAATCAACAATTTGCCTTAAAGATACTATGTCCCTTTTGCAGCCAACATCAAATTATGTAGAACTTTGCAGGAATTATGAATATGTCATGTATGTCCTATCTGTGAAATTTAAACGTTAGCAGTGTCCTAATATTCAAATTATGCAAGGAAACCCGTTTACTTGCTAGACTTCACTGTCAGACACTATTGAGTGACTGACTGGCTTTTTCATCTTTGGTAATAACATACATAAAATGAGCTGTAAAGGGTACATGAGCATTTGTCTACATCAATAACCCACTTCTTGTAATGGCCAAAATTAAACTGATTGAATCTTTGCGCAGCATAAAACGTACGACCATTCGGTACAATGGTCTGAAAAATCAGACTATTACTTACTGGCTCTATAGCTCCTAAGTCGATTCGACAACTAATAGTCGTTATTTTCCCACTTAAAGACATTTTCAAGCCCCCTTTTTTTTAGGGAAGTTCTAAATTAGTATTTTCTTTCAAATGCCGTTGGAATTTAACATTTTCATTTTTTTGGCCTGCAAATGGGACATAGTACCTTTAAATCAATTTATAAGGCATAAAGTCAATTTATTATTGTTTTCAACTTAGAAAGAAGAATGGGACCCAATTGATTACAAATCTATGGTAAGAAAACATTCTAACATTAATAAGCACATAGTCTGCAATAGGAATCCCCTAAGACCAAGATTAATGGCTATAATCATAACATTTACCAATCGAAAAGGTTTATTTATTTATGAGAAGAAAGATATAAAATTCGTACGAGATATTGATGCCACTGTTTCAATTGCACCACTTTGACCAGCGCTGTTGATTGCCCAAAGAATCAGCCGATACCAAGTAAATGGTTTCAGTCCTTTCAGTTCGAAGTATGTATCTGTTAAATTGTTAACAAGACCGCACTCCTCTTTATCTTCTTGAGTGGCATTTGGACAGAATTTCAATGAAAAAGTTTGCCTCAACTCTCCTTCAAAACCTGGTTGCCAACCAACAAGCATTGATGATGCTGACGTGTAGTTTCGATTAATGTTTAGTTGAGATGGAGGGACAGGAAGAGCTGTGGAATGATGACATACAAGGAGATAGTACTGTACATGATGAGAGGAAACTACTACAATTACTACTCATGATAATAATAATAAAAATAATCATAATAATAATAATATTCATAACAATAATGATAATATTAATAACAATAATAAGAATAATTTTCTGGTTTTATATAGCGGTTCAAACATCGACGATGTCTCTAAGCGCTTTACCACATATACATGTATTATCACCCCGGCCATCATGTGTTCCCTTCCCCGCCCAAAAAAATAGTCCTCAGATTGGGATTTTTGAATAACAGTTTTTTGTTATGTAATGCGTGTACCATCAATGAACTTTCGAAGAAACTACCCGAGGAGGGAAATTATTCAAATCTTCACCCGAAAGAAACTGAACGCACTCCCATCGTATGTAGGTGATGCTCCGAGGATCAAATAGGAAATGTGAGTGAACTGTGACGTTTTGGGCAAAGGAACTCCCGATCTGAACTTCGTATTGAAATAGGATAACCTAGTACTGATGTTGTAAAAATAAATAATTAATACATCAAAATATAAGATCGTGTCTTCTGAATTTTCCTGTAGTTACATAATTTAGCTTCATCGCTGTTTATTAAATTTCTCTATTTTTTTTTACAATTGAAATTCTATGATGAGTTCAAATTAACACTTACGGAAAATTTCGATGACCGCACTTTCATTACCCAGAGATGAGATGGACATGCAGCTGAATGATGTTCTGAGAGTGACTCTTCCACTCTGAAGGGTAAGTATACTCCTTGTAATAGTCTCTCCTTCTTGTACAACACTTGACGAAATCATTGGAAAGTTGTCAGTGTCTAAGATTTGTCCATTCCGAAACCACTTGAAAATAAAGGCTGGTGGGTTTGCATCTGATATGCAAGTGAATATTAAATGTTCCCGGTTGGCATTACTCACATTTCGATGAACAGAAAATCCGATTATCGTCGGTGAATCTGAGACGTATATGTGTGTGAAAGAAAGAGAGAGGTATTAGTGGGTGGGACATTACGCATTTAGTAAAGATGAAATAGCTCAATGCTACATTCACTACATAAATTTTAAAAGGTATTTCAGATAAAATGTTACATTAAATCTGTAACGCGCAGAATAGAAAGATAATCGCACCTGATTGTGAAAGTAAGTAAACAAGTATTTAAGAAATAATAGTATTAGTACAAATGATATTTAATAATAACTACAGCAATAATATTAATAATACTAATATTGACATTACCAACTAAGTTAATAATATTGCAATAATTTGGCTGAGGCAAGAGTTAAAAAACCGTCCGAAATGAACTGACTGCGGCAACATATTATTTCGAAGCTTATATCGTCAGTCCATGAAATGAACGGGCATGCACTAAAATAATCATGACTACCTTGAACATTCAAGTAAATTGACATTTGAAGATGATGTTGTAGTTCAGGATGTGATGCCACACAGAGGAGATTCTTTCCTTGGTCATTCATAGAGGGCGTGATTGTAACAGCCTTCAGAGAGACATAGCTGTTGCCTTGTACGACATCAGACTGATTTTGAAGAACGACGGTTACATCATCTGGTATACGCCATTCTAGTACTACAGGAGGTCTTGCACCTTGTGCCGCACATGTTATATTATGTAACACCCCATATGTCACATTGACCTGTGCATCGTTGAGGTATCCATCTTGAAAATTGTCATCACTGATGAAAAGATGATTTGGCGGAGCTGGTGAAGATCGAATATTCATAACAATGAAAATCACACCTGAGTGTTTTGTTTACTATTACATTAACGATTTTTACTTTGACTACTTACTTTCAAAGATTGTTTCTTTACTGAATTCGCATGAATTATGAATTAATTATTGTCTGAAGCCCTATTGATAACAAGAAAATAATAAGAAAATGTTTATTGATCTAATTAGTTATTGTTTTAGGTGTTATAGGTTATTGGTTCAGTTTGTTGCCAAATATTGTAGACAATTTCTGTTGTACACAATCATGACCCACCTCATAAATATAAAAAGAATCACCTGACATCAGCCGCAAACAACTACCAATTACCATATGATTTTAATGTAAGACTTCCTTGATCATTACAGGAAGTGAAAAGAGAGCTTAAATGTATGTCATGTTTTTAGAATTAGTTTTCAGGATTGTGTTTTCCCTCAATTACTCATAATTATCGACATGGAAATGATATTTTGATCAACAGTAATACCTGGTAGCAATGTTGTCATTTGCACATTACTTGATCCTGATGTCTCTGCTGCAAATTCACTTTTTACTGTGCATTGGTAATTGTTGCTATCATCCTTGGTAAGATTTTTTATTGTGAGATTTCCACTGGAAGGGTCGGCCAACAAACTGAACTTTGAAGGGTAAGAAACTGTTTCCCCGCATTCAGGATAAAACCAACAAACTTGACTGAATAATATGATGCCATCGCCATTTTCCCAAGTTACCCGCCGACTGTTAGTTTGCGGCGTGAAAGTACAGACCAGTGTGAAATCCTCGCCAATGACCGGAAGAGAGTTGTATGTCTGAATAGATACTTCAAATGCATGGTATCCTATATGTGTGAAATGAAACAAATTCAAATGTCAGGATACGGAGTACATTAGTACTAGCATGGATGTGGTTCAAGTTGTCGACCTTCTCGTGGTGAACCCTGTCTACTGGCGGAATTGGTCAGGCGAACGACAACAACTAGAGTTCCGAGGTCGAAATTCCAGTTGATACCAGTTGAAACTAGTACGAATTTCCAACTGGTATCTACTGGTCTCATGCAACTGGGCTCAACTGGGCTCAACTGGTACCATTTAATACCAGTTGATACAATTTGGAGATTTAGAAATACCAGTTGACACCTGAGACCAGTTGATATTACCAGTTGAAAACCAGTAGATGGTTACCAGCTGATTTACCAGTTGAAAACCAGTAGATGATTACCAGTTGATTTACCAGTTGAAAACCAGTACATGATTACCAGATGATATATCAGTTGAAAAACAGTAGATGATTACCAGCTGATTTACCAGTTGAAATCCATTAGATGATTACCAGCTGATTTACCAGTGGAAAACAAGTAGATGATTACCAGTTGATATACCAGTTAAACACCAGTACGTGATCACCAGTTGATTTACCAGTTGAAAACCAGTAGATGATTACCAGTTGATTGACCAGTTGAAAACCAGTATAATACCAGTTGAAAACCAGTAGAATACCAGTTGATATACCAGTTGAAAAACCAGTTAAGTGTATATTATGCACATTGATGATTAATTTGCATATTTTCACAGAACAGAAAATATATTTATCAGGATCTGTCAAGCAAAACAAATAAATTATATATGTCCGATCATGTTTTACATCTAGTTTAAGACGTAAAAATAGATATAATGATATATGTAATTAATAACCAGGAAACAACATGTATAATTCTGTATATATATATTTACGAGCTCCAGACTTCTTACATAGAATGATACTCATCTGTAATTTACTTCAAATGATCTTTGTGATGGGGTAATTGCAAGAGTTTATATATTGTGGTCTAGTTGGTGGTCAGATGCCAATATTGATTATTAATTATCACAATATCAGTTGATTATTGGTAAGTCAACTGGAAATATCTACTGGTTTTCAACTGGTAAATCAACTCGAAATATCAACTGGTCTCAGATGTCAACTGGTTTTTCAACTGGTCCAAGTTAGCGTTGTCTCAATATTAAAAACCAGTTTAATATACTGGTTTCAACTGGTCCCAGTTGACCAGTTGCCTACTGGTTTCAACTGGTTTTTCGACCTGTGTTAGTAGTAGTATTCAATATCAATCAACCTTCTTACCACTCGCGGTGACTCGCCTATATGCACAAGTCAACTGGCTTACCCAGCTTCAAGAAATAACTTGATATATGATGCTACTACCTCACACGAAAGAAGAAGAATACACAATGACGTAGAGTCCACACATTTAGGGTGCGGCAGGTGGTCCATGCGTCTTCTATTCTCGCGTTAATTTTCTTTTCCCCCTTTCTCTTTTTCTCTTCTCTCACATTTTCTGTATTTTAATTGTTTTCGTTAACATATTCGATGGGGCGTGCCCTCCCATGTTTACCAGGCCATTAGCTATGACACTGATGAAATACAGTCATAGTCTGCTAAACACATTAACGATAAAGACAATGGCCCCATCAAACCAGTGTATTATTTAACTTTCCCGAATAGTTTTCAATACGTGTTTGAAAAGGAATGCCCATGTATAAATGAGATGTACATGGATGGGAGATGGTACAATTTTTTTGGAAAGTTTAGCCTTAAAACCAGATTTTTTGCCATTGGTCGGAATTGCTATACAATCGCAGCGATGTGATATTTTTCTTATCTTTGTACTTCCATCATAAAATGAAGAGAGTAAAGAAATATTAGCGGATTATGAGATAGACAGCATTTGGAAAAACATGAATGCAATGACGATCGGTGAGTGTATTGAATTTATTACATTGTTACATCTCCCTACTTCTAATTAAAAACTAATCATTAATCTTGACCTGAACAAGCCAGACAAAAGGTTGCCAGAGAAACTGTTCAGAGCACTTTAGATACGTAGCAAAATATTGTACACTCGAGAAAATATGTGTTTTGTATTGATAACATTGTACTTCAATTATATTTGTTCTCACAACTTTATTTTGATGATTGAATGTAAATAAACATCTCATTTTAGGAAAACGAATATAAACATTATTCATTACTCTGTTACATCTCCCAAAGTCCACACCTGGGATTAGTACGAATGACTTATATAATAATTATTATGAAATAAAACTTACCAGATTTGGAGATGATAACGGCGAGAAAAAGAAGAACTTCTGCACAAATCGCCATCATTATTCAGTAATTGAATCTTGCCATTCCAAGAAGTTCTACTTGATAGCTTATAACACACACGATCGATGGTTATGAGCGCAAGCAGACAGTACGGCAAGTGTAGTTACTTTTGAACAAATAGAAAATACTTTGGAGGAATCATTAGAAGCTAGTGAAACAAATATCAACGTGTCCGATTCAGTTTCACAACTTTCAAGTTTCAAGTTTCAAGTTTATTTGTTCCACATTTTACAAAAACTAAAAACAGACACATAAAAATGTATATATATACATGCAGGGGCGGCGATCCCGGGGGACGGGGGGGGGACAGGTCCCCCCGGAAAATTTGAAAGAGTTCAAAAATGTATAGCAAACTGACTAAAGACTGCAACGCACTTTTAGGCTCTGGAGGGCCCAAGAGTGCAGTGTTTAGTCTAATAAAAATGCAAAAAATCTTCTCGCTCGGTCGCTATGCTCCCTCGCATAATATCCTTCAAAATGTACAAGTAAATAGTGTAGAAAATCTGTATTCCGCTGGTATCACGTAAGACAGAGGCCTAGAGTAGGAAATAGAAATCCCATCCATGCCCAATCTCCCTACTTACTAAAATTTAACTACTAAATATTTACAACCCTTCGGACTGCACACTAATTACCGGCAAAGTAAAAGTGAAGTGTGAAAAAAGTATATTGCTTTTTTTATACTATAGTTTTGCTAAGGGATGTATTTTTTTTAATACAACAAAACATCAACAACCTGTGAGGGGGTAGTCACTTCCGTCACCTTCGCCCCTCTCGTTCACTATGCTCCCTCGTCCCTCGCATGTCGTCCCCCGGTCATGAAAGGAAATCGCCGCCCCTGTATACATGTAGTATGAACACGTCTAATTACACTCAATTAATATGATAGATTAAGTAGAATGTGAGGAACCTTTTAAAAAGCAGTGCTTGTATATTATAGGTTCCTGGTATAGATATTGTAGATGTAAAAACCGTTGCAGTAGAGAAAGGCGTAATTTAAAGGGGGTAATTTAAAAGACAATGGAATAAGGAAATGCGTATACAAATGAATTAGCACCAATACCCAGAGTCACCCGGTTAAAATGCGTAGTCACAAGAGCAATTTAGTGAGCAAAGCTAACCATCTATTAAAAACGACATTATGCATGCTAAAAATGTTTAGACAAAAGGGGCTCTCTTTATCTTCAGACATTGTGACGAAATTACTTCCAATTGGAAGGTATTAATGGAATATTGATATTCCATGGGCTTTTGATGAAATAGTAGAAATTATTATACGGTGCGTATGACACCAAAACTGACCGTATTTTCACCCACTTTTTAATCAAAAGTTCCAATAATTAGCGGGTAGGAATGGAAAATAAAGTCTGGATACTGTGCTGAACTGAAGATATTATTGGCATCAATTCATGTAGTATTCTGTTTTTCAGCTTTTTTCTTCAGCCTATCTCTCATACGAGTAAGGGACACATATTCATCAGACGCCCACTGGGTTTTCTTATTACCCATTACTTGGTGAGTGACAAGAGGGGCGTGTTTATCACATACCTCCTTTATTGATCCCTGTCTCAATCTCCACCCCCTCCCTTCGTTGTTTCTGTCTCCCTTTCCCCTGTATATCTACCCTCTCTCTTTCTTCTCTCGCTATGCTATCTCACTCTCCCGCACTCCTTCTCCCTTTCTCTCTCCCTCTCTCTCTAATCCCTCTCGTTGTCTCTGTCTTTCTCCCTATGCCTCTCTTGTCTCCCTCATTACCCATCTCTCTTTCTCATTCTCGTGCACTCCTTCTCGCGTTCTCTCTCTCCAGTTCCTCTTGTTTCTCCCCCCTATATCCACAGCCCTCTCACTTCCTTCTCTCGCCATCTCATTCTCATGCACTCTTCCTTTCCCTTTCTCTTTCTCTCTCTGTCTCTCTCCACCTACCTAATAACACTCGTCTCTTTCCCAACCTCTTTGTCTTCTCCTCTTTCACATAACATTATTGTGATTTTCCCAGTTGTGACTATCAACTTAAAGGTAGTAGGCCTATGTCCCATTTGTAGGCCAAAAAATGAAAAGGTAATATTCCAATGGCATTTGAAAGATAATACTAATTTAGAACTTTCCTCAAAACAGAAGGGCTTGAAAATGTCTTTTTGTGGAAAAATAACGACCGTATTTAGCGAGCACGCTTGTTTATTTAAATAGTCTGATTTTCAGACCCTTGTACCGAATGGTCGTACGTTTTGTGCTGCGCAAAGATTCAATCAGCTTAATTTTGGCCATTACAAGAAGTGGGATATTGATGTGGACACATGCTCATGTACCATTTAAAGCTTATTTTATTTATGTTATTACCAAAGAAAAAAGAAGTCGGTCAAGTGAAGTCTAGAAAGAAAACTGGTTTCCTTGCATAATTTGAATACTAGGACACTACTAACGTTTAAATTTCACAGATAGGACATAGTGACATATTCCTACTTCCTGCAAAGTTCTACAGAATTTGATGGTGGCTGCAAAAGGGATACACTACCTTTAAGGGATATGGTCATTACATTCACGTTGACAATGTTTTTATTTGGCTCCAAAAAGACATTCTTAAAATGAACTCTATTGGTGGAAGTTTGAAAATGTTCATGTTCAATAGCTGCCTTGGTGTACGATGAATAACAAGATGGCATCACTAACATCTGATTTAACTAGCAATTAAACATTCATACTCTCTAATATTTCTTATGATCATTTAAACTTCTAAAAAAATGGACATGAGACAATTGAAATGTATTTTATTTCTAAATCAGGTTTAGAGAATTTATTGAAAAAGGAAGAGAAAAGATCATTGCTTGTAGCTAAGAAATATATATATATCTAATACAATATATTACAATAATGTAATTCATTTCTCCTGCATGACATAAATTTACAAATAAATGATTGATCATAAATATTTCTCACATTTCCATGAAACAATTGTCTTACTGTACTGAGTTGTCCGTCCATGACCCACCACCACATCAAGGCCTGGTTATATGTGTAGTTACTGTTAATACCAGGAAGTATGATTTTAGAATCTAATGAAGCGACAATTCTTCAAAAATATACATGTACATGATATTCACTTTTTCGCATCATTTAAATTATTCTTTTGCTGTTTTTAATGATGGAATCTGAAGATAGTTTGTTGTATGTATTTTCATTTGCACTGGATATTCCATTGAATAGGGAACAGATTCCATTGAATGACATTAAATTGTGAAGAAATGGTGATTAGTGCTGAATCAATAAGTCAGTTTGTAGATACAATCTGTGCATGAGCAGATAAAGGTAATTTATACCAACATTTTAAAACCCACTAAGACAAATACTGGATACGTGCTCATGAAAGTTACGTAATCATTCTTCATTTACGCATGGACGGTACATTCTATGGTGGAATTATTCTTCCCATGATCGAGAACAAACGAAAGGTATTCATGAAGCACATCCATGACTTTGGTAGTGATTATTCTAAAATGTACAAAGTGGGACTTCTCCATCTCCATGTGCAAAAGATCCGTGGCTATTTGGGGTCAGTACTAGGTCCTAACTACGAAGTGGTCTAGTGTGTAATGGGTCAGTGGTAATCAGTAAATATGTTACATGTACTTGTACTCTTTGTATTAGATGCCATATCTACATGCTTCTTTCTTGGTCTGGCTAGAGTATGACAAAAGAAGGTGGAATTCTGGTAAAGGTGTTTTTTTTTTTTATCCTTTATCATTCTTGAAATGCCCTCTTAAGAGGCATGCACTTACATTCAAAATGTGATGAGAACTAGCTGAAAGGTTTTCTTTTAACCTATCTTTCATGCCACATACATGTTAAAGTGTGTAGTCCCATATACCCATTTCTATGCAGTGCACATGATTTAAAGATACTATGTCCCTTTTGCAGCCAACATCAAATTCTGTAGAACTTTGCAGGAATTATGAATATGTCATGTATGTCCTATCTGTGAAATTTAAACGTTAGCAGTGTCCTAATATTCAAATTATGCAAGGAAACCCGTTTACTTGCTAGACTTCACTGTCAGACACTATTGAGTGACTGACTGGCTTTTTCATCTTTGGTAATAACATACATAAAATGAGCTGTAAAGGGTACATGAGCATTTGTCTACATCAATAACCCACTTCTTGTAATGGCCAAAATTAAACTGATTGAATCTTTGCGCAGCATAAAACGTACGACCATTCGGTACAATGGTCTGAAAAATCAGACTATTACTTACTGGCTCTATAGCTCCTAAGTCGATTCGACAACTAATAGTCGTTATTTTCCCACTTAAAGACATTTTCAAGCCCCCTTTTTTAGGGAAGTTCTAAATTAGTATTGTCTTTCAAACGCCGTTGGAATTTAACCTTTTCATTTTTTTGGCCTGCAAATGGGACATAGTACCTTTAAATAAAAAAAAAATTAAAAAAAATTAACTCACAGTTTACATGAATTATTATAATGTATACATGTACTACATGAACATGCTTTTTCAAATTGCTTCCTGATGGGTTCTTTAACAATGAAAGTGCTAACCAGTACTCACCTTCATCTTTAAGAACTAAATCTCAAGCACAGTAACCATGTAAAGTCGACAAGAGATAAAAAGTTCTTCACTACAAGTGAAGTGACCTCAGACAAGGATTCTCGATTGGATAACATTGTCTCTTGAAGACAGAAGGATGTTTAACACACAACTAATGCCCTTCAGGCTTTGAACAAATGATACTGAATTACAAAACATCTTTGTGTTTTCTAAATAATGACTCTTTTAAACTATTTTCAGGAAAATCTTTAACTGAGGTGAAGATGTTGGTCCTTCAACCCTGGGGCAGTATTGTAAAGATTGTTACGAATACCTCCCAGGGTTGCACCACATGCGGTGCCCACTTCCGTCTGCCGTCGACGGTGGGCTTTGAAGCCACTATATTTAATGAAATCTCGGGGTATTTCAACGGCAGTAGGAAATTCATCGCAGATTGAAGGTCACCTGACCCTTGTCCTTGGTTGGAGACGTTTTCTTTTGGATTCCTTTCTCTTCGGGCTTTCATTCAACCATGAGATTACAGACCCCGGATTCGCCACCTCGATGTTAAGTTTGTGTTGTGCATGTACCCGCTTGCAAGCGCTGCGCGGATATAATAAATCATGACGTTCTACCGCAGTTGGACGATCATAAAGCCGCCGCGTTTCGCAGCAGCGTAGTATAATATTGGTACTCCTATCACTCAGCAATACGCCGTATATCATAGCAGGATCCTGCGGTGGAACGACAAGAATAATAAATATCTCATGCCTTAACAGAATGATCTTCAGTGCAGATAATTCACATACTAAAGCATAATAGTACACGCAAATGTAACAGATTTCAGGTTACCAGAAAATTACCATGCACAATGAAAGACTTCTGATAAAAATACTCCATGTGATATACATGTAAGTACACCATTTATCAAATAAAAATATTGAAAAAAACAAACAATCATTTGTAATGATTTGGTAGGCTTACAGTCCTCTCGTGATCAAATGTCTATATACCACTGTTCTTTGGTAATTTTTTGAACGAACCGACAGTCTGGCGAGCTTGGAAGATACAATCATTTACCCAATAATGGTCAGGGGAAGATGATGATACTTGATGTATATTAAAGTGAATACCAGTGTTCTCTTGAAATTTGTTTGTCACTTTCAAAGGGAAGTGACTGCCTGGCGCTGGCGAGCTTGGAAGATACAATAATTCACCCAATAATGGTCAGGAAAAGATGATGATCCTTGATGTATAAGTGAATACCAGTGTTCTCTTGAAATTTGTTTGTCACTTTCAAAGGGAAGTGACTGCCTGGCGAGCTTGGAAGATACAATCATTGACGCTGACCCCTTTGTAAGATGACCCAATGATGGTCAGGGGTAGATGGTGATCTTTGATGTATAAGTGAATATCATCTAAGGAGAGAGAGAGAGAGAGAGAGGGGGGGAAATTATACAAGTATTACAACACATATTTGCATAGATGTTCATTGTAAAAAAAAATGATAGAATCATAGTAATTGTAGAATGGGGCTAAAGGGCTTACATGTAATATGGGTTCCATGCGAGCCCTATACAGGTGGGGGTAAATGTCACCTTTTATTTTCTTTATATACCTTTACAGTTTACCTATAGAATTCCAAGAACATTTTTTTAGGTTGATTTTATACATTCTAGCTATACACAAAGTATTATTTTAGGTGATTGGTACATGTTAAGTTCATAGAGCTTTTATCAGAAGTGAAAAGACACAATTGATATCAATTTATGTTCAGAACTCTCCTATACCTGGTGATGTGTGAAACATCAAATGACCAAATAAATTGGACTTGCCCTCCGCATAAAATTCAATGCACTTACCAACAAGCTCTGTGTGTCCTATTTTATATTGCGGTATACAATCATGGTGGATGTTGACCTTTGTGAAGGTCGGCTTCTGGCTGATCCCAAGTTGATCTTTGATCGACGTCAAGGCACATGATAAGAGGTCACTGGGGTCAACACTGTGTGGGTCACCAAAGAGGTCGTTGAACCACGCACCTCCCATCATACACTGCAAGTCACAAATTCAAATTGAAATAGATGGTTTAATGAAGCTTAAAAGATATTTTTTACTTAACAAATTCCAATGTATAGGTCTACTATCTACTCATTATGTTATCTAACTTATTGTTGCCAAAATATAAAATTACCTTAACCCAGCCACTTATAGTCAATCTTGTGTAATTTCCTCCTATCCAGTTCAAAAAAAGTGCACTAGTCGAAGACCATGCCCAAGATTTTGGATTGCACTGATGAATTTACCAAATAGCCAAACCCTTATATCTATAATACCACATTTTCTGTTTAGAGCTAGAATGGTGTTGAATCTTAATAAAAAAAGTGAGCTAGCACCCTTCTGGCAATCAGCAGATAACATGTATTGTAAATATAACCCAGGCCCTTAATACAATCATTTTTGTGGTAGGATGTTTCTTGCCCAAGACTTTGGATTGCAAAGATGAAGATACTACATAGCCAAACCCCTATCCAATGTCACCTCGTTATGTATGCTATACAGCTATCCATGTTACTTACGGTCATTCTTGTGGTAGGGTTTTTCCTCCAATCAAGTTCATGGATAGTGCAGGAGTCGAAGACCATGCACAGGACTTTGGATTGCACAGATGAAGATATCACATAGCCAAACCCCTATCCAATATCACATAATTATGTATGTTTTACATTTATTCATGTTACTTACAGTCATTCTTGTGGTAGGGTTTTTCCTCCTATCCAGCTCTGGGAAAGCACAGGAGTCGAAAACCACACCAAGGATCTTAGATTGCACTGATGAAGGTACCAGATAACCAAACCCTGTCACAGGTAGCTGCAGATTGTCGTACTCAAGATTAACCACTACTACAGTACTACTGGTGATTTGATGGAGAAAGCTGGATAGTGTTTGGTGCTCAGGTGGAAGTAGTCTCTGGGTGACTGTTAAAAAAAAAGGATGAAGCAGGATCTCTTGGTTTAGATACAGCAGTGGCACGTCCTAGATATTTGGTCATTGTGTTCTACACATAACCAAGACCAATGAAATCATTATATGGTCTGATGCCAGGTTCTGATGTAAAACTTAAATAAAAATACAATCTTAATAGCAAACTAATCTTATAAAAAGCATAAAAATTAGAGAGGCACACTGGTGGAAGTTTGAGCATAATCGGACAAAAAATAAGAAAGTTATGAATTTTCGAAAGATGTAATCTCTATTCATATGAAACTTCAAAGTGGTTAAATCGGTCACTGTGATATAGTGATTTAGATAATATGTAGCTGATGTATAGTGCATCACATTATGATATAAAATCTCTTTGCACTTCAAAAGGACTTTGGATATTATTACCCCAGCTTTAGCTCTATAGCACTTGGTGCATTTAAGAAATATCTCCTGCCAGGTTTTCATAAGAATTCATAAGTGACCTACATGATTCTACCGGTATGTAATATCGCATTTGAACGGTATTGAAGTGAAAAGTTTAATGTCTCCATACCTTGCGCTGGAGTAGAACACACTACATGATCAGCCTCCCAAACGTCCTGATTCTCTGTCACAACCCTGACTCTCTGAAACAAAAAACAACAGAAAGCAAAAAGATAAAGGTAAGGAACAGTGACATATCCAATGGAAGGGGGCACATGGGAGGCATGTCTTCCTTCTAAACAAGACAATTCATCATCATTTTGGTCTTCAACCCTACAGATGTGTCAGAAAAAATAATTTTTCTTCAATCAAACAATTTTTTTTCACAATTTCAGAAAAAGAAACTGAAGGCAAATCCTGCCTGAAAATTCAAACATCTAAAGTCAAGACAGTATTTTTGTCCAGAAAAAGTAAAAGCTAATCCATTATGATGTTTGTATGCATGGAAGATAGTTGACAACCAATTCAAAGTACAGTCAAACCTGTCTATAGCGACCGCCCAAGGGAAACACAAAAAGTGGTCTTTGTAGACAGGTGGTCTTTGTAGACAGGTTCCTTTAGTACATGTTTCAATGAGAAACAATTTTCAAGGGAAACAAAAAATGTGGTCTTTGTAGACAGGTGGTCACTAAAGCAGGTTTGACTGTATTAGTAGTCAAAATATAACTCTTAAAAAGTCATTTAAAATAATTGTCCACAATATGGAGGCCCTGAAAGGATGAAAGCCCACGTTTACCTTTTGGCCATCATCTGAATCCGACTCTTGGACAAATTCAATCCTGCTGCACGGGTTTGAACTTTGAACTTCGACCCCGTTTTCAACCAACCAATCAGAGAGCCTGTTAGGTAACGTCTGCAGTCCATTGGTCATTGTCCAGCTGGCCCACTTCTGCTCATTGGCTCTCTGGGCAATACTGCTTGCCCCAATGTCTGGGAATTTTTCTGCACAGAAGATTGAAATCAGCACACATTCCAAATATGAAAAATATTTATTATACATTACTGCTTAAAATAATCATACAATACACATTTTTAGGAAATGGATTTGAGAATAAATACAAATTTTAGATAAATTTGGTATAAAAGGAAATGTGTTATTTTCCTGAAGTGTATGGGCAAGGATCCTAGTAATAATAGTAGCTACATTTATATTGTGCATGTGTCCATCCCAGGGAATGCTCTAGGCACCTACAAAGTACTACTATTACCTTGGCTTTAGCCCAGCTGCCCTAAGGCACTCAAAGCATTCAGGGAATAAAGTCCTACCACGTACCCATTTACTACACCTGGGTGGACAGTGGCAAATGTAGATTAATGTCTTGCCAAAGGCCACTAGTGCTGCAGTTGGACTTGACCTGTGAAACATGTGATAAACAGTCCGGTGACATATCCACTAGACCACACCATTTCTGTTAGTCTTTTTTTGTTACATTCCCTTTCTTTCTCTCCATTTCATTCTCATTTCTTTACTTCCGTTTTGTTTGCCATATGATGGGCGGTACCTAGGCCACTGCCTGTATGCCTGTGAGATGTTTTTTTATAAAGTACACATGCTACAAGTCTCACCTGGTTTGCTCCGAAAGCCTCCTATGATAATTGAACCATATTTCCTCTCAGCATCAAATATTGCAGGAAAGCATGCCCTCATGCTCAGCTGCTTGGAGTCCCCAGCAAAGATACCTCGACAGAATGGGTTGGCCAGGTAATCAGCTATCTAGGAATATCAAGATGAAAACAATGACAATGAATCAATAAATGAATGAATGGATGAAGGAATAAATGAATAATTGAATGAATGAATAAATGAATAAATTAATTAGTCAACATACAAACAAATCATTAAATCATGTTCTAAAGGTAAATCCACCCCAAGATTATAAAGAGGCAGAAAGTTATGAAACCATATGGTCATGGAAAATTTCAGTACATTATATATTAAAGTAAATGTAATCAATGTCTCCATTTACATGTATAAACAATAAGATTCTCAAAATTCTAAATTGTGACAAATTTGTCTGTTGTTACGTGTACATCCATGTGCAGAATTGCACATTTGAGAGAGAGAGAGAGAGAGAGAGAGAATAGATCCCCTTAACATAAACTACTGTAAAAATTGTTGTACTGTATCATTGAAAGTTCTGCCGTCACACAAAGGATTCCACAGATTGTTAATAATACATTTGTTTAAACATTTACTAGTTGCTAGTTGTTAGTTGCTGGCAATAATAGATATATATCTATTTCCTTCTATAAAAGAGAATGGCAATATCTAATTCATTTCTTGAAAGCTACGAACCCACTACTTAGGGAGCATTTGCTGTTTAATCAAAAGAAAATAGTAATAATTTAACCAATCACCTCTTTCCCCAGCCTTCTCAAAAAGAAATCATGGATACTCTCATCATCCTCTCTACACTTGACAGCGAACGGTTCCTTGATCAGCCTGGACAGGAGTGATTGTGAAAACGGGGCCTGCCGTCTGAGGATAGTGGTAAGGGATGATGGGAGGCGGTGGAGACCATCACGGGTGTAGATGAACCTATTTTGAGTGGCAGGGTGGCTGCGGGTGACGGGTATGATGGCATCATCCAGGCCTATGGCTGATACCTAGGGGTCGAATGTTAAGATTATCAATGACTTAGAAAAATCATGCTTTACTCTCAACTTTTGGATGAACCATTAATGAGTGGCAGGGTGGCTGAAGGTGACAGGAATGATTGCATTATGTAGGCCAATGGAGGATACTAAGGGTCATATGTCAGGACCACCAATGATTTTTGGAAGAACTTAAATGCTTTACTCTAGATATAGAGTAGATATATACTGGTTTTGTATGGCAGGGTTTCTACAGTTGACAGGGGTTATTGCATCAATGATTGCATCACTGAAGACTATGGCCAATATCTAGGGCTCAAATGTCAAGTTTATCAAAGACTTAGATTACATTATTGTTAGCCTACTCTAGATTTTGGGTGTAGATATACTGGATTTGTGCGGCAAGGTTGCTATGGGTGATGGGGATGATTGCATCATTGATACATAGTGGGGGTCAAAGGGGTGAAAGTGGTTTACTCCCTTGAGTGTAAAATCCTTTGCGATTAACTGGTGCCCTTAAAAACAACTTCCTTGCATATTATAGCCAAAAATATAATAAGTATGTTAAGTTTTTGTTGAAATTGAATACTTAAGAATCTATCAAGAAATCTGAATTTATAGTGTAGTCTACAACAACTTGAACATGTGCCTACCAAATCCAGAGTGTTTTTGCCCACAACTCCCACAGGACGAATGCTGCGTGTTCCTCTTTCATGAACAGCTCCCTCTGGTGTTTTGAAAGAGTCCAGCCATCCACCCACTCTTGGACTGCCTTCTAAAACAACAATCTGTAATAAACAATGAAACATTAGAAGTTGTATGATATTTTATCATACAGGGAGTTGGATTATAAAATAGGGCATTTGCTTGACCATGCACTGAACACATTTAGCTTAGTAATTGATTGTACAATTGATTTGGGCAGTGAAAGGGTGGAGGGGGATTTCAGTATTTTCTCAATGAGTGATTTTTTTCTTGTTAAAAACATTTGGGTATCAAAATATTTGTTTTAAAAAAAAATTATATACAGATGCCAAAATATCTGGCACTACGTATCAGTATGAATGAAATGTGAAATTATTCTTTAAAAAAATAATAAAAAGTTTTAAAAAGGCATGATATCCATATTGTATACCGGTACATATATTGTCATTCTCTAATATTCAATATATATATATATATCATATTTTGTTACAATTTATATTGCGCTCCAGAGGATTAATAAATATTTCTCCTGCTAAGAGCCAGAACTTCAGGAGGGCATTGATTCTATGTAAAAATATTTGTGTTAACGCCTCTCTCGCACCAACAGGACGATTTGTATAGAAACAGTCTTGTTTTGCAGTGAAAGGTGGGTTGAGGGGGATTTCAGAATTCTCATAAAATTTGTTCTCAATGATTGATATGTTTTGAGTCATCAGAATATCTACAGCTACCGGTATTAACTTTTTCTTCGTCATTATATTTATACAGTCTTACAGTTACAGATACCATATTAATTACGAAATAGATTTCTAGATCTACCAGTATCAATGTCATTGCAATGAGAAATGAATTTGCTAAAAATTTCAATAAATTCACTCAAAAATTGTACTCGATAGATTGCATTCTCAATTTGACATGAAATAGCTTTGCATTTGGATCTTTTTGTGTGTCAACGTCACTAGCTCACTTCCGTTCAAAGTACGCTTCCGTTCACTTTGCACGTTAGAGCAGTCCAAACCGCTCTTAATAAGACCCGTTCCTCAAGACCACCTCCCGAGGTGGTCTTCTGGAGCGGTCCAGAAGTCCACTTCCTGGACCACTTTGACCGTTCTTACTCACCTAAGAACCGCTCCTGAGGAACGGGTCTTAGTTAGACCACTCCAACGAAGTGAATGAGAACGGGTTCTAACTTCGTCTTAAAGGTATTACAAAGTTTTGGTATGGGGTCATGAATTTGGTTCAAATGAACATATTGGAAGCATATGCGATTTTACAATATTCAATGATCGTTGTCGCGGTTGAAATCGAGTCTAAAGTGATGAAATTGTAAATAATAAACTCTTTATGTTGTATAGCGCCCTCTCAAGACTGATATTACTTTAGCTTTAAAACAATGTTTCTTGAACACAATCGACAGATTTGCTATTCCTGTTTGGAAATTATATATCAGAACTGCATATTCTGAGATTTTCATGGTCACAGCTACCATGGAATGGCCTTAACTTAAGGCTTAAGCGCTATTTGAAATATTTGAAATTTACCGGGACACGTAGAACTTTAGCTTACATTTAGCGCATGCGCAGAACGTTCATCCGATCTCAGCCTCATTTTCGCAATTTGGCGCCTAGCCGAGCCGACATGGGCCCTTTAGATTGGCTATCGCTGGCTCCCATAGGCTCTATGTTATAAGACATTAGTGCGAGGAGCTAGCTTGCGATTTTCCGTTTTGCCGATACCAAAATTATGATATTCCAGTCAAATCTTCTATTTGTTACGATTTTTTCAGCGTCCTTGAAAAGTTAAGTATTTCACTTAAGTTTAAGACTTACTTAAGTACGTCTTAAGTTTGAAAAATTCTCATTTTCGTCATATTTAAAGTACAAACTGGAAATTTATTCTGAAATGTTTGTTGGTTTTTCTATTTTATGTGTGTGCAATTTCGTGTGTGCGTCACCTATGTGTGAAGTGCGTCACCTGTTTAAAGCACGTCATGTCAAAATCTCTGTGGTGTGACGTAATATTTCGTATTTACTTTGCCATTGAACTTAAGTTGCGCTTAAGTCGCACTTAAGTTAAGTAAGCCCTCTCTCACTTAAATTTGAAACAGCTGGAGCATATCGGCCAATCAGAGCGCGTAAATTCATTAAATGTACACGGCTCAACGGCAATATAGTTCTACATGCGGGAGCACCAGTAAATTTTGATTATTCAATTTGCTCGAAAGCAGAAGTGTTTTAGGGACTAAATTTGTTAGTGCTTATAATACATCCACAGGGGCATCCAAATATATCAAAAAAAATTAAAGAATTAGATCTAGTCTACGTTCTACTATACTATCCATCCAATTTCAAAATTTCCCAAAACTTTGCATTACTTAGATCTATCTAGATCTAGGTCTAGATCTAGATCTAGTTCTAGAATCTACCTTTAAACTTAATTATGTGGCAACATTCACATGATTCAAGGCTCTTTCACTGGCCACTGGAAAAAATGATTAGACAATATGGTATTCAGTATCATGTTTAAATGCTGATTATACTCGGCTGTATTGTAGTTTCGATACCCAGTAAAACAGTCAAAGATAGATAGTCTTGCCTTAGCCCATACAGATACCACTAGATTAGCACGCCAGAGTTTCGGGGGAAAACAATGCCAAGGTTCGGGATCTATTCTAAGCAACACTGAATCAAATTGCAATTGTTTGATTAAGTTTTCCTAGAATCACTAAAAACGGCGGTGGAACTTACCTTCCCTTGACCATGGTGACTTTCTAATCTATTTTCTCTTATTTGGGAGGCTCTGAGGTAAAAAGCAGCAGCAAGACCAGAAATTCCGCCGCCTAGCACCAATGTTTCTGCTTGCCTGATCGCCATTGCTGATAATGTTATGCAATAGGCTGTTTACGTACCGATACGTGCGCGGTCTATAGGCCGGTCGGTGATAGTAAACCGGCGCGATCGGAACGGCCCCCAATAGCCTTAGCGCTCGGCTAGCTAGCTGAAGTAGAGTTCAGTACAGTGAGCTGAGCTGAGCGCACACAGGGGGCACGCGCGTCTTAATACGTAGCCGGCCATCTTGAATTTAACACAGCACGGAAATTGGAGCACACGGAGCGAAGTATAGCTGGGAAATGCAGAGAAATCCGAAATTTTGACAGTTTGTTGCATGAAATGTAAGTACTCACTGGTATATATTTAAGCGAGGAAAGCTCTATTGACCAAAACCCCTGTTTGTTCATTGTGCATGTGAAAATAACTCCAGTTCTAGTGTAAAGAGGATAAATGTGAGCATGTTTTTTTTTATGTTGGCGGTGCGCAAGATTCGGTCACCAATATTGCAACTCGGGCTCTAACCTACTCACTCGACCGATCGAGATCCGGGTAGGGCTGGGGCGCTGGAGGCCGGGGTCAGTCGGCGCTCGATCGCCACCAAGTGTTTTTTTTTTGGGGGGGGTGGGTGGGGAGATAACATAACAATAACACACAGTAAATTAAAGAAGGTAAGAATTATGAAAAGAGCTAAGAGTCGACTGTGAGACTATTAAAGTAAGAGAGAGAGAGAGAGAGAGCTGGAGAGAGACAAAAAACAAAAAAAAATACAAAAGAAATTGCATGGCCATGGACTGCATGAGCTGAGAGAATTTAATACCTAATTATTTTTAATTAATTATAATGCAATCCTGTAGGCTGTACCATGCAGTCCAGTGTACATAAATATGCTAATATAATATAGATGTAATTTAATTTGATTAGGCCTACGGTTGAACACTATAATTGTCATGTTGCAATTAAATTGCTTGGGAGAATTAGGCCTAGGCCTACGTTAATTGTTTTCATGGAACTTTGTTATATAGACCTATCAGGGATGAAGAAAGAAAAAATTAACCCCAAAAAAAAAAAAAAAAATAATAATAATAATAATAATAATAATAAATAAATAAATAAATAAGATAAATAAATTGAAACCAAGGAATTGGACTGAGAGAATTACCTATTTAATTGACGATGTAACAAAAGTCAAAACTTTGTTGTTATCAATGTCCATCAAGTACATGCATATATTCATTCATTCATTATTATTGTGAATTGTGTGTTACCATTTTTTCCAAGTAGATCTTGGTGATTGAGGATGCCTCGTCGACCCAAGACTTGGGAGGCAGAGGATGTGGTGGCGGCTTTACAGAGCATCAAAGCCAATGGACTCTCCTTGAGGGCAGCGGCTAAGACGTATGGAATACCCCCCAGCACACTGCGGGATAAGTTCCACGGCAGGAGATCCATCTTTGCCCGGTGTGGACCCTCCCCTTTCCTAACTGGGGAAGAGGAGCAGAAGATAGTGGATTGGGCAATCAAGATGGGGCAAATTGGGCTTAAGCAGACCCGGATTGATATTCAAAATGTGAGATGGACATGTATATAAAGGAAACTTGTAAAGCTAAAATAGATCTGGACCCTAGCTGTCTCGTAAAGAGTTGATATTAATCGCAACTTATTTGTTATCAACTTATTAAAAGTTGAATTAATCGCAAATGAATGTAATGTATGTATGTAAGAGATAGCAGAGTGCAAACTTGCGATTGATTATAGAGGACCTGTGATTGATTTGGATCAATCGTAACTCTTTATAAGATGGCCAGGGCCCATAGGTATTATAATTCTATTAGGTATTCTACTGAACAACTATCGGTTAACACAAAATACAAAAAAAATTGTAGTACATACTATTTGTAAGTATTTCTAGTCTTTGATCTCTTGTATCAGCTTTGCAGAGATTTAATAATCCAAGAAGAAAGTTACTAGCAACTAAATGTATGAAATTGTGTACAATTAAGACAAATAACCAAAAAATGAACGCCATATGAAATGGTATTACAACTTGTATGTATTTCTAGTTTTCTCATGTATTAGCTTTGCAGAGATTTAATAATATTTTTTAGGAAAGTTACTACCAAATATAAATGAATGAGAGTGTGTACTTTTTATTATACAAAGGAGCTACCACATGATTCTTCTCATCATATTAATGCTTAATGAAATAAATGTATAAGGAAATAGTGACCCTGACAGAACATATTGCCCTCATCTTTGACTCAGGGCAATATATTCTGATATCCCTCTTCAGGCCCTTTATATATATCTACAGTATACATGTGAATGTTAAATTAGTCTGGTTAATATACTTCTTCTTTGTTTGCAGGTTGTGAAGACATTACTTGACAAGGATGGTAGAGTGAATCCCTTTGTAAACAACACACCTGGAAGAAGATGGTGGCGAGGCTTCGTAAAGAGACACCCTGATCTTAAACATCGAAAGCAGCAACTAACAGACAAGGCACGGGTCATGGTATCAGAAGAGAGGATCGAGACATGGTTCAAGGAGTTTGAGGCACGTCTGCAGAAGGAGAGGGCACTGTCCATGCTGAATGAACCCCATAGGCTGTTTGATGATGAGATAGATTCATCCATAGATGGGATACTGAATGGGTTTCCTGCATCATCAATGTCTGCACCATCAACACCGGCTCCAGTAACATCACCGTCCACACCATGCACACCAGCACAGGCAGCACCTTTGACAGGGCCACTTCCACCAGATGTTGCCCAGACACCTCTAGGTAATGAATCCTCTACCTCATGCGCTGAGTACTTGACCGCTCTTCCAGGCATGTCTCAGAACCAAAAGAAGAAAAAAGGACTACCTCCTGCAGCCATTACAGTGGCTGAATTCTTCCGCTACATGCGTGCAAGAAGAGCAAGAGAAAACCAAGAAGAGAAGGTGGAACAAAGGAGAAAGAACAGAGAGCTCATGGAGACAGAAATGGGAGAAGATGAAGAGGATGAGGAAGAAGTGGAGGAGGAAGAAGTGGAGGAGGAAGAAGTGGAGGAGGAAGAAGTGGAGGTAGCAGAGGCAGTGATGATGTTAAGGGATGAAGGAGAAAGATGGGCTGAAGACATCATGACTACATGTACCCCTGAAGTGGAACAAGATAGGGAAGAGAAGAAGAAACAAGGAGCAGAAAGAAGAAGAAATAGTAAGAAAGTAAGCAAGGAGGTTATGCAGAAAAATAAGGAACAAGTTATTAAGATAATGAACAGTGCACACGAACCAGACGCAGAAGAAATGAGGAAGCAGTTGAAAGAGCAACAAAAGAAGGCGAAGAAAGTGAAGCAGGTAAAAAAGGATGGAAGGAAAACAAAGAAAGAGAAGAAGCCAAAGGCAGCAAGCAGGAAGAGGAGAAAGAAGGATGACCATGAGAATGATGCTGACGAACTACGGAAGGACACAATTATAGAATCAAAAGACAAGGACAGAGCAAAGTCAAATATAAAGACCTTACAGAACGATCAGGAAATCTACGTCTGTCCTGCATGCTTGAAATCCAGTGGAAACAATGAAAAATGGATTAGCTGTGATCATTGTGTAAGATGGTTACATCTGTCCTGTACAAGTATGCATTTGTTACGAGGCATCGACCTTGCAGGCTTTGATTATAGATGCAAATTTTGTTGAAATCTCATTATGGCACTTGCATTCCATATCTCCTGCAATGTGATATATCAATATGTAGCTAGAAGGAAGGACGTTAATGCCTTGCGCTGTTCCGCTTAACACGAACACGCACCATTGCATCAAGCCGGTCGTTTAGCATTGAAATGCCCGTAACTTTTTTTTAAATGTATACGTGCTTATTTGATACAAAACTACTAAAGTTAGGTAGTTACTAGTTACAATCCATTTCTCTTTTTTTGTCATTCGGAATCCTTATGCCTCATTCACACCTTTGCGTATTTATGGCAAGCTGTTTTAACATTTATTCCTATTTCTTGATATCAAGAAATGATTTTCTGTTGTAAAGCAATGGTAATTCTTGATATCAAGAATTGAATTCTTAATATCAAGAATTTGATTTCTTGATATCAAGAATTAATTTCTTGATATCAAGAATTAATTTCTTGATATCAAGAAATAGGAATAAATGTTAAAACAGCTTGCCATAAATATGCAGCAATACGCAAGCCAAATACGCAAAGATGTGACTGAGGCATTAGAAGCGAGTTGTCAGAAATTTGCCTTGTGACATACTCACATGCCAACAAAACCCTGCTAATGGCATGACATATATCACAATGTTTGAGATGGCTGTCCTCTGTGAAGTGTTCATTAAAATATTCATCGAACATATATTCAACAAAGTCACATGATAGTGAGTTACTTTTTACTGATAAAAGCATATTTCTACTTTGGTAATAACTTTCTTACAACATACTTCATGTTTATATGGATTTGTTGCGGCAGTCATTTACAAATTTTAAAGACTGTGCACTTGATGTTGTTTGCATCCAGTTATTTGAAATGTTCAATAGAGTTGAATATTTTGTAAGAGTTTCAAGGGGAATCTTTCTTGGTGTTGAAGCCTCTTGAATTTCATTTGTTATTAGCTGATGAAATTTACCATTCAGTTATTTTTAAAAATTTTATTTGGTTAAAATTTACCTTTCAATCATTTTAAAACTGTAATGATTGGTTTACAAAGTAAATTTATCTTCAAAAAAGAATAGACACTACTTTGGTTTTAGATATGCAACTACATGTACAGACAATATCTCATGATTTATGTGTATTGCTTTGACAAAAAGAAAAAAAGAAAATGATCCCATATATGTAAAATTAATGTGCAAATCAATATAAGTTTGTCACTCCAAGCCTTGGTACAGGAGTTGAGCAACTCCTTTATAGTGTCTTGCATTTACAGGTGTATGACAGACCGGGGCCCTGTTTCATAAATCTTGTTATCAATATAAGATAAAAGAATTGTTATAAGCTACTGAAATCCTTACATTTGATTGGCTATGAGCAGATGCGTCATAGATCTGTGGCACTTGTTATTGATAACAAGTTTTGTGAAACAGGGCCCTGGAGAAGATGTTTATTTACATGTACTTGGACTATGTTATTAACTGGAGTTGAGTTGAGTTGCCTGGGAAGGAAACTGTAAGAAATGTAAAAATACATGTGAGTTTGAAACTCTGACATGTATTTGTCATATATTTCTATGCATTGACATGACAATTAAAACAATACTCCTGTCATTCACTAATTTCAATCAATATTCTTTCTTTTATCTCAGCTGCCCCCGCCTATTTAGCCCTATTTAGTATTTCTCTGTTTCTCGATCTGTCTCTCTCTCTCTCCCTTTCTCTCTCACTATCTCTCCCTCTCTCCATCTCTCTCTTACTATGTCTCTTCTCTCTCTCTCTCACTATGTCTCTTCTCTCTCTTTCTCCCTCTCTCTTACTTCCCACCTCTAAAATCTGCCTGGTTTCCCTAACTCCGCTTTTGTCCATCTTTCTCCTTTCAAGTCCTTGCTGGTGGTGTACAATCCATTACGCTACATACCGACAAAAGTGACAAACAAATCAATCTTCAATGTCAGAGATGTTTATTAAAATTAGACAAAGAATTGCAAAACAAAAGATTGATATCAAGTCATATACATGTACATTATCAATGGATTTCAAATGCATTAAAATGAATAGAAAATATAGATCTCTTCTCAATAATAACAGAAAACAAACTCTAAAATCACACAACAATTTAAAAAAGAAGAAAATTATCTCATAAAATCATCACATCCACAAATAACGGTAGTGGAGACTGGAGACATCCCTTTGCAATGCACACAAGTGAGCTTCATCCAAACTGATAGTGCCGTACTGGTCATTTCCATCATTAACATTTTACAGCAAGCAATGTTACAGACACATGCATGCCTGCTGTATTATCTACTAATACATGTCCAACACAGTGCTTCATAACATGCTACATAAATGACACAAAGTCCTAGAGCTGGTGAACGCGCAAATTATTATCAAATTGACCAGCTACATTGTATTTGTAAAGAATATACGTACATTCTTTTCTGGCACACATATTTTATTCAACCTTCTCAATGCGAATGAGGATCATATTTAAATTAGTTACAAAAAAGTTCTGTGGTTGTAATATCAAATGTTGATATACCTACATGTACATATGTATGGTAAAAGAAGAAGTGCTTGATGAAGGTCAAAGGTCATATGAATTTTATCTAAAATGGAAAGTTACATTGAGTAAAACATGATATGTACATTATTTTAGATGGACATGCAATAATAGCTGCATGATTTTCTTCGTGTTAGAATGAAGCTTAGCAAAACCATTTGAGCTTACATCTACTGTATCTTATACCTGGATTACATTTGCCCCGGGTGCCGTACGATAAATAGGTCTACGATTTTTCGTGCGATTTTGGGGGCATCGTAGGAGGCTACAGGCTACGATGTTTGTGTTTACATTATCTACGAGCATCGTGCCATTTCTTGTATTGGCCCCCGGGGGCAGGCCGCGGCAAATCCGTGCATAGGCTGTTCGGAGATTGTACGGAAATCGTGCAATTTCAGTCCAGTAGCCGTGCAGTCTCCGCAAGGAAATCGTACGGAGCCCGTTCAGCTTCCGTGCAGAGGTTGCGCGGAGAAGGCGTGGTGACCGTGCAGCCGCCGTGCTGTTTTTGAGCGTTTTTTGCCTCCATGTTCACCAAAAAAAAAATTGTGTGTTTGCTGCACGATCAGCATGAGCCTCCGCGCGATGCCAGTGCGGGGATTGTGCAGTGCCACCTAAGACATGTCTACGGGCTACGGGCTTACGATTTTTCAAGTTTGTATAACTTCCCGCGAAACAAAATCGCAAAGGCTGCGGAGCCCGTGAATTCGTACGAAAATCTCACGGCCACCTCCTGCCTCCGCACGGAGGCCGCACGGAAAAGGGGATACGGGCTCCGTAGACTAATCACAGGCCAAATGTAATCCAGTCATTAGCGGTGTTTGTCTAACTATGTAATATACTAGCAATGTAATGAAAAAGCATAATTTCCTTCAATTGGAAGCGTTACCTAAACATATGCAAAAGCGTAGGTTCATATCATACTCAAGTGATGTTCATAATTTAAATGATCATATTACTCTGAACTTCAAACTAACACCTATATACTTAAATTGAAGAAGAAGAAAATAATATTAAATAGACTGTGTGGACCACCAACATAAAAGTAGTAATGTAAGGGAGAGAGAACCTGCAAATTCATACAAATCTATACATTTTAATGAAGCAATTTTCAGCCTTTACGAATTCAAAATATTACAAAATCACAAAATGTTAATTTTTTTTTTAATATCCTCAAAAAAGTTATTAGAGAGCTAATAATTTTTTTTTCTTCTTTTTTCGACCTGATCGTGTATTATAAAGTCTATTTCTACTACAAACGAAGACCATGATTTAAACCTTCATGTTGTCATTAAAGCAGGTGGGGCTGTGCAACATAGTTGCTTTGGTCAACAACAAACAATGATTTAAAAAAAGAGGTCTGAGATATACCCTAGTCTTTGAAGAGGACTTATCACCAAGAAAAGTAACGTATATACAGACAAAACACAAGTCGGCTATTTAAAAAAGCATGACCCAGCATCCTGTGGGTTAATCATTCCTCCTTACTCCCTAACACAGAGAAGGCTGAAAAATTTCTTAGTACAGTACAGTGTATTGTTTTTTGGGGTAATTATTATTTTTGGGTATTTATATTCATTAGCTGACACAATTCATATCTGTAGGTTTTTGGTGCCGAAAAGGATTAAATGTGTCTGTAAGGCGGAAATATTGTACATGAAATAAATGATTCTGGAGACTTACATCAACAGATGAATAATTAAAGAAAGGAGAATGTTATCATGTCTTTGAATACCAGCCTTTAAGCATCCATACACATTTTCAGATTTCTACTCATCATCACAGTAACCACTACACTAGTTTATAGCTAGTATCTTAGCTAAGCATGCAATCAATCACCAGACACACACTTTCTATACACATCGTTCGTACAACAATTACAGCACACGTCTCAATGAGTGTGTATTAATATCTGGAATCTCAATCTTGTTCAATACCTCTGGAATTCAGTCGATATCTTACATATTTACAACGTATACAGGAGGTGTTCATAATCATTCTGCAGTAGTTTAGTTTGTATAAAATATAATATGCACATCACTATACAAGTGCCTTTCGCTGGCATCGGACCTGTCTCAAACCAAATATTCCTGAATAAAAAATATGTATAGCTTTTCTGCAAGCATCTTCACTCCACCTAATGCTGAATTGATCAAACACGATTCTTTTAGATGTCAAATAAAAAGAAAGATTACAACTTGCACATAGAACTTAGATGATCTTCTGGGCATGACAAACTATGCCTACGTTGGGATAATTAGATTTCAGAAACTTCTTCACTACCTACTAATGATGATCAAAATTTTGTTTCCCAAGCAAATTGAATTGGCAGTAATTTCATTTAACTGATTAATGCTACACTACAAAAACGTGATATTTTCAAACTCGCATCTTGTGATACATACGTTGGGATAATTAGATTGAAGAAACTTCTTCACTACTTACTAATGATGATCAAAATTTTATTTCCCCAGCAAATTGAATTGGCAGTATTTCATTTAACCGATTAACGCTACACTACAAAAACGTTATATTTTCAAATTTGCATCTCGTCTCTCAATCAAATACAGTCAAACCTGTCTTTTTGGCTACCTCCCTATAAAGACCACCTACCTAGAAGGGACACCAAAAATGTGTCCCTCTGAGATTAAATGTGTTGTAGGACCTGTCTGGAAAGGCCACCCTTCTAAAGTGGCCAGTTTTCCTGGTTGCCTTCAGAGGCCTTTGTATACAGGTTTCACTGTGTATACCTAATTTACTAACTGATCAACGATACCCTATGTGTCATAAAGCAACCAGTAACAAAAACAAAGCTCTTTGAGAGTCACACTCTCTCGATTACTTGCCTTCACGTCAAATGCGCGCCGCTAAGACGATGCATACATTGGGTAAGGAGAGGGTAGAGAGATGGGCAGTCCTATTCACTTTTGTACATGTACGCACTTTACCGTGCAAAATAACTCGCTCATGCACATATAACAAATTGTTGAGCGTCGCGTGGCACCCTTTCAGCCAATAGGATACTCACAAACAAATACCCTATTCTATATATTGTATTATTATAGAGATAAATCTCATATTGTCTATGATATGATCTCTACATACATATCTCTGCTATGAATACAAAAATACTCAATCTACAAGACTTCAATTTCTTGGTATTCTCAGCCTGAAGGAAAGAGAATCTCCATGATCAACATGGACGTCTGTTCTTCCAGGAAAGGTACCTCAAAATGATTTGTGCATCACGATTTGAAAAGTAGAGTTTGGCATGCATCAAAACACACCGAGTGCTTAAAGGGTACCAATCACCCACAAAATATTCTATTCTGTATGTTAAGGGTTCCATGTGGCTATACTATATTCAAAATATGAACTTCTGCTGTGGCCATCACAAGTTTATGCCATCCTTCTCTGTCTGCTGTTGCTCTCGTAAAGTTTTTTATGGTTAATGTCATATATTCTAACTGTTCCCAAACTGTTTTTTATTTTAATTTAGGTAATTGGTACACTTTATCATGTGCTTTTGTGAACAATCTGAAATAGGACCATTAGTTTTTAACAAGTCTTCCAAACTGAATCATTCTAACGTACAGGTAATTGCTCAAATACCACCGTGAGATTTATCTGTAAGTAGATATATACTTCTTCTGATGGGTATTTCCCAAATTTTCATGGATTTTGATCGACAGCCTGTCTACAGTATACGCTCTGCCTCTAACATGTATGAATATCATTTCAAAGTTTACAGTTTTGAATGACTTCAAAACATACCATGGCCTGAAAACCAACATGAATTGAACTGGATTATGAGACCAGGGCCCCCGTCTTATAAAGGTCGATTTTAATCGCAACTTATGTGGGATTGATATCAATCGCAACTATGTACATAAGAGATAGGGGACTGCAAACTAGCGATTGATTAGAGGACTTGTGATTGATTTGGATCAATCCCAACTCTTTATAAGACAGGGCCCTGGGGTCCTTGAAAATTGTGATAAAAGTATAATGCATGTGTGAGAGGAAAGAAGGTGTGATGTCAGTGCCCTGTGTTTGTGCTTGTGCGATCTCCTCCAAATTTCATATTTTCGTCCTATGGATCTTTGAAATAATTGTTAAAATCTATTTTGTGATGACAAGCAAGACAGCACCTCCTTAGCGATCTTCAAGCAGGGGGTGCAACAAATGAGGCTTCGTTAAGCCTCTTTTGTTTTGTATTTTAGCCGCACATAGCATCAACTTGTAGTGAGATTTTTACTTGCACTATTCATCTGGGCACTCGACAAGCACAAGTACGATAATACGCCAACGGCGGTCTGTACTTAACCGGAAGAAGAAGAAGAAGAAGAAGAAGTAGCTCAACATGTTGGATTGCTCCATGTTCTGTCCCTTTTTTCAATGGCACTTATCTCACTATACACTAACTCAGTATGAATCCCCTTTGTTCTACAAAGGTGCTGGGCAGTTAATCGGTGTAAACTGTGCATATTTCCATTACATCTTTTATTCTGCCGAGAGCAGGAAGGACCCAAGCCATGCCTTCAGGCTGAGTTACAGTCAAACCTGTCTATAGCGACCACCCAAGGGAAACACAAAAAGTGGTCTTTGTAGACAGGTGGTCTTTGTAGACAGGTTCCTTTAGTACATGTTTTAATGAGAAACCGTTTTCAAGGGAAACAAAAAATGTGGTCTTTGTAGACAGGTGGTCTTTGTAGACAGGTGGTCACTAAAGCAGGTTTGACTAATATCCTTTCAGTTCTTGGCAGATGTCTTACATTATGCATGTAGTACAAAATACCGAATTATATATAATATACTTTACTATCTTCTGTTATTTGTGTTACACAAAATACTTGACTTGAGGTTCTTGCCCTGCCGCTGTTGCCTGGTGTTGTTCTGCGTATCTTGCGTCTGCTTCGCCACGGTCTTTAGAGTGACCAGGGCCGACCCGAGACATGCTCTGACTGGCGCCCTCATTTGGCCAGGCAGTGCAAAGACGACGGTCCCTACGGTGGCCATTCCATCGTCCGTTGGCTCGGAGGCGATGAGACCTGGTATGAATCTCTCCTGTTTGGCATGGATAACAGAGAAGAAATGATTCTGAATATGATGATGATAACTTATGATATTACTACTAAAACCACATGTACTATTACTAATAAATGTATTGCTACTACTAATAGTACTACCACAACCACTACTACAACTACAACTACAACTACCACTACCACTACTACAATGACAATGGCTACTACTTCTAATATAACTACTACTACGGCTATGACTACCACTACCACTATGACAACGACTACTGCTGCTACTACTACCACAACAACTACATTGAGTACTACTACTACTACTAGTACCATCACCACCACAACCACCACAACCACCACTGCTGCTGCTGCTACAACTACTTATTACTACTTATATCTATTTATACTCCCTTCTAAATGAGAAGAGTGTTTTAAATCAAATATGCCAAGCAATTGTTTTCCCACAGGCTTCCTATGTAAACAAGCCGATTGCCTTCACATTACACAGATTCACAAAAGGAGGGGGGGGGGCACTGTTTTATGAAACATGTTGAGAACAAAAACTTATAAATTTGTTATATGTAACTAAAATCATTGACTTGACCAAGAGCAAATTTATCATAACATTTGGGCAGTTGCTGTACATAGTAAAGGCTTGTTGTTGAGTGTATTATGCTTCATATGTTGTGTATCTTATAGCATACAAATAAGACAGGACATGTAGGATCATTGATGCTCACTGCTACATTTTTCATTCCTACCTGCCTTTCATTTAATACACAAAAAATGCCATGCTTTATTACAGCATTTGTGAAATGTGAATGAGCCTTAATTTGATGAAATTAGCATTTTACTTACATTAATAATTTCAGCAAAATTGAGAGCAGTTTCCTCTGTGTCCTTATTTGCTGCTCCTCCCCCTCCCATGGTATCAGCCTTCCCCCTCATCCGACCAAGCCTGTGGTGCTTCTTGGGCAGGGAATAGCTCTTGGTGGTCCCAGTGGTTGCTGGATGCGTCTGGATGCTGGGGCTCTCGTAGTAGAGCAGCACCTGTCCGAAGGGTCGGCTTGCCCTGTGTTCCATCTCTAGCAGGTGCATGCGTCTGTGCTGGCGTGCCTCCACGCCCACCTTCACCTTCCAGATGCCGATGAGGAACGCCAAGAAGAGGAAAAAACAGGAGAGGAAGACGGAGAAGAAGATGAAGAGATCGATGTGAGGCTGGTCCTGACGAAAGTACATGATGCCCTGGGTTGCATTCTGGTCCTCCACACCCGTCCCATGAGGGCGATGTAAAAGCGACGTGACGTCAGGGTGTGGTATCGCCGCGGGAACGTGATGACAAGCCTGTTTTGCAAGTTTTGAACCAGTGTGATGAAATGTTCCTCATCTATACTGATGAATGTGTTCAGGCCGTGGGACGCGATTTCTGTCAATTCGCTCTGGTCGGGGTCTATCGTCGTGGAGATTGACGAGTTGGCTGACCGACGCCCCCTGCTCGGTGCGTAGAACTCGCGAATCGATCTCCTCTTGCGTTGCATAGACGCGCTAACGTAGTTTTCATCGATAGTGATGATCTGCTGCTGGGTTTCTTCGTCGTATTCCACGATGAAGACATCAGAGTCGTACGTGACGTAAACATTGAGGGCGCCATATGTAATATCAACCGTCAACCTGATATCAAGGTCTGAGTACTTGGGCATGATTACAAAGAAAGATGAGGCACCATCTGGCAGGGGTACAGGATTGATTGGACAATCTACACCAAAGAGAAAAGGTTTTAGAAAGTTTCTTGATTTTGTAAGCATTGTACTGTAATTGATTTCTCTGAAGTACTTTTAAGGTTTATCTAATGCCTTTCAGTGCACATTCTTGTACATAGATCTTCTTTAAAAAATAAAAAAAATCATTGTATAAATATAACATATATCTTATGGTATAACAAGTTAAAGATGGCATAAAGGAATAAATACTACATAGATATATTGATAACAGCATAAATATTGAGGGGGTAAATAATATTGTGTTTTATGTTAAACAAAAAAGGTATGCAAGGCATATCTCAAAAGGCCTGGGGGCCTGTGGACAAGGTATATGTAGCCCTTGGAATATTGTTTTAAAACAACACAATTAAAGTTTGAGCAATGAAATTTAGAAAAAAGAGAGGATAAATGATAAGGAAAACAGAGAGAGAAAAAAAGTAGGCTGTGACGATGTACATACCATCTTGGCTCTCTGGATTGAAGCAGATATCATTATCTACATGCATCTGTCTGTAACATTGGTGACTGTCAGTTGGTGTGCCTTTGAACAGATCATTCAGGCATTGGGAACACTGCAAGAAATCATGAAAGACATTGCATTAACTGTGGTGTATACGGTAAGAAAGAACTTGCATGGTGCCACCCAAGTATCTAGCGAAGCCATTCAGAGGCATGGTTTTGACAGTGATAGAACAGATCAATGAGAACACTGCATGAACTTAAGAAAGACATAACATTAATATGAAGAGCAGGAAAAATATGAGGTTCATCAAACACGAAAACAAGATCGTTGTGATATCTAAGATGTGCTGGTTTTAATAAAATCTGTATATGTGATCAAATACCAAAAAGCCACCAAAAAGTCGCCGAATATAATTTTTTAGTTTAAGTCAGATTTTAAAAGAGGAGAATCTCAGCTTTGAAATAATATTGGAGGTTCCTAACCCGAAGATAAATTAGAAGATGGTCTATTCTTAAAGAATGTTACTTTAGAGAAAAGGGCATTTACAGACTGTAGTCTATTAAAAAACCCTGACCACAGGGTATTGTGTAAGATGACAAAAGGAGGATTAGAACTGTATAGAAATTTATGTACCGGTAAAGAGATGCTCCCAGCATGGCTCTGGATATTTATCAGAGGGACACTAAGGAGAGAGGGTGTCCTGACACAATTCCAAAAACTCCATATCATTTCAATGACATTGACAATGACCTTCTTGATATAAGCCTGAAGGTCAATGTCAATGTCAATATCGGGACATTACCTGATGCTCCCAACATGGCTCTGGGTATTAAATCAGAGGGACACTATTAAAGGTCGATGGTGTCTCGACACATAATGTCACCACTATTCACCACATCATTTCAATGACATTGCCACTGACTTTCATGACTGTCCTTAAGAATAAAAATATTAATAAAACGGCGCTTGACAATGACCTTCATGGCATCACCCTGAAGGACAAGGTCAAGGTCAATGTCAATTTCAGTATCTTACCTGATGCTCCCAGCATGGCTCTGGGTATTTATCAGAGGGGCACTGAGGTGACATGGTGTTATTCTCACAATCCATGCAGCCTCCACTAGTCTTGTCACACATATCTCCATGGCCATTACAGTCGCACCTAACACATGAAACAAAGGCTGAATGTTAAACAATTTGTTGCATGTACACTTACTTATTCAATACACTTATATGTACTGTCATCAATAACTAAGAAAATGGAATATTTTTGGATTTTTTTTTTTAGTACTGAACAAATGGGAGGGGAGCTCACAGGATAAATCACAGAGTTGCCAATTTATGTTTTATTGATCACAACTTAAAAAATTAAAAACTTTCTTATTCTTAATCGGCTTTTACTCAAACTTTCCCTGACCTGTCCCTCTCATTTGTCTGTTTCTATTAAGAACCAACTTAATATCAGGGTGGAATTCCCCTTTCAAGATAAAGTTGAAGATGTGATTACAATGTGAAAGAAAGTGTCTGGAAGTTATTTGGATAGGTTAATTGTGTAGGACAGTGGGATCGGTGTACACTGTGAGGTTTCAGAAGCATCAAATTCTAAAGGAATTAATTAAGTTAACTAGAAATATCGCAATCTGTATTGCCGCGCAATGCGAATGTATCCCCCGGTAGTGGCAGCAATTTTGTGTCATCCTAATGTTCGAAGGAGGGACAAAGATCCCCTCTCCCCTCCCTGAAACAAAAGGATGATGTAGAGATCGCCACTAGTGGCTCGGACTATTGTCAAGACTAGGATAGGAGCAGCATCACCAAACCAATATGTGTGTAGATTAGAGTATAATGCATCTCTGTAGAAAATTCGAAAGAAATCTTATAAGAAATGTGGCAGTTAGAGCGCACAAAAGACATATGACCTTTGAACATATAAAAGACGGAACAATGAGGGCAGCATCGCCCAAAAGTGTTGATGTGTAGATTGTACCAAGATACATCTCCTTTCAAAATTTGAAAAAATCTGTCATCAAACATGACCTGCAGAGCGCACAAAAGACAGCCACCAAAATACGACCTTTGACCCTATAACAGACGGAACACAGGTGGCATACTGCCGGGGGATACAATTAATTAAGAAATATAAGAATATAAAAGAATATAAGAATATAGGGAATACACAAACATGTGGCATGAAAGTTTGGACCAAGTTTTTCAGCTTTCTTGTCGTATTTCGAATAAGAAGGCATTTGAAGAGGCATCCTTTTCACTGGAGATTTCTACTACTATATTCTTCAAAACTGACATGCAGAAGAATGAGAAACCTTGCAGATTATTTTTCATTTTGACAAGGGCCCCCGTCTTATAAAGGCTTGCAATGGATCCAAATCAATCGCAAGTCCTTTTCCAAAATCACAAGTTTACAGTCTCCTATCTCTCATGTACATAGATGTGATTGATCGCAACTCTTTATAAGACGGAGCCCAGGAGTGACTTCTCTTTAAGAATACAGCCTATTCTGGTTGTTAGGGTGAAGCATGCCCAACTTTGAACTTTGAACTCTGACATATTTCTACTTACTTCTGGCAGTGGTCCTCCAGTTTAAAGTAACTGTCTATGCACGACTCGCAGCGTTCTCCCTCGCTAAAGTTACTGCAGCCGATACAGAAGACATCGTCTGTCAGGGGACCATTGTCAAATTGCTGTGATATCTGAGGTCCAGTAGGCAACCATTGAAACAAAGAGAGAAATAATTAACTATATGGCTGATGTGTTGAGAGTTAAACTGTTGACCTCATTGAAAGAATATTTACCTCAGAAATTTTCAGCTGTTCAGCTTCAGCCATCGCAAAAGTTTAACAACTTTAATTCTTAATCTTGTAAAATTTCATGATACATGTAGTGTTCAAAGTATACCATTTCTGTTTTCTATTTCACTTGAGAAAAAGTCTTCACAGTAGCCTGGTATTGCTAGCATCTTGCCATACACTTTGTCTTTATCATCCAATTCAAAGAAATGTGATGACATGTTTTTGAGTATTGGCGTGTGTGTGTGTATATTAGGTTTTTACAGACGTGTATCAATCAGATATGATTATTTACGTCTGGGGACCGACCTTTAACGTCACCATCCGAAAGACGTAACTCAGTTTCGAACCTGTGTCCTCGGCTGAATCAGTTTGTAACTTCCACTGTTAGCTGGATTACAGGCGCACGCCACAACGCCACAACGCCTAGTGTACACGAACTTTAAGCAAGAGCAACATAACAACAGCAACAAAGAAGACTTACATTATGTATTGGTCTTGATGGATACGTGCTGCGATAGTCCTGATACTGCTGCACTGAGAGGCATTGATTGGTGTTTCCATTGCAGTGATCTATGCAAGGTGTACAGGAACCACCATCTTCTGGGTTACCAACAAACAATGGCAGGCAATGCTGACAACGCTCACCCTGTACAAGGAGAAATGCAAGATAATAATAGTTGATGATTAGAATGATGATGATGAACTATGAATGAAGGAGAAGAAGTAGAAAGAGCAGAAGAAGAAGCAGAAGAGGAAGAAGAAGAAGAAGAAGAAGAAGAAGAAGAAGAAGAAGAAGAAGAAGAAGAAGAAGAAGAAGAAGAAGAAGAAGAAGAAGAAGACAAGGAAGAAGAAGAAGAAGACAAAGAAGAAGAAACAGAAGAAAAATTAGAAAATAAAAATAAAAACGAAGAAGAAAAAAAAGAAGACAAAGAAGAAGAAACAGAAGAAAAATTAGAAAATAAAAATAAAAACGAAGAAGAAAAAGAAGAAAATACAAAAACTGGAAGAAGAAGAAGAAGAAGAAGAAACATGGATTGGATAAAATCAGAAAGTTCTGAACTGCTAATTTTAATGGACAATGATTAATATATATAGTGACTTTCAAAGCATGGGACAAAATGTTGAATCAACCTTTACTCACCATGGTGTTATTACGACACTCCAGACAGATGGCCTTGGCGCTCTCACTGAGGCAGTTACTGTGGCCATTACAGAGACACTCTGTGCTGCAGTTGTGTCCCACATATCCGAAGAAGCACTCACACTGTTCAGGGGCTACGCACACACCATGCTCACCACACATCTGGGTGCAAACTGGCTTGCAGGGTCCATCCCCACTGACAAAGAAATTTGAAAAATTCATAAGATCGTCATTATCGTCGTCACTATCAACATTATCAAAATCATCACCACCACCATCATCCCCCATAATCATAAATATCATTACCATCAACTGTATATCATCACCATAATTGTCATCATCCTCTTCATCTTCACTTTCATCATCACTACCATCACCACCGTAATCGTCATCATCATGACCAACATCACAACCACCACCACCACCCCATTTATCACCACCACCATCACCACCACAACCACCAGCACTACCATCACCACTGCCACCACCATCACAATCACCACCATTACCATCATCATCAATGTGCTTACCTTTCTCTCTCATATCCTGCCTTGCAGTTGCATTCAAATGATGTGTACGTATCGGTACAGTCCTCGTTCTCCCCACAATCATGGTTCCCATTCACGCATTCATCCTCTGGAGGACATGTTAGGTACTTCCATTCCGGCGTTCCAGAGATGCCCCCCATGGTGGCATTAGCAACGGCAGCTGCAGAAAGAGCAAAAATGTATATTATTTTTGTATACATTGCCCAATAGCAAATACAAATTCAATTAAGCTAACCAAGAAACAACTGTTGAAAACTTGCCAAGCCAGGGGGGCGTTTCACAAAGACTAAGATCGACTTTAAGTTAGACTTAACTATGGCAGGCCGTTCATGCCACTGTTTCCTCTCACCATTATGATCTTTAGATAATATCTTTTCCTTCAATAATGAACTATCAAAAAATGTAAATTCTGAAGATTTGTGATCCCGATTTATACGTCCCTTGAGAGACCAATGCCAGTAAATGGTGTGAGCAAACAGTGGCATGAACAGCCTGCCATAGTTAAGTCCAACTTAAAGTCGATCTTAGTCTTTGTGAAACACCCCAGCAGTCCTTGTAAAGGGAAACTGAAATAAACTGTTGTTACTGCTCAGATGATGGTTACTATTTCTCAACAGCTGATAGATGGACATTCTCCCTCCAAAAAAAAGAGAGAGGACAGAGAAAATGAGATTGGGAAATAAGATAGAGACTTACGAGGCAGAGGGCCATGGATGGAGCTGATCTCCTGGCTAGAGCACACGCCATCGATAGGACCTAGCAATCCTCCAGACAGGCAGATACCGGACCCATTGTTACCAGGCACGGGACACCATCCACACCATGCCTGGTGAAGGCAGTGAACACTGGGTGTTGGCAAAACACTGGGTGGGGCAGTTGTCTGAGGCCCCCTGGGCTACTGGTCCGCACTCGCCCACGGCGCAGCGTAGGTGGAGGAACGTTGGTGACATGCACTGGAAGAAGGTAAGAGAGATTTGTAATTTGTACCGAGTACAATGTGTTTCATGATCTCATAGACTACTACTGGTACACCAGAAATTTTCACAAATTTTGCTAGTAGTCAAGATTCATGAAAAGTTCCCTGCTGTAAACTAATGGTGAATTATTTTCTAAAGATTGTTTTTTCAATCATACATGTGCATGCATCCTAGGTATAATCATTGCAAAAATGTTTCAACACAACCCCTGTATGAAACAAATCTATTCCTTCATCAGTAACTAGGACTATGAAATATTTGTGAAATTTTCTTGACAGAGCGAATAGAAAAGAACCATGAAAGATACATTGTAGGGTTGCCAACTTTTGTTTTATAGATTACAACTTCAAAAATTCATGACATCCTTTTTTCTCATTGATTTTGCTCAAATATTCACTAATCCTTTTCTCCCATTTTCTGATTTTATTGGAAAACAACTGAATATCAGGGTTGACTTCTCCTTTAAATAGGAAGAGAGATAATGAAGACGTGTTGTCATACCTGGTTTAGCCAAGGACTCCACATGCACTCTTGCCAGCCCCCGTCCGACCCCTGGGAGGTCAGACAATCCCCGCAGGTGGTATGCTGATGGCAGGGGGTGGGGCAGGATAGCGGAGGAACAGAGGAGATGTTGTAGTGACTGGGAGCTACTGTAAGGAGGTGGTTGCTGAAGCAGTTCCAGTCATAGATGGGTCGGTAGTTCAGCAGACGTCTCGTTTCACCTGTACAGAACATTGAACGATAGGTTACATAATTATATAAAACAGGGTATTTGTCAGCAAGACTGGTATCCTACAGTATTGGTTGAAAAGATGCCACATGACTCGAAAATTTGTTATAAGTATACAGCAACCTTTTTGGCACTTTACAGAACAATTAACGATAAACAGGTTTAATATATAAAACAGGGTATTTGATAGCAAGACTGGTATCCTACAGTATTGGTTGAAAAGGTGTCAGGTGACTTAGTATGTTTCATGGAATTCTTTCCTATTTTGCTTATTACTCAGTAAATCAATATTAATCAATATTAGTAATGACACTTTTTCTTTTAGAATCCTGTAGCAGATGCTATCTATTTTAACATACAAACGTTCAGTCATAATTGTGTTATTCAATTTTGTAACATGTAATTTTGCATAAAAATACAGAAACTTGAGATTATCATCAGGAAAAGTGAGAATGTGAGAGGCTTACTGGAACGTTTAAACTGCCTGGTCCACACACAGCCGCTGCTGCCCGAAGTACACTTTGTACAATCACTGGCTTCGCAGGTTGTCTCAGAGCAAAGACTACGATCGTGGTATTCTTTCTGGGTCTCAACTTGACAGTTGTGTTCCTCCATGCAGTTAGCAGCCGTTGGAATGCACGCACCTTCAGGACAGTTGTAACACCATTTGCATGTCTAGAAGGAACAATGTTACAACAGAAACACACATACAGTATTGTTAAATTAATCTAATTAACTACAAACTTATTTATTGCGATTTCCATTTAACACAACAAAAAGGCACTTTCAATTTCAAGATGGAACTGTACATATGAAAAGTTAACATGCTAGACACTTGTGAGCCGTTACCTGTTCAGCAGAGAGATGGGATGGGTAGACCGTCACACACTCACTGCAGATGGACAGCTTGCTACAGTTTCTACCCTCAATGAAAGAATCGTCGCACACAGTTCCATTCAGTAGCTGGTTGGGAGACTCACAGCTAAGGAGAAATTTAAAACAATAAATAATCATCTGGTTAGAAATATTGCAGCAAGTATGCTTGTTTTGAAGACAGGAAAGAGAAAAATAAAATGCATAGATTCATGAACATGTACATCACATCATATTACTGAGCAAAGAAGAATGGTTTAAGGGATCATTTCAAAGTGGCAAGACAGGTTATCTCCCTAATGGAAAGTGGGATGTTGTTCCATGTTTTCAAAGCAGCCACTACATAACCATGTGACACGAAAAAGCCCTCACCCGACAGACGAAGCCTCTTCAATTGAGAAGCACGCCACCAACGTCGAGTTGCTCCTAACGCAGGCCGAGCAACCGGGTGTGACCATGCATCCTTCGCTGGTGGTCTGAAGGGTGCAAAGGTCAGAGGGCAGGTCGGCTGTGCTCATAGAGCCGTAGGTCGAGCCATCGAAGCCGCCGAAGAGGTAGACCGTGTCATCTTTCGTCGTGGCAACGTGGCTGTGGAGAGGCTTGGGCTGAGCTCCTGTGGACCATCCTAGAACAATGAATAACACATAAATATGGATGTGTCATGGTCTAGAAGATAAGCCGCCGGACTGTGAATCCCATGGTTTGCGATTCGAGTCATGCCGAGACACTAATGTCCCTTGGCAAGACATTAATCTACATCTGCAACTCTCCACCCTGGTGTTAAATGGGTACATGGTAGGTTGCGAACATTAATGTCGTTGGATTGACATGTATGTGCTTGTAAAAATGATGTGATGGCAAGGTAAAAATAATTTCTCATTTTGTTCCCTGTTGAATCTGTATAGTGGAGCTGACGGTTAGTTAAGTCGATAACCCGGCTAGAGCATGGATGGCACCAAATAAAGTGATGGTTTTGTGGTACACTGTAGATGCATATGAGTCAATCACCATACTTCATATGGTACATGAAACAACATCAACCAAATAAATATACCTCAGGCTCCAGACCAAACACCCAACCTTAACCCTAACCTTATTCTAAAACCTAACACCAACCCTAACCCTAACCCATATTTTCACAATACAAATTACAGGAACAATTGTTGCCTAAGCAAATGCATAACTGCCAACCTTTCACAGCCAAAATTATGAATCTCTCAAGACAAAATTAGGAATATAGTCTATTTTTTTAATACTTTTCACACAGAATATTATAGAAAAAAAGAGAAGAATCTAGGGTTCAAAACAGTAGCTTGAAGGCCAAACAAGTGAAACGTTCTCGGCGGTCTTGCCTGCATTACGCAATTCGGCATTACGCAATTCGATATGATGAAAAATTGAGGTTGGGACATTATTTTTATAGGCAGGGTGGCCCATTTGCAGACCCCCGAAAATGAAATCCTCTGAATATAATAAGCATTTTGAAGTGAATATTGATTATGAATCATCAGAATAATTATTTACTGTATCATAAGAATACAATATAATGAGATTTAGTGTATGGGTAAGACTATAAATGTTTCAATGCTTGTCAGTAATTTACAAATAAAGTTATCTAATAAACTTTTTAAGAAAAGAGGATTTTCAGCATTTTGTGTAAAAACAATTGGAAGGTAGAGCCCATCTACATCACATCACGTCTCATTAGCATAATGAGAACATTATTATGAGATATACTCCAATATATATTATCGAAACATCAATATTGTCACCTAGCTGTAACTGATCATGTACATACTAGGCCTGGGATCGAATACTAAAATTACTATTAGAATATTCATGGGAAAGTACTCGAATGATTCGAATATTTACTTTCATGAAATATGAACAAATAACAATTTATTTATTAATTCTCATATTAAATTTTGAGAACATAATCCAAGTCTACTGACCTAAAATGACCTTTGACCTTGACTTTGTGACCTGGAATTTGTGTCACATGATTTGTGATACTTGATAGCCCTTGGGTACAAGTTTCATGGAATTTGAACAAACACTTTTGAAATTATGCTAAAATTTCAAAATCTTGATGTTGATGCCACAACAAAGTCTAAGTTTCCAGACCTGAAATGACATTTGACCTTTACTTTGTCACCTAAAGACTAATAACATGATTGGTGATACTTGATAACCCTTATGTTCAAGTTTCATGGAATAGGAATGTATACTTTCAAAATTATGATAACAATTAAAAAATCTTAGCCTGATGCCACAACATAGTTAAGTTTGTTGACCTGAAATGACCTTTGACCTTGACCTAGTGGGCTGAAATTCTACTCACATGATTGGGGATACTTGATAACCCTTTAGTCTAAGTTTCATTGAATAAGAACTTATACTTTCAAAATTATATTACAAATTCAAAAACTTAACCTCAGGTTAAGTTTTTGATGATGATGCCACAACATAGTCTAAGTTTGTTGACCTGAAATGACCTTTGACCTTGACTTTGTGACCTGAAATTTTCCTCACATGATTGGGGATACTTGATAACCCTTTAGTCCAAGTTTCATTTAATAGGACCTTATACTTTCAAAATTATATTAACAATTCAAAAACTTAACCTTAGGTTAAGTTTTGATGTTGACGCCGCCGCCACCGGAAAAGCGGCGCCTATGTCTCGTTTTTTGCTACGCAGGCGAGACAAAAATGGGAATCATTCCACCAAATTAGGAATGGTTAGAGCAAATGTTACATTATCCTTGGGTACGGTACCTTGTCCATCTAGTGATTGCCATCTGTTGCAGGAATAGTGGTAGACCAGTACGTTATCATTGAGTTCCTCTCCCTCTGCAAAGCCACCCAATACAAGCATGTAATTAGAGAAGGTCACCGCAGAGTGGAACATGCGTGCTTCCGGCTGTCAGGACAAAGAACAACAGAATTTTGAAGTGCCATATGATGCATATTTAAAGAGAAAGACCAGTTCTGGTCATGCAATTGCATTGTGAAAGAAACGTTGTGGAATCAATCAGAAAAGGTTGATCATCTAGCATATAAGTATTGGTGTGTACTGCAAGGTTCTGGAATCATCAAAATGATAAGAAATTTGGCCCAGTCTTGGTAAAGTTACAAGCACTGTACACAGAAAGATGTATATGGGACTACGCGACCACGTGCGCGATATCTATTTGGTCCCAATAGATATAATGATTTACCAAATATATCAATTCGTAGGCGGTTTCCCGACTTTCCTGGCAAAATTTGTATCATCACGTATTAGTCAAAACATATTCTTTCACATGATTGGTAATGAGAGCTTCCATTTCATTTTTTTTTTTAGGGGTGTTTCCAAAACTGGTCTATACCTTTAATAATGAGATAAGTACATGGATTCGATATAATTGGTTTAACTTTCAAGTCCTTCATCACTAATCATTTGTAATCTTTTTTTCTTTTTTAAAATAAAAATCACAATTTGTCTACAGGACACTTTCTCTTGCTGTTATTTATCTCCCTGTAATTTATTTACCTTGCTCTCTATCCATATCTCTTTGTCAGTCAGTCTGTCTCTCCATCTGTCACTGTCTCACTACCATTGTTTATTACATCTTCCTCTCACTCTACCTCTTTATTTCTCACTCTCTTTCTCTCTCTGTTCATCTACCTCCATGCCTCTACAGATATTGATCTCTCTTAATCTGCTCTTTCTTTCTTTCTTTCCTTCCTTCCTTCCTTCCTTCCTTCCTTCCTTCCTTCCTTCCTTCCTTCCTTCCTTCCTTCCTTCATTCCTTCCTCTCTCTCTCTATCTCTCTTTCTCTCCTGTATCTCATCCTTTCCCCTTCTCTAGCTTATCAAACTGTATCAATCTCCCTCTCTCCCTCTCTTTCTCTTCTCTCCACTTCACCTCTTCTCTCCTGTTCTCTCCTGTTCTCTCCTCTCCTCTCCTCTCCTCTCCTCTTTGTAAACTTACATAGAGGGAACTAGTCTCATTATGCAACATTTATATTTTAATTCTCAAATTGTTTTTGTTTATAAGCAATATTTAGATGTTATCATTATACATGTATAATTCCTTTCATTTGCATTTATATGTATTTCTATAACATTGTCTATGATTCTTCTTAATTTGTATAATGTTTTTTAATATTTTAAATTTTGTAAATTCATTTGTAATTTAGCCTTTGGCTACAATGAGTGAATAAAATACCTTGAATTGAATTGAATTACCTTGTAGCCTTCTGAAGGCAGTATACTCCAGCCGGCAGACGGAGCGTGGAATGCATAGAGCTTGTCAGAGATTGCCAGGGCTTGCAAGTGGAATCGGTAGCCTCCAAACACATAGAGGGAACTAGTCTCATTATGCCACACAGTCGAATGACCAAACAGACCTGTAAAGCAATACATGATATTGGTTAAAACACTGCAAAATGCATTATAACCTACTTACAGCTTTCAGGAAAACATACAAGCAGCCAAATAGTAGTCATACATGTACACAACAGCATCAATATTAACTCATGACAAATGGACGTGCAACTTACAAGTACATCTACATGTATGCATCGCTGAAATACACGGCTCATGTAAAGTATTTGTCAGTGTATACATGTACATTTAATCTAAGTTTACCCTTGCAATAATGTCCCTTCGTATGTGAAAAGTGCACATCACATACACATGACACGGTATTGTGGTCCAGTGGATAAGTCTTCGGACTGTGAACCACAAGGTATCCCTGTAGGAGCACTAATGTTCTTTGGCAAGACAATAATCTACATTTGCCACACTCCACCCACGTGAGGTAAATGAGAACCTGGTAGGATTATTCCTTGAAATGCGCTGATAACGGCTGCCGGAGCTAAAGCTAGGGTCATACTTTCCAAAGCTCTTTAGAAGAAGTCCTATCATAATGTGTAATATGCGCTATATAAGAACGGATTATTATCATTATTATATCTTGAGGTGTTTGTAAGATTGTTGTTGCTTCATAAAGTAACAAGGTCTTATGATATCTTCAGCGCTTTATTACCTGTTGGTGGAGTGCCTTGAGACGACTTGAAATGACCCGTCAGTGTGGACATGTCAAAGTTGATGATCTTTGCCAAGAGGCCCATCGTAGGTGAGTAACCCCCAATGACGATAAGGGTGGTGTCATCGACCATGTTCATTGTATGGCCTGCTATCTGGAGATCGTCAATGGGAGCCTGAAAAGAGAAACAAAATCATCTTTCAAATCTTGCTAATACCTAACAAAGTAGTCAACCTAAAAAAACAGTGGCAAAATGAAAACAACACTGTTGCCCATAAAGATGGAATCAATTTTTCTTACCTCTTTTCATGATATTATTGTAACAATACGATTTATTCTTGATATATTAAGTTTACATCCTTCTAGAACTCTTTTGAACAATCTTAAGAGCCATAGAGATTGATCTATGAGGCTTTGAAAAGCTGTAAACTTTATCCATCAACAATAAACTATATTGTCACTATCCCTTCATTGAAAGATGTGAGAAAAATATATTTCAACTTTATGGGGCAACAGTGTATTTCATGTGTAAAAGAAGGGAAAGTTGAAGTGAAAAAGCAACATACCTGTAGGTGCATGAAGAAGAAAAAAAGGGCCCTTACATGTACTCTTTATTGTGAAGCACAAAATTCTCTTGTCATTTCGTTTTGTTGTGGTGTGTACATAAACGTCTTCTTGCAAGGGGAAATTTGGTTACTAATACGCCTAAAGGCTGCTGTTATCAACAAAGGTCATGAACAGTAATGAAATGGAAAAAATAATAATAAAAATGGAGAAAAAAAAACAAATAAGGGGTTGCTATCAAGAGATTTGGGGTTCAAAAATTAAGCCTCTGCCCTATGTACATATATTTTTCACTTCATCTATTCAGAGCAAGAAGGGCATTAACTCTTTGTTAACTTATAGGAGTCAACGTCCTTCTGGCTCACTCCAAACAGACGCCATCCTCTCACCGATATTTCAGACCAGGTGTGCTGTGTCAATGAATAGATCCACCAGTCACTCAGCACTTCGCTATCAGACAGTCCGCCGCTGATGATCATCTTATCCGGAGCCACAAACGCAGCCGCATGGTAGTTACGTGCAGAGGGCGCTAGAGAGTTTCCTGAAGGATGATGCGTCCACTGGGATGCCGATGCGTCATAGCTGGTGATTCAGAATGGAGATAGTGGACAAAATTTTGATGTGTTTGTGTGCTAGAAAATCACATTTTTTACAGATTTCCTCATTGCACTGATTTAGAATGAGTACAGTCAAATCCATCTATTAAAGTGACTCGGCAACATTGCCTCAGATTCTGAAACAAAATCCTGGATTTAGCTCATCCTGCAATCATAATTATAAACCTTTAGGTCAGTCAGGAATCCCATGACTTTTACAAGCCGATCGCCTGTCTGATTATCAAGATATTTATGATTGGATACCGAAATCTCATTTTTCGTTTTCCTAACGGTCTTTATAACACTACGGTCTATTGAGGAAAATGAATACGGTAAAACCGGTCACTCAAAGATTTTTACTTTTTTGAGGCACTTCATGATCATTTTGAAGCGCAATTTTTTAGGGCTTCAATATTACACATCATAGACACTGATAACACGTAGGGCCATGCATCTCAGAGTTAACATTGTTAAATGATGCCTTTAAGGCCACCCATGAGAAACAAACAAATGTAGCCACTATAGACAGATGGCTTTGTTTGACAGATTCTTCAATATGCATTTCCTTCTAGAAGGAGAAAATATAGGTGGCCACTATAGACAAGTGGCCACTAAAGCAGGTTTGACTGTAATTTGACAATTCTGTCCCTGAAATTCTGGACACACATGAATAATATAAACTGACAGCTAATACGATATACATGTCATATCACTTTTGCAAATTACCAAGGAAATTGCAATAATAATTTTTACAAGGTGCACCATGTAGAAACTCAGGTAATAACCCTGAAACTAAGTTGCTGAGTGCCTGAAGTTAACCACAAACAACATATAACTTGAGAAACTGTACTTATGAAGTAACTGAAATCAGTTTGCCCTGATGCAATGAAATTGAGACTATATCTCAAAAGTTATCATACAAATGAATGAAAAAGATGATAAATATATGAATTTAGCCCAAATATTAACCTTGCTCAGAACCAATATGATTTTGTGAAGATGCAAATATCCTTTAATTTGTTGGTAGTTAGGAGACTTTAGAATGTCAAGTCAAAATCACATACAATAAATAATCTTGATAAAAATATATACCTCCAGATGTCATTCAAGCGTTGATTGTCTTGTGAGTATCCGCCAAACAGCCAGAATTGACCATCCCTGTCGGCAACCATGGTGTGCCCCATACGACTGGTCGGACCTACATTGGAGCTTGAGCTCAACCGATCGGCATCATAGAGCAGCGACCAGACTGCTTTCGATTGGGACTGAGAGGGCGTTGTGATGATGTCACACGCAGCACCGCTGTAGCCCTCGTTGCATATGCACAGTAGTAGATGCTGGAATGAATACGTAAATTCAGAAATTTACAGTTAGCGGTACATTGGTGCCACATATAGCTAACCCTCCTTTCAATCAATGCAATCCTCGGCCCCGTCTTATAAAGAGTTACGATTGATCCCAATCAATCTCAAGTCCTCCAATCAATCACAAGTTTGCAGCCTCCTATTTCTTATGTACATAGTTGTGATCGATATCAATCACAAATAAGTTGCGATTAATATCGATACTTTATAAGACGGGGCCCTGACCTCTCACATTTTAACTTAGGCGGACTTTAAGTATTACCCTTCCCATATTACTTGATCTGTCTTGAAAAAATTCCTGTAATTTCTCATGAGCCATTACAGGTTTGCACATGTTTTAAATGAACTGCAGACATACATGTATGATAGCAGTGATATGGGCTACAAAACACTATCATTTATAATATCAATGGATATCATTTTCATACATTTATATCTATTAAAAGCTTGTGGCCTAGAAGTACGCATATTTCTCAAAATACTCACATCATTGCATACACCACGACCTGCCAGCACTCCACAGTCGTCAGGGCATATCTCCTCCTCGCAGTCATCTCCGGTATATCCAGCCCTGCATTCGCACACCTGATCATCCTCCAGCTCATCCTCGTCTTCGTTAGCGCAGTGCCAGTTACCATCGCAATCCTCCTGGCAGGTACGGACGTCGTAGACCGCGGTGAACCCTTGGGTGGGCGATGTAGCGCTGACGTTGGCTTGGAAGGCAATGGTCATCACACCTAAGGAAAAATTGATACGATTTTTTAATTTGATTTGATATCTATGTTTGGTGTAAATGATACAAAGAAGTTCACATGTAACTAACAACAAAGATTTTGCAGCATTTTGTACAAAACTGTGCAGACAAGTAATTGCATCTGTGATCAGGTTAAAGACACTGTAAGCGCTTTGGTCGGTTACAATGTAAATGGTAAGTTGCTCTTTAAGAAAAATTTACTTAGATGATACAGTAACCAATACATTTTTTTTTTTCTTTTTTAAACCACATACCTTTTCTATTGAAATAACAAGAGAAAGCATGTAAGCCTACAGAGCAGCACAAGGCGAAAAAAAAAATATTTCACCTATTATCATTATGAATAAATATCTGTGAAATTCAAATGCTCTCAACCATGGTTTCCTCATAATAAACATCAAATCCTGCACTACATCACACCTGGGCCCCGTCTTATAAAGAGTTGCGATTGATCCAAATCATTGGCAAGTCCTCCAATCAATCGCAAGTTTTCAGTCTCCCATCTCTTATGTTGATATCAATATCAACTCTTTATAAGACAGGGCCCAGATGTCACTATGAGGTGGATTTACACTGTTTATTAAAGAGAAGGTTGAGTTCTGGGAAGAGGTGAAAAATAATTTGTGAGCGTTATCATCGTTAATATGCAAGTGTGGAAGAACATCAGATAACAAATGTTCCCCGAAAAGCATGGCTCTTCAAATGCCTTAATATTCTAAATATGGATAACAGCATAAAAATCGGGACGGATTTTTATGCCACATGTTTGTGTAGTCCCATGTACATCTTTCTTGTACAGTGCTTGTAACTTTACAAAGACTGGGCCAAATTCTTAACATTTTGATGATTCCAGAACCTTGCAGTACACACCAATACTTATATGCTAGATGATCAACCTTTTCTGATCGATTCCACACCGTTTCTTTCACAATGCAATCGCATGACCAGAACTCAACTTTATCTTTAACTCCAGTATATGACCTATTATATTCTAACTTAATCACACCTGCAGACTGCTGATTTTCATTTTTTTCTTCTTTTCTTGTGTGTCAAGTACATGTACTGGAACAACATACATGTACATGTAGCTTACATCTTAATATCTTACAGAATTCATTACAAAGGAAATATCGTTATTCCAGGAATGCAATCAATGCTGAAAGTACGGATGAATACCTGAATACGCAGTTGTTCTGATGGCTGCGCCAGAAGAGTGTCCACAGAAAGCCCCAATCTCTTGGCTCGCTACAGACACGCCAAAGTTCTCCCAGAGATGCTCAGGGATGCCATCGTAAACATGAACATAATCTCGCTGTTAAGGCCAAGACAAAAACAGACATATGTGAATCTCTTATACAGTCACACCTGTGCAGTGTGGGTGGTTTATTTTGACTTCAATGACATCGTCTTCAAGGGGATTTCAAATGGCTCGTTTACACATGACGTGAGAAGCTGAACTGTCTTAAATGGGGATGCTGAAAGGAGCCTCAATTGACTTTTGAAAATCAAAATTTCTCTAGAAGAGGCCAAACTAAGCCGATTTCACAAAGGAGGTTTAACTTAACCCATGGTTTAAACCCTCATGTACATAACCCATGGTTTAAAAATTAGCGCAAAATAAGCGTACCTTGCCTTGCGCGCGTCTAATATTGGACCTCTGACTTATTTTGCGCTAAGTTTAGACCATGGGTTATGTAAATGAAGATTTAAACCATGGGTTCAATTTAAACCTCCTTTGTGAATTCGGGCCATACGCTGCACTCTGCTACTGAGGATCATTCTTTGGTTTAATCAAGTACATGCAGCTCATTTTTCCTACATGTTTTCATGAGCAGTCCACGCACCGGATCCCTTCGTAGGCAATGAATAGCCTCCGCTGGAAAATATTTTAGTCATTCTCTTGAAGACGATCAGAGCCTGAAAACTTGACCTACAACTCATGTTTTTATTGTTTAATGGTTTTAAAATGTAAATGGTCTTAATAGAAGGTAGGTTCGTAACAGATAGTGGTATGTCGACTGTCTGTATAAAACTAGATGGAACTTCAACTGCGCGCTGTCGAAAATGATGCCTCCGCCATAGATCAATTTTACAAACCAAAATGGAAGCAATTTTTAAAATTCAAGTTTGATTGTAATCCATCTGTTGGTTCTAATGATAACACGATCACGAGCTATTTTGAGATACATAATGAGCCCTGTGACCTTTGACCTCGTGACCCCAAAATCTAATCAGTTCATTAGCTCTGCAAGATACATACATGACCCAAGTTTGGCGGTAATCCATCAATCGGTTCTTGAGATAACGTGATCACGAGCTATTTTTGCATACATAATGAGCCCTGTGACCTTTGACCTCGTGACCCCAAAATCTAATCAGTTCATTAGCTCTGCAAGATACATACATGACCCAAGTTTGGCGGTAATCCATCAATCGGTTCTTGAGATAACGTGATCAAGAGCTATTTTTGCATACATAATGAGCCCTGTGACCTTTGACCTTGGACCTCGTGACCCCAAAATCTAATCACTTCATTAGCTCTGCAAGATACATACATGACCCGAGTTTGGCGGTAATCCATCAATTGGTTCTTGAGATCACGATCACGATACGTACGTACGGACGGACGGACAACCAGAAAACATAATGCCTCCGGCTACTTTGTAGCGGAGGCATAAAAACAAATGAATTAATAAAAGACATATTTTTGGTCAGCAAGTCGGAGTAAGAATCAGTGTTTGGGGATAATTAACTCTGACTGTCACAGATCCTGGCATTCGATTGGTACTCACCCCACACTCTACATCCAGGGTATCTACAGTGAGTGTAATGGCTCCAGGAGAGCTGAGCGCCCCAGAAGCTTGGACCAGGCTGCCAAAGGTGGTCAAGACCCAGAGGCAGTACCCATGGTTGGGATCCTCTACCCCGAGACCCTCGTAGGAACCCAGCCTTGAGGAATGGACATTGGTCAGGATGGATCGTCCATTGCATTTTTGGTAGCATTTGCCCTCATTCCTGATAGAATCAAAGAGAAAAAGACAAATGAGGAATACAGTCCGTTTCTTTATTCTTTTCTTCACCTCCCCCTCTCTCTCTCTCTCTCTCTTTCTTTCCCATCCTTCTCTCTCACTCCAACTCTCTCACTCCATCTCTCTCTCTCTTCCCCTCTCTCATACTCACAGCCCCTGATAGAATCAAAGAGAAAAAAACAAAAACTAGATGGAACTTCAACTGCGCGCAGTCGATGATGCCTCCGCCATAGAGCAATTTTACAAACCAAAATGGAAGCAATTTTTAAAATTCAAGTTTGATTGTAATCCATCTGTTGGTTCTAATGATAACGCGATCACGAGCTATTTTAGGATACATAATGAGCCCTGTGACCTTTGACCTCGTGACCCCAAATCTAATCAGTTCATTGGCTCTGCAAGATACATACATGACCCAAGTTTGGCGGTAATCCATCAATCGGTTCTTGAGATAATGTGATCACAAGCTATTTTGCATACATAACGAGCCCTGTGACCTTTGACCTCGTGACCCCAAAGTCTAACCAGTTGATTAGCTCTGCAAGATACATACATAACCCAAGTTTGGCGGTAATCCATCAATCGGTTCTTGAGATATCACGAGCTATTTTTGCATACATAATGAGCCCTGTGACCTTTGACCTTTGACCCCAAAATCTAATCAGTTCATTAGCTCTGCAAGATACATACATGACCCAAGTTTGGCGGTAATCCATCAATCGGTTCTTGAGATAACGCGATCACAAGCTATTTTTGCATACACAATGAGCCCTGTGACCTTTGACCTTTGACCTCGTGACCCCAAAATCTAATCAGTTCATTAGCTCTGCAAGATACATCCATGACCCAAGTTTGGCGGTAATCCATCAATCGGTTCTTGAGATAACGCGATCACGAGCTATTTTTGCATACATAATGAGCCTTGTGACCTTTGACCTTGGACCTCGTGACCCCAAAATCTAATCACTTCATTAGCTCTGCAAGATACATACATGACCCGAGTTTGGCGGTAATCCATCAATTGGTTCTTGAGATAACGCGATCACGAGAACGGGACGTACGTACGGACGGACGGACAACCAGAAAACATAATGCCTCCGGCTACGTTGTAGCGGAGGCATAAAAATGAGGAATACAGTATGTTTCTTTATTCTTTTCTTCACCTCTCCCTCTCTCTCTCTCTCTCTCTTACTCTCTCTCTATCTATCTCTCTTTCTTTCTCTCTTCTGCATTTTGAGGCTCTTGAATAAAATCATTGACTTGAACCGCGAACCATGTGACCCACGGTCCAGTGACGAATCCATCAGACCACGGCACCTCTACTATAACAATATATATTTTAAACCCAATGAATACTGGAACTGGGTGGTCCATGTATTAAGCCTATGGGAATTAGAGAATTCAGTAGTCAGGTAAAACCCCACTTACTGTGGTTCTCCAAAGAAGCCTTCTTCACACGTCTCGCAGTTGTCTCCCAGCGTGTTGCCGGTGCAGTAGCAGACGCCCGTCGTCCCATCACAGTTACCCATGGTGGCGTTACCATGTCCATGGCAGTCACACTCCAAGCAGCCAGTGGGCGTGGTAGCATCACCGTAGCTACCTGGTAGACAGTACTGGCAGTGTGAGCCGGTAGACCATTCTGCAGTGGAGGCAAACAGTTGGATTATGGGCGTGATGAGGGTTGAAAACTTCCTTTTACACAATCAATTTTTTTTAAATCGTACTTTTGAACGCTAATTCCGCTCTTTGTCAGACTGCGGACGCCGTAGATGGCGTTTAATCAGCTTCAAGAGAATAGGATTGAGTATATTTGAGAGAATGTGTTGGCCACACCGTCCCTGGCCATAGTGTCACCCCTATTGATTCTTATGTTGATAAAATCCTGTATCCAGCTCGTTGGCTTGTGGTCCTCTTTGGTCAATATTTTGCACTTTTTCCAGTTTATTGAGTGGTTATTTCTTGCTACTTGATCTCCAATAGCAGATGAGGAAGTGACGAGGGCTGGTACATGTAGATTGCATTACAATACAGCATTTTTGCAATTTGCAAATGTATTACTTTATGATCTAAAGCAGGATCAAAAAGCAGGATCAAAAAGCAGGAGCAAAAACCAGGATATTTGTGAAAGCTTTTGATTACCTTGGCATTCATCGCATAGTCCCACCCCATTGACACAGGTGCTGTGATTGTTGCATGCGCAGCTGATGTTGCAGCTCACCCCGGTCCAGCCCAGGTCACAGATACACTCAAAGTCTGGTGCCCCACTGCAGTACCCAAGCTCACATGTATGAAAGCACCTGGGTATGGAGAAATAAAAGAGTGAGATGGGTTATTCACCAGTCTGTCAATATGAAGTAACATTCTAACCCTCTTACTAAGTCAGTAGAACAATTATAAAACGCAAGGTTAAGGCTTGTTTACATATACTCCATGAAAAATGCAGCGGTTTATTACAGGGGTGTTTTAAGCATTTTGGTATCTTAATACAAGTATGCATAGGACTTTTGTTGCACACAGGTACTTTTCATCACCCCAAATTTCCAATCATTTAACATGCACACACACACACAAAAAAGACATATCGTCTGCTCAGAGTCAGAACAGTGTTAACTCTGTGTGTAAAGTCTATGACCTAACGCCCTTCTGGTTCCAATGAGTTCCAATGAGATATCTGAATGAGGCAAAGCAACAGCAGTATAAAATTTCTGTGAACTGCAATAACAGGTCTTGTCAATCACCAAGATTAGCCATAAGTATATGACCAACAAGCCTTATGTAATGCTCTGAATTTTTCCATCTATGATAAAGTAATTAACTATTACTTTTTCCTCACCCGGAGACTCTCCGAGAGACGAGGGGGTATTTCTTGACAGGCCTACAGGTTTGCTGTGTGCAGACTTGTACACACATTAATGGCATTTCCACTACATGTGGTGGCCTTCTGCACATGGAACCTGATGACCTACTCCCTTTAATACTCACGTGCTGTTACAGAATATCCTTCCGTCTCCTTTGAACCCATAGTTGCATCTGCAGTCAAAACCCTCGTAGATATTGGTACAGGTGGCATTAGCGTGGCAATCATGGCGCCCAAGACGACACTCGTCAACATCGGGGCACTTTTCATACGACCAATCAGCGGGCGATAAAACCGATGTCTCGTTGGCTTCGGCCACTGCAGCTGAGCAGTTCATATTCGCATACGGACCATCAAAGTCACCAGATTGACAACTGCAGAAGAAGGAAATTAATTTTTGTTTTAAATCAAATGGTGTACATGTACAGTTAACAACTGAATAATTCATACCCCTTGTAACTTTGATATCTGTCGTGTTTTTATTACGTCAAGAATGAAAGCTAGACTGGTTCAATTAGGGCCTATGTTGAATAATTTTAGATGTAAAGCTTTAAAGGTATAGACCAGTTTTGGACACGCCCCCCTCTCAAAAAATGAAATGGAAGCTCTCATTACCAATCATGTGAAAGAATATGTTTTGACTAATACGTGATGATACAAATTTTGCCGGGAAACCGCCTACTAATTGAGATATTTGGTAAATTATTATATCTATTTGGACCAAATAGATATCACGCACGTGTCACGCATGTAACGCGTAGTCCCATATACATCTTTCTGTGTACAGTGCTTGTAACTTTACCAAGACTGGGCCAAATTTCTTATCATTTTGATGATTCAAGAGCCTTGCAGTACACACCAAAACTTATATGCAAGATGATGAACATTTTCTGATCAATTCCACAACGTTTCTTTCACAATGCAATCGCATGACCAGAACTGGTCTTTATCTTTAAAATGTGACATTCTCACAAAACACAAATGGGGACAAATCAGTTTTTCGCAAACTTAAAAATTACAGAACTTGGTAAGGGTATGAATAATTCAGTTGTTTACTGTATTTAATAAATGGTGTAGCACGTTTTGAGCCTGCACACACCATTCAGTTCGGGCAAACAACTAGAACAGACGTTATAGTTGATTCCTGAAGGATATTACGTGGTTAAACACGTACAAAGAGGCTATCAATTAAAATACATGGATCCATTTTAATTAAGCAACCATTATTGCATTTGATGCAAAACATACCATTTATTTGCAACATGTTGACAAATTCAAAATCATTGGTTTTCCATGTGCATTGATAATTTCCAAACCTTCTGTCTAAATAGATGTTGGGTCTATATTAATTTTCTGATAAATGACTTCTTGTCAAATAAATGTAGCTCATCAATAGGAAAAGAGTTTATGGTGCATTTATATAGCACATTACATTATAGATATCATACTATTGCCAATTTGCCAATTTGAAGGGGAAAAAAGGGCAACTTACACCCCGATGTCTGGATCGTTTGTGTTACCACACCATCCACACTGGAAGGTATTCAGGCAGTCAGCACAGGTCTGATGAGCAGAACATGTCGGGCAGACAGTGTCCTCCCTGCGAAACAAAGCACAAACATATGGCAAGGTGAGGGGGTATCCCCAATGAACGTAATGGCAGCTGATATCATTACCACTCTTGTATGAAAATAATCCTTCAGGGTTAACTTACTGATCAAACTAGTGTAAACACTCCCCATAGACAAAACAAAGCATATACAGTCAAACCTGCTTTAGTGACCACCTGTCTACAACAAGCACATTTTTTGTTTCCCTTGAAAATGGTTTCTCATTGAAACATGTACTAAAGGAACCTGTCTACAAAGACCACCTGTCTACAACAAGCACATTTTTAGTTTCCCTTGGGCGGTCGCTGTAGACAGGTTCGACTTTAAACAATTAGGTACTGCATATGACAAAGGATTATTATCTTAGAATGGATTTTAGATAATACTTACTGATCATACCAATGTGAACACTCCCCATGGATGAAGGAAGAGATGTAGGTTGGGAAGTGTAGACATGTCATAGTGTCAGCACACCATGCACAGTTCTTTATTTCAATACAACTGGTGCAGTCGCTGATTCTGTAATCAACAACAACAAAAAAAATACATTGTATGGATGACAGGCAATCACACAGTAAGATCTCTGGGCCCTGTTTCATAAAACTTGATATCAATAACAAATGTTAAATTTCTATGACAAATTTGCTCTCAGCCAATCAGATGCCACGATTTCAGTAGCTTATAACAGTTATTGTACCTTATTATTGATAACATGTTTTATGAAACAGGGCCCTGAACTACTGTCAACTTGCATTTCTTATAATACAATAATTGTTGCTAGACAGGACAAACATTATGGCTTGTCCTACATAACAACACCTAATGTATGAAATCTGCATTATGACTATTGAAATACAATTATTTGTAACAGGTGAATGAACTACTTTGTAACGAGGCAATTGACAAAGATCTGTGCACTAAATTTGATTACATTACGAAAATGGTTTATTGATCCTGATTGATCACAAGTCACCCAATCAATAGAGTACCGAAATGTGACGTCGTATTAGCCTAGTTGTCAGGGAAGCTGGTTCCAAACAATTTTATGCTAAACAATGGCGTGGTGATCACACCAGCGCCAAACATTGAATTTGCCCTGCTGCAGCCCGTTGCTTGAATGATGTCTAGGTGAACCTCATGCGCAGGCTCTGTTGTTTGGACCCAGTAACCGAGATGACGAACGATTATATGACATCAGCACTTCGGTACTCTCTCACAAACTCACAGACACTCTCTTGTTAGTACATAATTTTGATTGATGTGAACTAATCATTACTCTCCGTAAATTGGGCCCTGGGATTCAGTTTCCAAAAGTAGAATTAAAAGTGAACAGAGCCTCAGGATAAGGCCTACATGTACAGTTTGCAGCTGTACAAACTGATTTCACCTAGAGATTAGGTTTGATGGTTTGATGATGATTTTTTTTTTACCTGACTGCTATTAAGAAAGCATGTATATGCTTGTACTGTAAGTAGACAACCAGGGGACCGACAGCTTTAAGTCCTTTCCAAGGGACTTGGTAATGAGGATTAATGCCTTACCAAAGGGCACAAGAGCATTGACTTGGTTTCAACCAGTGTTCTACCTCTGAGCCATCGGGTGATTAAGAAAGTTATACTGTATAAATTGCGGAAGGTTTGAATGTGATACTCACTCCTGACACTTTGGTGGACACTGTACTGGATCCTTCAGGGCAGTTTCAAAGCGCCCTCGCCTGGTGCAGGATACGTCAGCATTCATCCACTCACACAAGGGATCCTGGGATGCATGGACAGAGACAGAATTGATTAGAAACTCTTTTTGTCATCCCTATCATCATCATCATCATCATCATCAACATCATCAACATCACCATCATCATCCATCATCATCATCATCATCATCATCATCATCATCATCATCATCATCATCATCATCATCATCATCATCATCATCATCATCATCATCATCATCATCATCATCATCATCACTTTGGTGATCACAATCATCATGATAACTGATTCTTAATTTCTCAATCATAACAAAACTCTTCATTACCATGATATGTTCAACAATACCATTATCACCCCAACCAACAAATTCATCATCATTATCATATCTTTATGATTTTGGCGATCATAATCATCATGGTAACTGATTCTTAATTTCTCAATAATAACAGGACTCTATATTACATTGATATGTTCAACAATACCATAATCACCCCAACCAACAAATTCATCATCATCATCATCAAATGTATTGTCACTTCCCAAATCATTATAGCCTCAACTTAATGTCACAATCAATATAATCGCTTGTACATCACTTGCTCCAGCTAAAATGACTCCTTGTCAATTTCCTCCAGTAATCAAAGTCCTAACCACAACCCTGGACCAAACACTAAATATCTAACCCTAAAAGTAAAAACATAAAACCCAACAGCAACAGTTAATCTAACTCTAACCCTAAATCATATTATTATCTTCCATAAAATGATCTAAAATCAACCTATTGCAGAAAGCAACACTTCCCTTTCCCGAAATAAACCTTTACAGGTATCAAGAATCTGTGATAACCCTACTTGCCATGCTGAAAATAATTTTATGGTGTTTGTTTTCCTTTTCAAACTGACTGCTAAGAAAGCATGAGCATGCTTTAATATAAGTAAGCAACCAGGGGACCAGTGGCTTCAAGTCCTCTCTGAAGACCTAGATATGAAGATTAATGCCTTACCATCGACTTGGTTTCTTACCAGTGACCTTCTGGTTACGAGACCAATTTGCTCTACCACTGAGCTTTTGCACTTCCACAAATTAATAATAGTGCTTACCAAAAGAAATTGCAAACCTCCAATCAAAATAAAAGAGACTCACCGTAGTGCACAAGTCACAGTTCCAATGCTGGCTGCAATTGCTGCAGTTATCCCCATCCAAGACCAGAAAATGCTCGATAGGTCGATTAGAGGTCCCGCATCGGTCCATGGACAAGGTAGGTCCATCCCGTAGCTCACATGTATCGCTCAGGGGGCACCAGCCGCACGCAGCATCCGTCAGGCACCCTCGACAAGTAGAGTAGTTGGTGCAGGAATCCGATTTGTACGGCTGAAGATAATCGGATGTGAAGCTCTGTGTGGAAGAAGTATAAAGTGGGCCTCAATATTTCATCTATAATTGAATAGATAAACTTTACTACCTCACTCTAATCATTAAAATATGTTTACAGCAGTCAGCACTCGTTCTCACTACTCACTAACATGATGTCTCATTGTGGGTTCCACATTTGATAAGAGCTCCATGGTACAGATGGAGAATTGCCTGAGGGTGTGACCTGCTCAACTTTCTCCAGCATGGAATATTTCTTGGTTGAAACCAGCATTGGTCAGCCCTGCCTCTATTCACTTGATAAGTGAGTCCGCTTTCCACATATCCATTCCAGAGGAGCTCCATAGTTGAGCAGGGGAGTGTTTCACAAAGACTAAGCTCGACTTCAAGTTGGACTTAACTATGGCAGGCCGTTCATGCCATTGTTTGCTCTCACCATTTAATGGCATTGGCCTCTCAAGGGACGTATAAATCGTGGTCACAAATCTACACAATTTACAGTTTTTGATAGTTCATTATTGAAGGAAAAAATATTGTCTAAAGATCATAATGGTGAGAGCAAACAGTGGCATAAACGGCCTGCCATAGTTAAGTCCAACTTAAAGTCGATCTTAGTCTTTGTAAAACACTCCCCAGTACATCATCATGTACATGTACGTAATATACTCAATCATCACTCATCAACACTTGTTATTACTTACATGGTAAGTGTGTCCGCTCTCCACATATCCATTCCACAGGAGCTCCATGGCGGAGCTCGAGTACTGCATGTTGGCTGTGATTGGCTTTCTCTCCTCCAGCATGGCATAGTACTTGGTCCCTGAGCTGGTGTCAGGGAAGATAGGGTCGGAGGCTGGGCTACGTTTGGCCTGGATGGGAGATTCGTTCTGGCTGCTCGAAGCTCGTTCAGCTACCTTTATCTGTGAAGTGAAATACAGAGATGGAAGAGTGTTATCAAGGGTTGTACCCCTGACCCTAAAGCCTACCACACACTATACGATCCCACTACGATCTGACTTTCGAAGAAATCGTTATTGCATTGAATATGGAAATTTATATTAATATATCTTTCCTGAATGAGGTTTCGAAAAATGATGTAAATATTAGAAACAAAGAAATTAGTGCATTACAAGTCTTCTAGTAGGAGTAAATGCCAAATTGTTTTCACATCATAGACAACCGCATAAATGGTTGCACACATTACTAACCCTAACCCTCGCAATAATCCTCCTAGCTTTAAACCCAATTACCACTCAATCCCTACACATGTGGTGAATTATATCTAGAGCAAATAGTGGATCGCCGTTTTAGAGCAAGAAACACTCACTGCATTGGCAGGGTTGTTATCGGAGCTGATCTCTAGAGTGGCCTCAGCCTTGCTGATCTTGATCCAGACTGATGGAGACGTTGCGCCCTGCGGTAGATGAATCCCTTCATGGCTACGATGTAGTCCCCACCAGCAGCCACCTCTGATGATTGCAGGACAGGGTAGTAGGTTATCCTCTGCTGAGTATCCGACACTATGGATATCTATGTGAAGGCAATAAAAATGAAAGGAAAGATACTGCTGGATTGATGTCTTGCCAAAAGAACTTTGAAAGCACATAGAGATCTTATAAGATATGCACTATTAGAGTATGAAAATATTATGAATGATGACCTCATACCTGGTCTGGATGAGACAGGTTCTGTGGATGTTTGTATCTTATCATCATCATGCCAGGAGGGAAATCCCCAGTCTTGCACTGGTCAAAGGTCGCAATGAAGGTCCCTGAAGGGCCCCACCATGCCCCAGAGTCACTGGCAGAGGGGTCACATGTACCAGCTGGAGCTGTGTGATGAAATATCAATATAAACACAAAAATAATAGACATATGACACACAAGTGAAATACATTTACAAAATATGTTATAGATTGACTATTGCTGTTTGAAAATGAAAGTTTTATGGATTATGTATTATGAACAATTGTGTGAAAACAATCTTAATAGGTCTGCTTCATCACAAAAATACTTCAATATTCAATGTCTTTACATTTACTGCTCTCTATTATTTTCAATGCGACTGTTATCACTTTTATCACTCACCAGATAGAGGGTAACATGTTCGATCCTGCACACACCATCCACAATGCTCGTTGACACGGGTGACCTCGGGATCAAAGGTCGCTGTTTGAGCTCCCTGGCCCCATAGCATACAGGCTTCACACGTGATCAGAGCACTGCATATACCTGGGCAATCAGCCGGGAGGAGCGCCCCAGAACAAGACTGGAAAAATGAACAGAAGGTTACATGAATTATACAACCAGGATAACAGACAAGAGACTATTTACAAGTGTATTCTAATTCATACATGTTTCTCTCCAGAACCCCTGGGTATTGTAAGTACAAGTTTGACAACATGCCACTGAAATGGTTTCTACACCAGACCCACCACTGTCTGGTCTAGTTTCTACATCAGATACACCATTGTCTGGTGTAGATTCTACACCAGACCCGCCACTGTCTGGTCTAGTTTCTACACCAGACATGCCACTGTCTGGTCTAGTTTCTACACCAGACGTGCCACTGTCTGTTCCAGTTTCTACACCAGCCCACCACTGTCTGGTCTAGATTCTACACCAGACCCACCACTATCTGGTCTAGTTTCTACACCATACCCACCATTCCGGTGTTGAATGAGACTTACCTGACTATCAGAGAAGCTAAGGCAGGTGCTAGACTGAGGACACCAAGCACAGGCTGGATCAAGGGTGCAATTACTGACACTGTGAAAGACAATTGATAAAACATAGCATCTGTAAGAACGGGCAGTCTATTTAAATCTATATAAACAATGGTCCTAAAAACTTCATACATACACATATATCTCTAACAATTTCCAATTAATGTTATACACGTTATAAGTCGCTAGTGGGTTAATTTTGCTTTGCGTCTCTGCCCGTCATCCTTTCCTTTCAATTACCAGCAATGCATAGTTGTATCTTACATGTTCCAGCACAGTTACTCTGCATTTTATTTCTACCACTAACCTCAGTTCAACCCTGTACCCAAGACCAGAACAAACCCTAACCCCACCCCTAAACCTTACGTGAAACCAATGCCAACCCTAACCCCAGTATCTTCAGTAAAATGAAGCCCAGAGAAAATGTCACATCACACTATTCACTTGTTTCTTTTGTGAGGGCCACATGGATTCAAACTTTGGTTAGCTCATGCAGGATTGATAGCGACAGTGCCAGGCATCTTGATGGCAAATACATCACCCTGAGTAACACTGTTGTAGTTGATGGTTGCAATCCTGTGATGTTAGCAACTAACATTAACCCTAAAGCTAACCTAAAACCCAAGTGCAATCCTAACCTCAATAACTTTAATAAAAATAAAGCCCAGAGAAAAAGTCGCCAGAGCAAATGTCACATCACCCTTGGCACTTTTACCTTTTGTGAGAGCCACATGGATTCAAACTGTCGTTTACTGTTGCAGGATTGATAGCGACAGAGCCAGGCATCTTGACAGCGAATATATCACTCTGAGTAACGCCGTTGAAACCACCGATGACGACCAGGGTAGTGTCGTCTCGTACCACTGCAGTATGGGCAAATCGTCCCTTGGTAACAGTGTAAGGATTGTACTGTCTAGGTTCTATGACACACAAAGGGTAGGGGCAGGGAAAATGTTGGATATTAATATCATCTTATTTCATCTACACATCATAGTTCTCATTCACAATGTCAGCTTTTCAAACCATCTATGAAAATCACATTATTTCAAAAGTATATTAAAGAATGCTCTAAACATGTCATTGAGTTATATAATGTGCATGAATTATGTATAAGATTGACATCATTATTAATGAATATGCAAAATAAAAATATATACAAAGGTAGTAGATATTTTATTTATTTGTCCCATGTCCTAAAAATATGGTTCTATCACAATGCCATAAAATTATCATTTTCAACAAATATGCATTTTACGTTCCGGACGTGTCCTTTCGTGCCCCTGTATCTTGCTAAGGTACCTAAGGACTCACCTTGAAAGTCTCCTGCGATCTCATTGAGAGATATCCACTTGTGACAGCCTAGGTGATAGAGCTCTATGCCATCTTCAAAGCACTTCTCATGGTCCCGTAGTTCCCATCTTGCACATCCACATAACCGCCACTGTTTGAGAGGTGCTGGTGGACGTTTCCTCCTAAGAACATCAAAACAGAATTGATTAAACCATTACTCTACAAAGAACCACTAATGATCTCCATAACCTCCATCATAGCTACTGTTGCCTAAAGGGACTTGATGATATTCCCTCAAGGACAGGACAAAATCAAGATAATTGACAGAACCACTAATAACATGTATCCTACAAGCACTTCTCATGGTCCTGCAGCTCCCCTCTTGCACCTACATATGACCACTATTGTTTGACAGGAACTGGTGGACGTTGCCACTTAGATAGGACAGAATCAAAAGAGGATGATATCATTGACACGTCTATTATTAGCACCTCTAATTATTTATGTCCCGTGGTTGCTGAAACCTCCATCAAATCCACACTAGTTTGAGAGATGTTGCTCCTATAGCATGCATGATAGGACAAAGTCAAAAGAGGATTGATAAGACCATTGACAATTCAAAAAAAGTTTCTCTCATGGTCTCTAGAGCCTCTACCCTGCACTTCCAGAAGGCGATCATTGTTTAATGGGTACTTTTTTAAAAGGATTGAATCAAGGATTTAATGATTAGCAACTCTATTAATAGCACTTCTTATTATATTGATATGGTCTATACACCCTCAATCAAATCCATCATTGTTTAGGAGATGTTGCTTCTATAGCGTGCAAGATAGGACAAAAATAGCGTACAAAGAGCGTACTACTCTAGAAAGCTTATTTCATGGTCTCTATAGACTCTATCATGCACCTGTAAAAAGCCATCATTGATTGACATTTGCCGGCCACCTAATTTACATAGGACACAAACACAAGAGAGAATCAATTCAAACACTGAACACTCTCTTTACCAAGTACATGTATCATGCAAAGGTTGTCGGTTTTACAGTATATGCTAAAGACAATCAGAAGCCATCAAATTCAACTGCAATTCCTTGATCTCTTGAAATTTGTACAGTGACCAAGTTTTGAATTTTAAAAAATCTTCAGTAGTCCCAGTAATACAAATTTGTGTAGGTTTTTTCTTACCGTACACCACCATGTAGTTGCCTATGATGTTTGCAGTGTGATAAGACCTTGCTCTTACACTTCCTGAGGAGGATAGCTTTGTCCAGTAGCGGTCTTCAAACTGGAAAGCATACACAGTGCTCACCCTGCTACTCACCAGTGTATTATGGCTGCAAGAAACAGAAACAAATGGTGGATTAACCGACTAATGTATTACAGTCATTGTGTTGAATTTTCATCTAAAATGTTCTGGATAGAAGGAGCAAATATCTCGAAAGATATGAAACCATTTCTGTTGCACTATATCAAGAGGGTCCCGAATATAAAGTTTGAGCATGAAAATTCTTAAAACGGCAACACATAAACTTAATAGAATTTGAAATTACAACTTTCACATTAAAAAATGGCAACTTTGTACAGTCAAACCTGCTTTAGTGACCACCTGTCTACAAAGACCACCTGTCTACAAGGACCACATTTTTTGTTTCCCTTGAAAATGGTTTCTCATTGAAACATGTACTAAAGGAACCTGTCTACAAAGACCACCTGTCTACAAAGACCACTTTTTGTGTTTCCCTTGGGCGGTCGCTATAGACAGGTTTGACTGTATAATGCATTGTGCAATTGTATCCATACAGGTATATTTTCATTCATGAAATTTCTAAAAACAAGCAGTTAAATTTGGTTTTAAAAAAAAAAACGGTACCTTTCTCTTTGACTATTTAAAGTGTACATCTATACAACATATTTCAGTCCATAAATGTTTCATTGTTGGCACTAAGAGGCCACGACTTCTCTAGACTATTTCTGCATCCGCATTATAAATCTAAAATAATGAAAAATTCACACTTCAGTACTCTACAAAGAGTTAAGGATGGAGTACAGTCAAAACTGTCTCAGTGGCCACCTGTCTACAGTGGCCACTTTTCATCTTTCCCTTAAGTGGCCCTAATAAACAGGCTTGACTGTATTTATCAATGAAGCATACATCATCCGACTTCTACAGCACTTACGTCTGTGGTGATTTTAATCCACCAAAAACGAGGATAGACTTTGTATCGTAGTGATAGACGCTGGTGTGGTCTCTCAGGCGAACTTCTCTTTCCAGCCCCCCTCTTGGAGTAATCTCTTCCCAGCCTTGAAGCAACTGGAGATCGTACTTGTAGATGGATCCCAGGAAGGTCTGGTCTTCACTCGCACCTGGAAATAGAATAGCATGGTCTCAGTAAGTATAGCATGCCTGACGACATTTCACAGCAAAAATTAGGAATCCCTCAAGGCACAATTATGAATACACTCAGGCGATTTTTTACACTTTTTACACAGATTGTTTTCATAAAAAGAGGCGAATCAAGGGTTCATAACATTAGTTTGAACTTGAAGGCCATACAGTATAGCATATCTGACAAGATTTCACAGCAAAAATTAGGAATCCCTCCAGGATAAACTAGGAATACACTCTACCGTAAATCTCTGTGTATAAGACGCACCCCTATTTTTAAGACAAAAAAAAAAAAAACTCTCTTCCCTTCAAATTAGGAACGTAGGTTAACTTTAAATAGTAGATCCTATTCTTCATTTGCATTATGTAGTTTATGTTGAGACACAGAGATTATCGAAAACCACTAAAAATAGCATTTTGAGGACTCAACATATCCTGTACCTGTCTATAAGACGCACCCTCGACTTTCGAAATTTTCCGACAGAAAAAAAGGGCATCTTATACACGGAGATTTACAGTATTTTGTATACTTTTTTCACAAATGTTATCATAAAAAGAGAGCAATCTGGGGTTTTTATCATTGGTTTGAACTTGAAGTCCATAAATAGGAATCATTCCTCCAAAAAGGGAATAGTGGGCAGCTATGCTACTGGAAGATCATGGGCAAATCCATGGTATTTGGTCGTTCTATGTCTCACTCATGTAGACTACCGTATTTGCCGGCGTTAAGGCCGCAGCGCCGTATAGGCCGCACCCCCGATTTTGACATTTCGTAGACAAAAAAAAAAAAAAATTGATTTGCTTTTTTGCCAACACCGTAGGCAACAAGCCAGATGCTGTCTTACTTCAGCTTTTTCTCCGACCACAGTCGATCGTGTATTGCGCGGGCTGCGAGAATTGAGGTTGCTTTAGCGATGGCACGAACTTAGATCTAGATCTACCGGTAGTTATGAAGTTTATTCACGAGATTGTCAAAACTTTATGTCAACAATATAAAATGTAGGATATAAGGTAAGATGTGTGGAGTTATTCTAGAAATGTCATGTACCATTGTACATTGTAGTCCCATATGTACGAATACGTGGTGGTTTCATTTCCGACTTTTGACTGTTGTGGCGCATTGGCCGCACCCAGACTTTTTGACATTTTCTAGTCAGAAAATACTGCGGCCTTTACGCCGGCAAATACGGTACATTTAGTATGAAATAATTTGGAGTTCACATATTTATTTATTTAGTACTGACTGAATGGCAAGGGGAGATGAAATAAACAGCTGCATGCACATTACCTCTGTGTTATAAGGTACACAAATGTAGAGCACAATAAGTACATGTTTGTGCACATCCATTGTTGTTTACAAAGATCTTAATCAATCATACCCTTTAAAAATTTAAGATAGAATTGTTTCCAGCATATGATTCATAATCTAGCAAAAACCTCAGAAAATTCTCTTCATCACTTGGGGCTAGGGAAATGTACATGTACCCTCTGAAACAGAAAGCAATAAAAAATTATGGCACATATTTATAGAGCAATAAAAGTAGAAGGAAACCACAATAAAAAGGACTCTGGTTGAGCATACGCTAGTTAAAAGCACTTGATCTTGAGTTGTGCTATCTTTAATTTCTTTCTAAATTGTGAGTTAAATGTAATTGAGTTTCCTAGGCACCGTCTTACAAAGAGCTGCGATTGATCTGAATCAATCGCAAGTCCTCTGATCAATCGCAAGTTTCCAGTCTCCTATCTCTTATGTACATACTTGCGTTTGATATCAATAGCAAGTAAGTTGTAATTAATCGTAACTGTTAAGATGGGGCCCTGGACAAGTAACCTGTATACAAACTTACTGTTTCATGGTAAAGATTATGGAGCCTTCTGAGACACTACCATGTAACTTATCAATGAGATTTATAAAATCTTAAAGGAGAAGTATAGAATTCTCACCTCCTATGATCACAAGATAGGAATATTCCACTATGCAGGAGGAGTGGTGTGCCAGGCCTGGAGGAACAGAATCGGTTCCGGATGGCAGGAGCTCCCAGCTGAGGGTGGCCAAGTCGAAGGTCCATAGCTCGTTAGACCAGGACCCATTGACTAGTATCCCTCCGAAGACTAAGAGGTGGTTCTCGTAGAGCTCCATGGTGTGCCGATACCGACCACTCTGTTGAATGAGAAGAGGAGAAAGAATTGAAGGATACATGAAGTGTATGAAAATGAAAATGAAAAAAAAATTGTAATGTGGGCCAAATTATCTCTGGAGTTAAGAGCTACGACATCTTTAGAACATTTCAAATCCAAGGTGAAAACTTCACTTTATCTTCTTTAGCAATGTTTGACACATGGCACTCAATTAAACTCTTGTTTATTACACCTCTTTTTTTCCTTGTGCACCATGGAACAGAAGTTCTAGATAGACAGCGCCAACCAAATGCCTATAATTTTAATCGTTAACTTGCACTACATGTAGCTCAAATGATCAATATATTTACCTGTACACACATGTACATGCCTGGTCTATTGATTACTAATTGGGACGGGGGGGGGGGATAAAACTTAAATGCATTTGTGCTACCGGTCATTGAAAGTATTGTAAATATTCTCACACTTCCCAGACCTCTTTGAAGTTGCTGGCACTTACACCCTTGTCAGTTGTAATGCGTAACAGAGGGTCTGAGCTGCAAGACTATGCAGACTGCAAAGTCTACTGCACTCCATAGACCCCTGTATTATAGCTGCTCTTGACAGAGCTAGAGGTATTTGTTTGCTTTGTTTGTAAACTTTTTATACCTAACGCTAAGGAAAGCTCATATGCTTGTAAGTACATGTAAGCAACCAGGTAGTGTTTCACAAAGACTAAGATTGACTTTAAGTTGGACTTAACTATGGCAGGCCGTTCATGCCGTTTGCTCTCACCATTTACTGGCATTGGTCTCTCAAGGGACGTACAAATCATGGTCACAAATCTACCAGAATTTACATTTTTTGATAAATCATTATTGAAGCAACAAATATTTTCTGAAGATCATAATGGTGAGAGCAAACAGTGGCATGAATGGCCTGCCATAGTTAAGTCCAACTTAAAATCGATATTAGTCTTTGTGAAGCCCTCCCCAGAAGACCAATGACTCGAGTCCTCTCAGATGGCTTTGGTAATGAGGATTGAATCTGATTAATGCCTTACAAAAGGGCACTAGCGCTTCGACTTGGCTTTGAACCCAGGACCTCCCAGCAATGAGATTACTGCTCTACCTCTGAGCCATCGCACCTCCTCAAGACCTCAACTTTGGCCAGGTTGCGCTCAAGGCTTTATGGACTTTTGTTTCAGTGATAAACAGATCGAGTCCGACCTTGCACACTAAGTACTCTTTACCATGACCCCTGTAGGGCCTGTAACATCATATCTTGTTTTCACTTTCAGATATATTTTGCAGGTACACTCCAGTCACTCTTGTCATTAAATATATGTTGTTTCTTCAAGGAAGTACGAACATGCAAGTTATGATAAAAGCTGCAATTTCAATGCACGCAAAAATCATCAATTTTTGTCACATTCCAGTGACTTGTTGTGAATCGCAAAATACAAATGTTGTGTCAATTGCGATTCAAATATTGCATGGCGTCAAACTTTTCAAAAATCTGAATCACTTGCAAAACCTGAAATCTGAAACACTTGCAAAACACAATTTGCGAAATTTGCAAACATTTCATGGACACCAAGGTTTCTGGTTTTACAGAATGTTTCTACTTGAAGAAGTCACCTACCGGTTTGACACTACCATTAGGTGTGATCTGAGTCCATTCGTCCGTCTCAAAGCTGTACTGAACAAGGTCATCAGAAGGTCGGTTCAGATCAAAACCTGTGTATATTGAGAGAGAGAGAGAGAGAGAGAGAGGGGAGAGAGAGAGAGAAAGACATTATAGCAAGAGTATTTCAAACAATGAAAGAGCTACCTCCATCATACAGTGAACATTTCATTTGGTTGATTAAATACAGTATTAATCTAAAGAAGACTCTGTTTTGTGAACTTCATATCACCAATACAAATGAAAGTTGCAGATGGAGGGGGATTCTGAAACAAATAAACAAATTTAGAAAAAAAATGAAAAGTATTAATTGATAATTACTATTACTTTATAAACATAATATAAAATGATGTTTCTAAAAGTTTTGACTTTCTGGGCTCATATAAATACCGGTAATAATAATATAATAACGTTTTATTTACCCAGGGTAGCCACTTCAGTTATGAAACTGCTCTTCCAGCGGGCCCTGCATAACATAATATGTTATTACCACCCGTCTCCAATCTAATATGCTGAGCGCCTAGCTAGAAGGCAGATGGTCCCATTGTTATATACCATTTGGTATGACTCGGCCGGGGTTCGAACCCACGACCTCTTGTTCATGAGGCGGGCGCTCTAACCAATTGAGCCACCATGCCCGTTGTAATTGAAATGGCAGGTTAGATTGTAAATGTACATTTGAATTGACTACATGCACATGCATGCATGCGCGTATTACATGTATGAGTTTGTGTCACTTTCAACAGATTTTATCTATTATAACACCGTGACTATACAGCACGTTGATCATGTTGTTACCACCGTAACGCTTGAATACATATATCTCATCAATATTCAATGAAAATGCTTTTAAATGTTGAGAACGTGGGACAGGAAAGGTATGTGTCGTAACTGTCGTTACCCAGTATAACAATTCAAATTGAATGTTTAATGAGTTTTCAGCAGGTAATCTGTAAAGCATATTGCAACTTTGCAAGCCCTTCAATTCAGCTCGGTTTAACTCTATATTAAAGTATCTCAAGCTGACTTCTGATTCGATGTATAAAACAAATAATAGACAAATGTGCAGTGCATTTCCAATAGCTGTGTTCACATGGCGTCATTGTAGTTTTAAAATTTAAGTTGATACAAAATTTGAGGTAGCCAAGGCAATGACATGACAATTTTTTTCCCAAAGGAGGAGGGGTGAAATGAGTGAATTTCCTGATAATTTTAAGCAACAAAAAAATTTCTAGCACCTGAGCATTTGCATTGTCTAGAGCTGTAAAATCAAGATTATCCCTGTGTTCAGACTACAGCAATCTATCGTATAGCTATACAATAAAGTAATTAAACTTTCGTAGTCTGAACGTCATAAAGAAACGTTGTATATAAACAGAATATCGTACAATGGAACACATGTTTGGGCATCATTTCGAACGAAAACTCAATAAAGAATCAGCATCCCGCTATAGTCTGAATGTCGTATCATACAAAAATCGTATAACTGGGCGGGTCTTAGCGTTACCGTGCACTCATGATTGGCCAGCTGTCATGTGAACTGACCTCGTCAAAACAATGTTTCTTTAAACGAGTTTCATATGTAATTTCCTATATAGTCTGAACTGGTCATACACCTGTATATCTTCAAAGCAATCCTGGCAATGATTACCTTCGTTCTCTTCATCCAGGCATGAACTGAGGCATAAGGTCGGCTTTGACGCAGACGTGTAGAAAAAAGACGATGAAAATCAATACCATCTATGGCAAGGATCTACTCCAACAGAACTACAATCATTTTCTAGTTCACTCGGTATCGGATTTAGCCAAATTAATTCAGGGGCGCGAGGATGAGAGAGGGGTGAAATAATACTGCGTAATTGAGAGAGACTGTATACATTCATCACTAGTCAAAACATGTCTACCGATTTCCAGTACAAGAAACCTGTTGTGTTTTTACAGTTTTAGGATGTACATGTATGCCCTGAACATACACATGATTCAAATCGAAGAATTTATGCTTTCTACTTCAATAGGAAACAATTATATAACAATTTTGGGGGGTACATGTATGTAGTATGTAGAGCTTATTTTGTTTGGCTTGATGATTTATGGTTCACAGTCCTAAATAATCAATGAGGGCTACAGGCCTACAAGCTTTAAGAGTAGAATGAGAATAATTTGCACAAACACTGTCTCAATTATTTGTTACGCTACAATGCAGCTTTTGATGCCAAGAATTATCTAAAACAATATATGCATTAAAATCCTCAAATTGGCAATTGGCCGGTTCAAAGTGCAGCTTTTGCTCAGAAATTGGCATTTCCCTCATAACTTTTCAACACAATTATCTTGTATGTACATGTTTACCTGGTGCTCTTTTCAGGTTTACAACTTTTAATCAAAACATTGAAAGAAAAAAAAATCCAGGGTACATGTACATGTATAAAGCCACTTTTAAGAAACAAGGAATTATCCCTATAAAAAACTGTGTGTCCGGAATCGGCAGAGAGAAACTTTAAGAGCAACTTAAGAAAAAAAATGTGATGAGACGATGACATGGGTTAACTTTGCGGGTCTTGAGGAGGTCTAGAGGGGAAGTCAATGTGAGAAGCTAATCAGAAAATTGGGTCGTTTCCTTTGCTAGGGGAAATGGCAAGCTTCGATATTTGACTCCACATACATGTGATAAAATACCAAGAAGGCTTTAATAGGAATATGTGTTTAAAGGTAATGCAAAGTTTTGGGAAATTTTGAAAAATGGATGGATAGTAATTCTTTAAAATTTTGATATATTTGGATGCCCCTGTGGATGTATTATAAGCACTAGAAAATTTAGCCCTAAAACACTTCTGCTTTCGAGAAATTGAATAATCAAAATTTACCGGTGCTCCCGGTAAATTTCAAATATTTCAAATAGCGCCTACGTACATGTAAGGCCATTCCATGGTAGCTGCGACCATGAAAATCTCAGAATATGCAGTTCAGATATATAATTTCCAAACGGGGATAGCGAATCGGTCGATTGTAGTCAAGAAACATTGTTTTAAAGCTAAAGTAATATCAGTCTTGAGAGGGAGCTATACAACATATTTATCATTTACAATTTCAACCGCGACAACGATCATTGAATATTGTAAAATCGCATATGCTTCCACTACATGTATGTTCATTTGAACCAAATTCATGACCCCATACCAAAACTTTGTATTACCTTTAAGACATGGTACAGAGTAGAAAAGAAAACTTTTTAAAGGAGGAGTATAGAGGTGTATGTACTTTTCGATGGTGTGCTTTACATGTACATTCACATGTACATGCAGAGGGGGTGCTACATGTAGCTCCCATCTTTATTAATCAACTCATTTTTTATAGGGATAAAGCACTCACAAATCATTTTCACCTCTCCCCAGAACTCAACCTTTTCTTTATACATGTAAATACAGTTTGTTGATCATCTCACAAAAGCCTATAGATCTCTCCACCCATTACATGTACATCTGTACATGTACATCGTATGCTAAAAACAACCCCGAGCTCAATCAATTACATTTGCCCATTCCATTAGTTTAACTGTAAATTAACGCAGTGCCATCGAACACGCTCTGTGGCGTATGGACCATTCATATCCTGTGTCTTTGTCATGGTGAAGATATTAAAAATAACTGCAGTAGAGAGGGGTACGTACTGTGTGTCCCTCATTAGCACGTGCAGTATCATGGAGAGATACAGAGAGAGAGAGAGAGAGAGACTAGAGAGAGAGGGGAGAAAATAGAGAGAGAGAGAGAGAGAGAGAGAAAGACAGAGACAGAGACAGAGAGACAGGGAGAGAACAAATACATGTAGAGAGAGAGAGAGAAAGTAGAGAGAGAGAGGGGGGAATCACGTAATAAATGGTCTTTATAAAAAAGGTGGTTTTCTACAGGTGGGCTTTATAGCAGGGTTTACTAGTTTTAATAACTGTTCATGATGATTTAATGTGACAACCTCCCTCTAAAAATGGGCTGTAGATGTACATTATGTGAAGGAGTCTTTTTTAAAAAGCCTAGAAGGCTAGAATAAAAAGAGAAAACAGTCCTGCTTCAAATTACAAAAACTTGAGAAGAAAGTGTTTAAAGAACACAACCATAACAGAAAGAAAAACTACATGTACACAGAGAACCCAACATTACGCAAATGACGACTGTGTACCGGTACTTCACAAGTGTGTACAATACATGTACATGTACATGTATATATACAAAGTATTACCTCAACTAGAAGATTTACCTTGAGAGTCATGTAACTTATTACGCCCATATATTCTTTGCATTACAAACTACATGTACTTTCATAATGGACAGAACATGCAAGCTATTTATTTACTTATTTATTTATTTATATATTTCTGATATTTAGACAGGGTGACTCATTATCACCAATAATGGTGGTCTTCCATGAGGCCCTGTGAAACATAATAAGAAACAACAGTTTAAAAAAATATATATAAATATATATACAGTGTACATGTATATATAATAATAATAATAATAATAACAAAATCATGAACATAAACTCATAACAGCAACAAAGAATAAGTAAGCTATGGGAAAAAAATAAAAAGATCAAATATTACACAAGCAAGCATTCATCACAATCTGCCAACGCAAGAGAGACAAATATGATTCAATGGTTTCTAAATGTCAATTGTCTATGGTCAATGATGTTTTGTAACCCAAGGCCAAATATGCAATCTGATATAATCTGATATAAAAAGGATGTAATCGTGCATGCATTATCTGCAATCAGGTGGTATTATTATCTCTCAAAGGTTACATATCTCCTACATGTTTATCTAAGTCTGTTTTTATAAATTTCCGATTGCCGTGCTTTCTAATTTCATTAATTTGCCTTTTATTCAGGCGAGTAAGCATCACTTTCAATTTCCTCTCTGCAATTTTGATCTCGCTTCAATTTCATGGGCATACACTGTAGGTAAAAGTTTTAGTCCCATTTTTCTAATGATTGCAGAGTCCTCAGGCCCAGGGAGAACAATTATTATTAATACTGATTAGGTTTCCCTGGGTAAAGTAGACATATTAGTATAATTATTATTATTAATATGTATGCGATGTTTGTTAGGCCCCCACCCTAAACATACAATTTAAACACAAATTTATTACTAGGGCTGTGCATAACCGTGTAATGAGGTACTCGAGTACACTCCCAGCCTTGCTCGCGAATACTCGAATACTCGGACGCCATGTTTTTTTTTGAATTTTTTTGAATTTTTTTGAATTTTTCATTTTCATTTTTTTTTTGCCAACACCATACTACGAACAGTACGAAGGTTTGTCTCTGAAAACCCCGCGATTTTACTTCAAGTTGCTGTTGAAAGCGCCTATTTGTGCTTTTGAATTTTGACAAATAATTGAAACAATGTTATTTTAAAACTAAAGATGACAGGCATATATTCCTCGAGTCAAACAGAAATCCAGAGATTTGGTCCCAGTTTCTGAGTGGTGAGTTGACAGTGACACCCTGTGTATGATTGAGCTGGGAAACATTTTTACCCACGGAGCATGCGGTGCTCTTCTGGCACGGGTGACCGTCGGCCTGGACAGTGCCAGGAAAAAAAAAAAAAAAAAATGGCGGCCGAGTATTCGAGTACGAGAAATCGTACTCGAGTAGCTGTCAACAGTGCGAGTATTCGAGTATTCGATTACTCGTCGCAGCCTTATTTATTACTAAGATTATATTCATGCAATAGTACGGAAGCTGAAAAGAAATTGAAATCAAATGAAACAACTTTGTCTTTTTATTATTTCTCATACAATGAAAGTATCAAATAATTTTTTTTTTAAGAATAAAAACAATAATAATAATAATAATACATTATATTTATAAAGCGCTTAATACTATTAAATGTTTCTAAGCGCAAGAAAAAGAAGAAAGGAAAAGGAAGGAAAAGGAAGGAAAAGGAAGGAAAAGGAAGGAAAAGGAAGGAAAAATGAGAGATACCAAAGAAACATGTTAAAAATATTGAATTGCAAGTAAACGGCAAATAAGAATATGAATTACACATAACAATGGAGGCAGCCTTACAAAAGGTGGGGGATGAAAAACTAGGCATCTATTCAATTTGCCATTATTTGGGGCTTAATAAATACAAGATTTGGCTGTGGTGATCTCATTGATCTTAAGTTTGTTGCATGTTTATCTCAATAACATGTTTACGAATCCCGTAGCAATGTGAGGTTGCCCGCTTTGCATATCTTGCCCTTTTCACCCCGCTTGTTCACTTATCATCTAGAGAATCATCGTATCATTTTCCGCCCCCTTTTCTCTTTCTTCCGACAAATGCAGCATGGTTTTCCCATCAAGAGAGAAGAAAAAAGCCTTGGCAAAAACACAATTTCTACTTTGTACAGAATAACAAATACTGGGCAAAGCACAAAGTGGTGTACATGTTAATGATGGCATATCCTGTCATGGCCATAAGACTATTGTGAATAAATTTTGTGCATTAATCTCAACCATCAATTCATGTCTGCCCTACATACATACATGTAGTACATCAATTGAAATCAATATCAGATGCACATTGCTAGATGCAACCAGTTCAGACTTTCCTCCTAATAAAATATCTTTATCATGAAATTGATTTCATGTCATGGCGTATGAATACTTTTTTAAATCTTTTCCTATCCTTTTTCCTTTTCTTTTGGTCTTTGTTTTGTTTCAGCCTTATTGTCAAATCAATTTTTTGTGTCCACACAAATGCAGGATTCAAACATTTTCCCACTTGATAACAGAAATTACAGAATGCTTTGGAGGATTTTGGATTTTTCCTTCTGAACAAAATATCTTCATCACAAAATTCATTTCATGTCATGGCTTATGAATACTTTTACAAATCTTTTCTATTGGTTTTTGTTTTAGCCTTATCATTGTCAAATCAATTTTTTCCCGCACTAATGCAGGATTCAAACATTTTTCCTAAAACTGCTTTTGTGGGAAAATTATTGTTGAGAGTAAACATGTATCAAGCCTATTAAGCTCTTATCCCGAAAATTGCAGATGATTAACATCAGACAATGAAAGTCATATTGAAATTCTTTCCTCTAGCTTATCCAAAGTGTTATAAACATGAATCATGGGGAAAAAGTTAAAGTTACATGGGGACTTTTACACTGCAAGCAAAAAACTCTGAGTTTTGTCAGAAGTTGCTGGGCAAGAAAACATGATGAAAGACTTGAATAATAAACCCACCTCTGGATTGTTTTTTTTTTTTTTCAAACGGCGGCCGAAAATTTGCCAGTTTTTGCAGTGTAAATGCTCGCTCTCAAAACACTGGTGGGTTACTACAATTTTTTACTATAAAAGATTGTGAACTCTCCTTGCTATCACAATGTGATCCACATGCAGCAACACAACTCATACCCACAACAAAAATCAGAATAAGCAAAGACAACTGGTTTTCCAGCAGTGAAAATGGTAGTTCAAAAACCGATGGTTTCTCAAATTGTTTTTTCTGCAATGTAAACGGGCCTATACTGCTCCAAGCCTCCATAGAGTGCAGATAAAATTAAGTTATCAACTATTCTTTAATTCTTTCCTGTGGCTGATTATTTTAAACTAACCCCCTGTTCAGACAAACGAGATTCATCCTATAGCTACATGTGCGTACGAAAACTAGTCTGAAAGTCACATACATGTAATCAATGCCACAAATCACATATTAAACATCACAAAACAAAACCTAAATGTATACCGGTATAGCAAAATGCATGTTGACCAGCATTTCAAACAAAAACAATGAAGAATCAGGATCCCGTTCTCACTAAACATCATATAATATCATATGAAAAACGTGTAACTGGACAGGCCATATGGTGAGCACGCATCGATAACTAGCCAGGTGTCATGTTTTTGACCTCTTCAAACCTAGTTCATATGACATTGTTATCCAGTCTGTATGCTCTTTTTGCTATACGACGATTGCTCAAACATTTCTTCATACAAATTTGCATGGAAATTTCCTCTAGTCTTAATTCTTTCCTGTGACTGATTAAAAAATATTCCATGGAAGGGTAATTATTTGGATCCTAGCCATTAATATCCACTTGTTTCCTCTTTCTCATCTGATATCCATGCCTAATTCAATACCAGTGGAGATAATATCTCACATAAACATATCTGATTTCAAATGTGTAAAGCGATCCAATAAAGCCATGATCTTCAGTTGCAGGAGACTGTTGCCTTGCATTGGGTGTGTTTTCATTAGCCCATGATCATTGGCCAAATACAAGGTTGGCCGGGCTTAGCCCACTGAACTCACCCTGTGTTCAGACTATCGAAATTCATAGTATAGCAAATTTAGCAATACAACTCTCATATACAGCTAATACAGAGATGCCAACCTCTTGACACAAAAAAGCTGACTGAATATCCTAAAAAATCAGATTTTGGAGAGAAAAATCAGATTTTCAGGAAAACTCGACACTACCACAGGCCCGTTAGCCCCGGGCCAGTAAAATTTCAGAAAAATGTTTTACTGGTAAGAACGGTCAAGTAAAATGTTTGCTCTTTCATTAAAATTTAATGAGAAAATTGTAAAGCAAAGTTTTTGTTGGGGTTGCAGTGGTTTACTTGTACATTTTTCTATGAGATTCGGCGGTCTTTATGGGTCTTTATGGGGTTTTATAGGTTTTTTATCTTCTTTTTTTTTAAGATAAAAAAAAATTAATAAAAATCGTATTTTGAGAGGTGATATCGTATTATCGTATTTCACTCTTAATATCGTACTAAATACGATTAAATCGTACTGGTTGGCATCTCTGCTAATACAATGAGTAATTGAAATTGTGTGGTCTGAACGTCATATAAAGTAACATCGTGTAACGAAACACCTGTGTGGGCATCGTATCGAACAAAAACTCAATAAAGAATCAGCATTCCATTGTAGTCTAAACGTAGTATCATATGAAAATTGTATATTACTGGGCGAACTTCGCGTGACTGCGCACTCATCATTGACCAGCAGTCATGTCAACTGACCTCATCAATATAAGTTTCTTTAGTTTATACGATGTTATTATCTAGTCTGTACAGGTGTACGCTCCTTAACTACATGTATACAACGATTCTTTATACGTTTGTTTATACATGTACATGTACATGTTTTGTATAAATATCCTATAGTTTGAACAGGTTATAAGTCACACAGTGAAACAGATTCCACAGTGACTCCGAACAGACTCCAAACCAACAGACTCTTGGCCATCCAGGGGTAATGTACATGTAACTGTTTGTTCGGTCTGTCGTCGGTCCTGGGCCCCGTTTCACAAAACTTGTCACCAGTGACAAAAGACATTTTTTGTTTAATAAAGCTAGTGAAATCCTTGCTTCTGATTGGTTATCAGCAGATTTGTCACTGATTTTTGTCATTGGTCATTGAAAAAAGGCTTTGTGAAACGGGACCCAGGTGTCAATCACACTGGTGTGGCTGAGGATAATTCTGATTCAGGAAAATTAGCCCGTCATAAAATAGCCTGCTAATTCATAAGTGGCTAATTTTTACCACTGAAATGGAAAAGCTTGATCTTAAATTAGCATTGTCACCAATGTAGCCCACTGATTTGCAGTGAAGACTCAATTGCTGCACCATCCTTTTTTTTAATAATTTATGACCGAAATTGGAAAACTGGCTCAGGAAAAGTTTATTATCCAAAGTCTTCCTGGTCTAATTCATGAAAGTGCCCACTATTGGGCAAAATACTCATGTATAACATGGTCATTCACATGGAAGACACACTTGAACTTGTGAAATCCTTGCTACACTAGCACTAGCATGCTCTATTGTACAGGTACTTTCTAAAATAAAAAAATCCTCGTTAAAAATCTGTGCTTAAATTTACATTGTGGAATAGTGCCTCGGGGGTGGGAGATACAAATATTCTTAATAGGGGAAGCTGATTGATGTCATTTCTTGAGCTAGAACTTGCATGGGCTAATGATGAAGCACCTAATGCAGTGCAAATTTGCGCCAGTGCCATTTTGATTGATCGCAATTGCTCTCACCCTGGCATTTGTATGCACACTTTCTCTTACATGTAGCTGGATCAATTTAGAAGGCATTGAAGTAGATCATCCCTGCTAGCTACATGTACATGTACATGTATATGTAGGCTGTTAATTAATATAACAGTTTTTGTTCATAGCATAATAAGGCTGAAAGGTTTAATAGGCAAAGTGTTTTTATCAACTGATCGCTTACTGAATTAACAAACGGAAATAACGTGAAACAAGTAAAAGGGCACTAACACAATTTTTTTTCTTCTTTTGTTTCCAATTTCCCATCTCTATTTCATACATGTAGATTCATCAAGTCCAGTCAACAACAATCCCCTCCCCTCCCCCTCCCTCTAACTACAGTATGAACAGTGTACTCTACCCCAAGGACCTCAACCTGTCAGAAAGATATGAAATATTACATGGAAATTATTAAAGCACAGCCATTAAAGTATCATATTAAACGGTTTCCTGCATACATGTAGATGTCCAACAACAACAAACACTTATGAAAATGGTTTCCTGGTTTTCCAGGGTATATTGCACTAGGCCCATTTACACTACAAAAAAAACATTTAAACATGTTGGGCCATGCATCTCAAATTTAACATTGTTAAACGATGCCTTAAGCATGTACATGTACATTGTACACTTCAAAAACCAGCAGAATTTCAGCCAGAGTTTCAAAAGACGAAACCCCAGAGGTGGGTTTACACGATTTAAGTTTATTGCCATGTTTATGGGTAGTTGCCTCGCAACTTCCAACAAAACCCGGTAATGTAAGAAAAACCCTGCGGTTTTTTTTTCACAGTGTGAATGCACCTATCTTCATACCCCTTGAGAGGAAATGAAAACAGAAATTTAATGCACAGTTCTGAATGCAGTCTTTACCCTACTGCAAAGGCTCATGTATGAATGCACCAATGTGAGTAATGATGACCCTCGGGCTTCGCTACGGCTCGACACCACAATAATGAGAGCCCAAGCGATTCAATTAACATTGGGCTCTAATATTGAGATAATCTACATGCACAATGGTGCAATGAGAAGTATGTGTATAGACCATATTTCCCCTTTATAAGTTTATATACAAATGTACAAATGTAAAGGCCTGTACTACATTATTACTAAGGATGTTCTCTCTTTCAAAAGAAGACAAATGTACATGTAGTTAATAATCAACTCCTGTTACAATTCATGGCATACATTTCCAACACCATGTCATTCCGTAATAAACAATAAACAGAGTATACAAAATTCAATATTTTTTTTTTTTTTTTTTTAATAATAATCTTTTTTTATAGTCCACTCCAAATTTTATTAAACCGAAAATGGAAATTCTTTGTGCCCAATTGAACGTGAGCCCGGCAGCCACTGAGCAGCGCCAGATCGACATTGCTCTATCCTCTTATTGTTGAACGCCAAACAAGGTAGCAGCGACTCCCATCTTTTAACGTCTTTTGGTATGACGCGGCCGGGGTTCGAACCCACGACCTCCCGGTTTTGAGGCGGACGCTCTACTGACTGAGCCAAATGTTGTGAAAATACATCTTGTTAGTTTAATAATTTATCACATCATTGATCTGTACGAAAATTGATTACAGATCAAGAAATCTACAGATCAATCAATGATGTGATGATAATTTCTAATTAAAACGTCTATGATATTCTTCATCAAATACGGCATAGACAATTCTCTGGAACTTTTATTCCGTACCGCTTGGAAATGACATAATCCTGATTGAAAGTCTGCTGTACAGTATGGATGCATTCTTGATTCGATCCACGATGATGCAATGCTACGGAAGTGAATCTTCAATCGGGGCAATGACCAGTGTAATAGGGATCATCTATTATGATATTGTCTGGTACTCTGGTTATTATTAGACTACATACTCTAGCTCTGCTTCAAGGCAGTTAGCAAATTACAGTGTCGGTTTGGGTTCCTAATAACCGACATGCCATTGTCATTTTATTGACTGGATTAAAGTTCAACGCATTAATTCCATCACATCGCATTTATGTACCCCAAGAAAGGGATTCTACGTTGTACATTTTACAAATGCACGTGTAAATTTTGTGAATGTACATGTACATGTATATATTTGTGGTCTGTTAGTTCAATTAAATAATTTCCACTTTCATGTGTGAATGACTGCTTCTACTTGTATGTATGTTTTATTACACATGTAACTTAAAGCCCCACTGCATTACTTGTAGCTACATGTACTTGCTCCCTCTATATAGAAAACAATGCCTAAGCGGTGTCCGTTGGGCCCCCATGATCCTCTTTTTCTTAATATATTGAGAGTTGATGAGATAACCACCTGTCAGTGACCATGCTGGTAGGTCTAATCCCTCCTGGCCAAACTAGTGCAGACAGGCGTTAAAACAGCTCCATGCGAATGAAGGGGGGGGGAAATGTGGAAGGGGCAGGGGGAGCAGAGTAGTATTAATCTTATACATGTACATCTTATTTTCTACTTTTATACGAATGAACTTATTACAAGGGTTGGATGGCCCTTTAAATGAATCACAACATTCACTACACTTAAGATACAATGTTCAATTTCATTACCTCCATAAGTCCACAGGCTATCGGTCTCCTCGTGATAAACAGAAGCATGTCCCGCTCGCTGGCTCAGTCCTCCACTGGCGCCACTTGAGATGAGGAACGTTTGACCCCACCCCAAGTTGCTGTTGGTCGAGAGGCTGCACCCCTCCCCGATGAAGCCTGGTGAACATGCACACTGTTGGACACCCTGGAAAATAAAGAGGAAAAAAATCAAAGAATGACGAGGATATCATTAATAATATATGATTGTTTTATTTGCAGGAACTCTTTAACATGAAATAAGTAAGAGATTGCAGTTTTTCGGGGAGGGGGGGGGGTATTCTTTTTACCAGAATTCTTTACGAGAATTACCTAATGTATGTAATCTACATGAGAGTATCCCAGAGCTAAAATCACTCCACACTCAAATGTATCGTTTTTCTTTCCCACACTGACGGATGGAAACATGTATACACTTTAAGAGAGAGATCGAGAGAGATAGAGCAAGGATGAGAGGGAGAGAGATACCCGGTAAACAAAACTCTTGGAGATTGTACTTTCAGTTGCGCCGCTTTGTAATAACCTACATTGTACCACTAGACATTAAACAAAAGCCTCATCTGTTGCTATCTTCAAAGTTTTGTTGAAGACTGACCTTGTTTTCAAGAGCTTTTAAATAGTTTTTTTTGGGGGGGTCTGTAAAGTAGCACTCTCAGGAGATTTGTTTTCATCACAGCGCAGTAGAGTATATTTATACAGTAGCTGCGCTATATAAATTTACCTAATTATTATCACTATTAAAAAATGAGAGCAACAAGAAAGATAGATTTAGGAGTATGAGATAATGAGAGGAATGAAAGAACATTGATAGTGCACAAAGGAATATTTTTAATGTGTCTTGCACTTGTACATGTATATTTCTTTTCTTTCTTTTTTAATGACAGTTAAGTTTGGTGGCTGTATAAATGATTTGAATACAACATTATACAAATTGCACTGATCATGCAATCATGTGATGTGAGATCTCTTGCTATAGTTCTTGACATGCCAAGGTGTCTCATATCATAGCTACTGGAGATCGATGACATCATCTTTTGTTCCGAGACGTCTCGTTATGGTACCTTTGTAATACATGTAGACACTGTACGCCAAATGTATTGTTGGCAAAACATTGATGATAATACAGGATGAAATATGAAACCTGATCAAATCAATGATGAAAAAAAAATGTTACTTTTTTCTTCAATCCTGTACATGAATGTGATATCATCTGAAGCGACTCTAAACATGACAAATAGTGCTATTCTCTTTTGACCCAAGACAAGATGATCTGGCAATAATATGTTTACATAAAAGCAAATGTTAGCTTTTTAAATCCTCTACCGTTTCCCTTCCCTGCCGATGATGATCTTTGCTCTTTAATATTTGAGGATGATGTCTTTAGTGTGGTGTACATTTGTAGATCTGTGTATTCTTTTTTTTATCTCTCCTTCACTATTTTTCTCTCTCTCTTTCTCTCCCTCTCTCTCTCTCTCTCTCTCAGTCTCTCTCTCTGTACATGTATCTTCTTTTCTCCTCTCATTTCTCTCTCTGTTTCTATTTCTCCTTTTCTTGCTCTCCTCCTCCACATTTACATGTACATGTAATCTCTCTAAATGTATTATTTCCCCTTCTCAAGAAAATCTTGCTTTCATTCCTAACAAACTGGTACTCCCTCAATGTACTGTACATCCCTCTCTCCCCCTCCTCTCTCTCTCTCTCTCTCTCTCTCTCTCTCTCTCTCCTCTTCACAATCTCTTTCTCCCGAACTCAAACCAATTCCTACCACAGGTACACATGTACATGTATGCAAGGACACTATCAATAGGCCATAGTCGTCCATTGATCTGTTTCAATCAGTCTATTTTGTAACAGATCTCAACTGTCAATAGCTTACATCAGCAAATTAAAGGTCGTCTTGAGCTCTACGACAATACGACATACATGTATTACCACTACAACAAAATAATAAAAAACAAATTATCTCACAGAACTAAGATATTTATATTTCTATGACTACAAGTTAAAAACTGCAAATATGCATGTACATGTAAATACATTTGTAAATGATACCTGCCATATCATTTTCGTACAAGATGAAAGGGAATCAGCAAGTCTTGGAGACTAAAATCACAGAGTATGGCTGCTAGAGAGGCTTTAAGAAAAACTGACTGCACAAGCATTGACCATACAGCCACCTGATTAAAAAATCTTCATTATGCACATCATTGTGTGAATCAGCAAAGTTTAAAACGTAGAAATGAAGAAGAAAATCTTTATCTTATACATGTACATGTACATGTACACCTGTACATGTTGGTGAATTATTAAAGGGAAATCCAAGCCAAATAGACAACTACTCTAAAAGAAAGCAGAAAAATCGGAGAAGCAAACTGATGAAAGTTTCAATGAAGTGAAAGAGGATGTCATTTAACATTGAATTCTGCAAGGATGTACAAAATAAATGCGTTTAAAGACGAATATTGATGAAAGAATACAAAATTTAGGTTTTCTACGTACAACAAACCCAAGTTGGGTATTCTTTCATCAATATTCGTCTTCAAACACATTTGTTTTGAGTATTATATGACATCCTCTTTCACATCGTTACACAATTTAAGTGAAATTTTGCCATCAAATTTGTCAGCGAATTTGGGGCTCCCAACACTTTAGAGGAGCTTTAAATATTACATCATCATATCACTGTATCACTTGACTGATTTTAAACTAAAACACTTGTCTGCAATGCTATACAGTGAATCTCTATGTATAATCAAGACCAATTCATTTGCACTCATCATAAAAGCAGACTGTACAGTGTGACCTCCAGTACAGGGCTTGACGCACACACTCAGTCCCCGTTGCTAAGCACATGCCCACTGTTTAATTGTTTGCCAAAGTGTCATTATCACGCAAGATCCTGTTTATAATGCAGGTAGACTCTCCCAGGTACAGTATCAGGTTTCAATTAATGAAACTCAGACTCCATTGAAAGTACAAAGTTTCCAGAAAACGAACCTGTTGGAATGATGACTCTATTTAGAAATCAGATCAGTGTTAACTTTTGTTTTGTTTTGTTTGTTTGTTTTGTTTTGCTCACAGAAGATCCTTACTAATTTACATGTAAAATTTCCTTGCAGTGATTATCAATGTCGTTTTTAGCAGTGTTCATTTCCAGTTTTCAAAACCTACATGTACATGTAAACAGGGCCAATCTAGATGAACATGTACTTGTATTAGCATACACTTAATGTACATACAGTACATGTACCAGTACATAATGTGGGTCTATGGTATATGTATTTTTCAGCTTTCCAGAGCACACTGCTCATGTTTACATTTTTCATCACTGCATCAGATTTACAAGCTTACATGTACATGTATACATGTACCGCTATTAGTTCTTGAGATATCGCGATGAGGCCAAATAACAAAAATAATGTGTTTCTCGTCCGGACTTTTTTAAAAAGGAGGAGGCAGGGCATTACAATACTGTATTTACTATTTTGCAATTTTTTGCTATTTTTTTCCAAGATGGCTGCCATGCTAATTATAGCTGGCCAAGCCTATTCATTCACAGATATTGTGCTATGAGAGTATGCAATGTACATGTATGACAAAACAAATAATCACTTTAGAAGCTATTTAATAAACAAAATGTATATCACAGGCTTCTTTTTTTGTTGGCTTTTTCTTTGCTTTTTTTTCTGAATAGTAAACAGTATTTTTTTTTTAAGATGGCGGTGGCCAACATGGAGGCTGCCAAAATGGAGGCGGGCAAGGACAAGAAACACTTCATTTTTGTTATTTGGCATAACAAGGCTAATACATACATGTCCACTGAAATTTCATATATTGACCTCTTTGACCTTTGACCTACATGTACTTACTCCAAAATCTGATCAGATCGTATTCCTATGGCGATACTCATAACAATTAACAAGTTTGAAGTTCATACCTCAAGTGGTTCTTGAGACATCGCATTAACGAGAAAGTGGGACAGAGGGACAGACAACCCGAAAACAAAATGCCCACGACACCACTTGCGGTGGGCAGAGGCATAAAAACAACATAAAACCGCATGCATAGAACCCAGGTCTGACTTGGGTTCCGTGCAGGACCTACATACATGTAATCCATGCATGCATATATATACAGGTACATGTACGTCACTACGTCAAGTAGTCTAAGCACAGGTCGGGTTATGTTGTAGCTCAGTAATATTTACAGCTCATATTTTGGAACCCCTACAAAGTACTATACAGTACTGTACATGTACATGTACCTTTTGGAAATTATTGGAATAATAGTGCTCTAAACCACCTCTTTTCTCTTGCCAGCAGCACGTCCACACAAGCATGATCACCGGCCAGCATCTCATTTGTTTGACAAGTGTTTGCATACAGAGAGGGAGGGAGGGAGGGTGAACTGTTGAATACATTTGGCTGGTACTATGGTAGCCCGTTATATGCAAAGTTTGCAGTGGTTTGAATGAGGTGGTTCCCAATGTTCAAACAAACAATCTTTCTATTCAATAACATGAGATTGATAGCCTGTTCACACTAGTCGTACACTGTATATTGAAACGTTGTATAAGGATTTAATGGGATCCTACAGTGTAAATGTGAATAGAGCAGGTACATGTACAGTGTATGTACCCAGATGCTGTGTGTCCAGACAGGTGGTGTACATGTACATGTACATGTACATCTGGACAGGTGATTTTAAGAAGTTTACATGCAATATTTTATAAATCTTTGAATACTTGTTAGACAATATTATAAAAGACAAAGAAATATGATGGTTAGTGCTATTTTAAGCATACTTTTCTATTTAAGCCTCGGGACACACAACCCCCCAATCATACTATAGCATTTTATAGCCTACAATACATACATGTACATGAACTGTACATGTTCCCCTAGAAACCTTTGAGGTTTTTCAAAGGGCCAAAGTGAAAACAATGGCCTATTCAGTACAAATACTTTACACAGCATTTGTCATACAACACAAATTGTTGAAATTGAACCAATTAATACAAAAATGTTTTCACAGAGCCAATCTAGAGAGGCCTTTCACATATACTGTACAATATACATGTACATGTATGTATTGACAGTCAAGCAAATGGCTTGAATACTTCCAAGGTACACTTTAGCTGACAATGGCTTTGGAGGTCTTCAAGATTAAGACTATCGGCTTGCCAAGATCAAATTCTGAATCATCACTCAACATCACAAGTGGTTTGTCTGCGACGGCCGTGGCGACAAGTCTCCTTTAGCCCAATATAGCTCTATACAGTGCGCTGTATCTTGGCACCGTTCACATTAAACACACAATAATGCAGACGTTGATATGTCATACATGTAGATGTTCAGTGTGTACATGTACAAGAGCTGTATTTCTGTATTACACTGTATACAACTGTATGTATGTTTCATGAAGCTCCTGGCAGTAATACAATGAACGCAGAGGTTCAAATTTCATAATCACTAGATTTACTGCTCAATTCCTCACTTCAAAGGAATTTTTAATCACTCAATACAATTGTATGTTGAAATTACATGTACATGTATATATTCAAGCACCCCCTCAAGGATTTAAAGTATTTAAATCTGAGTCAGAAATACAATGTAGACAAACATGATAGGCACTAACTAATTAACGTCAAGCCTACCGGTACTTGAACCAAGAGTTGAACTTCCCTCTTTAATAATACAAAGTCATAACTTCCTTGACAAAAATTTTGTACTACCTCAACTTAAGTTTCAATGTAAACAAGGTCCATGTACAAGTACAATGTAGGTTGGTCTCCTACTTTTTCGAACAGACATTACATGTATGGATCATGTACTTTCCCTCATACAACATGCACTTTCCCTCTGTTTTCCTGTTCTACAAATCTTACAAGTGAACAAGGCTATACACAGGAACAGGTTCAAGTTTATGTACAGTGTAGGCCTACAGGGATATTCTTGTATTAAAGTACATGTACATGTACACTCTACAAGTTCACACCGACCAGTTTAACTGTTCATGTAAGACTACAGTCCATGCAATGTATACTACATGTACATGTACATTTACATGTACAGTACATACATGTACATGTATCTTATTCTTGTGGATGTGAACAGGGTCATCCTGCACTGAGAGGAGCAGACACAATGCACTTCCCTTCCTTCCCACTTTGCCTACATGTACATTATCATGTTGTAGGGCCTTGTACAGGGTTTGTACAGTGTATCATGTGTTTAATAGACGGATTTATACTGTATATTGTATTCAAAGTTATAGATATTTCTTTCCAGGGGACCTACATGTACATCAACCTGTTATTAATTAATGAATGAACTACAATTATACTTTGATTCCAGTCTGCATACATAACTTGTTGCTATGTCGGGCAAACCTTGAGCAAGCTTTCAGGTTGTTATTATGAACAACCTTTGAGAAGTACTGTATGCATAATAGTAAACCAGTCTATTCTCATGGGTGTAAACAGGGCTGCACTGCACGAGAGGAGCAGACATACTGTACACTGTATAGTGCACTTGACTTCCCTTCCTTGCACTTTGCCTCTACGCTTTCCTCTGTATGCTGCTTGCTATTTATAAATAAATGCCTCTTTAACAGAGCACAAGTGTTTCATAGGACTGATCATACAGTACTAGCTACATGTACATGTAGATCATGTTAGCTTTGATGTACAATGTACATTTACTTTCTTGGCAGCTTATGAACTTACAATAAGAATTATAAAATTCTTTCTTGTATCATGACTGTGCATCATATGATTGTGGGAATTATGGTAACATTATGCTAAAAACTATGATTTTATTCTTGTTCATTTTTGTACACTGTATGTACAGTATATATAGATCTGCATGTTTAGGCAACAGGAACTTCTAAACCTCATCACAATTTGTGTTTTTATTTTTCTGGCCTCCATGTAGAATGCCTATTCCTTTAAAATCATTTCCAGTCAGAGCTGCACTTGTACAGGCAGTTCAACCTCTTCCAGCTGTTCCCTTTATACTCTACAGAAATTACATGGACATTGTACCCGGAACTATTAAACATGGGCTCGACATGTTCAACAAGGATTCAAAACACACACAGGCCTAAAAAATTGTGCTCTGGACCCCCTGAAAAGAGCCAGCCTATGAAGGAGTGGAACCCTGCTTTTCCTACAATGTTCAGTATTAGCAAAAGTTCTTACCGATTGTTGGCAAACGCCTTGATTCCATTCCGAGCCGCACTCGTACGGGCAGCTAAGTCTCTCGCAGCCGTCCCCGTGGTAACCTGAATTACACACGCAGGAATGGTCGACACACGTCCCATGGCCCGAGCATCCATGAGGGCAGTCTTCGATGGTATATGTTGCATCAAAACCTAGCAGGTTATAGTTACGGTCACTGTACATGTATATCAGCATCTGAAACATACAGGGAAAGGAAAGTGTACATGTAAAGATGATCGACCAAAAGAAATTCCGATAGTTTCCAATGTTAAACAAAAATTCATGTATGATCTGCTTGACATCATCGTCTCATACATGTAATAGTTTTTACTACAGTCTGGGCTGGACACTAAAAAGTGCACTGACACATGGGCACCCAAAATTTACATAAGCCCCAAAAAAAAAGGAAATTATTACATACTCTACATGAACATGAAGGGCTCGTGCATGCAAACTGTAAAAAGTTGGATCTTGACCCCCTTCAAAAAAAATTTTAGTATGAAATTTCTATTTTTAACCAAAGCATCGAACATACATGTGTACACGATCTGCTTGACATCATCTGAAACATGTAGGGTACAGGTTTGTAGTACATACATGTATGTATATTTGATGTTTTACTATATTCAGGTTCTACACTAACTGGCACCCAAGACATAAAGTACAATGTATTACCACCTAAAATCTAAGTCTGGACCTGCAAAATTTCAGTTTAAACACAGGGCTCATGCTGCATGCATACAGTATTACAGTATTACAGCCTCTAAAAAGTTCAATCTGAATTCTGAAACTCCTCCTGATAAAGGTTTGTGTGGAGCCCTGTACACTAGTGAACTTGTTCAGTTGTACAAGTACAGTGTACATGTGTACATGTACCTGGTTCGATATTTGGTTGTTATAAAATAAAAATATTCACATGTTCTGTACATTGTACAGTTACTGAGCTGTAAAGTTATCAAACTAGAAACTACATGTATCGACCAGAACCTTCTGCAGTAAAAATGTGAAAACTGAGCAGTTTTCACGGAAACAAACTTTGTGAATTGCAAATATTCAGTGCTGTGCAAAACACATATTTTATGTATTTACAAAATAATGAAATTTCACTCATGAAATGTAGTTTACAAAGTTTGACAGTCTCAGGTTTTTATACAGAAAATTTGGTGCGTTTTTTCCACAACAAACAAAGCACAACTCACCTGGCCAGATTCGGCCAGCAACGTGGACGGAATAGAGTCACCACTGAGAGCAGCGATCATCGGACTTTGGTGAGAATTGCCATCGTACACACTGACAAAGTCGTAGCCGCACTCGGTGGCAAATTTCGTGAATGTCAACATGATCCTCATATCTGAGCTTGGAGCTGGGAAGAGAAAGAAGACAATTATAAAACATTTACAGCAATTAATCTCAATTTCAAAAAATAGCTTTCATATTTTATATTTGTTTTCATGATAAGCACAAGACACAACTTGACACGAGATTACAAGTACAATGTACCTGTACAGTGTGTACGCCTTGTACGGTAGACTTGAGTAATCACGGCCCTCTTTTAACTTTTTTTCAAATGTTGCGTTAAAAAAGTTGTAGACCTGTATACTGAAAAAATATAATTTCATATCACTTTGTAGATCAGAGGCACTATTAAACTTTCAGTCCAAAATGTACATGTACATGTACATGTACATTTGTAACTAGGTACTGTATTTTCATGAATTATTTAAAAATAAACAAATTAAAATGCTAATTCTTGACAGATCATCTACTGTACGCTGTAGCCCAGATTGTCAAATTAAGAATAACATGGGTTGGGGTAATTGTGCCCTACATTTAAATACGACTTGTGAACAAATGTACAATATGTATTGAACGCATTGTTGCCATGAGTTTAATACATGAAACCAGTTTACAAAAAAGATCTGCAAATTCTGCATATTGAGCATATTGCATAAAAGATGTTAAAAGTACATGTACAGTACATTGTATACACAATTACATACATGTACATGTATGTAGGCCTATGTTACATGTTCTGTGCTAGCTGTTTTTATGGTGCAGTAGTGAACTCGGTAAACAAAAAATGTAAAAATCTATTTATAAAATGGTGGTACAGTAGGTAATGTACAAAGTGCATCCATGGCTACAGGTACAAACAATGGATTCAATGATTAATGAAACGTCATCTCACTGTACTGTACGTACTGTACATGTGTCATAGAATACTGACCTACATTTGCATGTATATTATCATCCATAAAATACTATTATCATTGATTAGTTTCCATTCCAGTTCAATGCTTTCCCATAAAACCCAATTATCAAACAGTCCAGCTGGTACTGTACGCATTACTGGTCAAGTCTGACATTATACAATGTATGTAACAAGAAAATATCAGGCCTACATGTACATGTAGTATGTACAGTATTCAGCGACACAAGAGAGAGAGATGGAGAGAAATAGAGATAGAGAGGGAGGAGGGGGAGGGGTAGTGCTGTAAGTCAGGCGCCATGTTCGGGTTCGGTTCGGTTCGGCAGAGTTCGGCAATTTTTTACCCGAACTTGGTTCGGTTCGGGGTTCGGTAATATAATAGCAAGCAGCCTAATAGCTACGGTGGTCGGCGCTGGGCAGGCCAGCCGGGCGGGCCCGACCAGCACGGAGGACTTCTGCCCCACTCCTGATGAAAAACACTGCTTCCGACCGGCACGTATGTCACATAAAAAAACTGCTTTAAACGTAACTTTTTTAGTACTTACATTCATATTTCCGTTTTTAATCGTGTTTTATTTGCAGTTTTACAAGAATCATGTTTTCAATGTGAAAATAAATGATATTTTAAAAGATTTGCCGAGACGGTTGTTGTCTAATGTTACGAGTCATGAAAGCTGCCATCTTGAATTTACCGATGTATACACAGAGATAGCAGCCCAGGCTCGTTCGATTGCCGTTATTATAAATGTTTATTTTTAATGGGGTAAATAATAAAATTCCTAATTTTCCTGAATAAATAAATTATAATACTATAATATGTATTTATTTCGTTATTTAGATGGTAAAATTTGTCCGATATTATTACAATTAATTTTTTTTTATTTTTGTATTGTTTGGGTTTGAGCCGAACTTGTTTTGATCAGTCCCTAATAGGCACGTGTATTCTAGCTTGTTTATAGCTTGCGATCGCGACATTGCAGAGGTCAGGATTTGGGATTTAAATGGCGTCAGTGAAGTCGCGCCACGACTGGAGAGGCATGAATCACAAAGGAGGAAAATAGGAAAAAAGTAAATATAGAAGGAGCAATCATGACATGAAAATTAGGTATAAAATGACAAGTTAATAAGCCTGCAAAACGTTAAAAATTTTCTGCCGAACATCCGAACCAGGCCTTTGTGTTCGGTTCGGTTCAGTTCGGTTCGGAAGTGCCATGTTCGGCGAACTTCCGTTCGGTTCGGCGGTTCGGCTACAGCACTAGGGAGGGGGTGGGGCTAATTCACCAACAAAACTTTGAAAAGCGCCATAGCTAATGTACAGTACATGATGTACATGTACATGTACTGTCTACAGGCTCGGCTCGTATCTCCCTGAACTTTCTGAAGTTGGTTTGAGATACATGTATCATGAGTTCAAAACCTACACTGTACAAGTGCCCTTTCATAAAGATTGAAATCTTCCACAGCTGAGATCAATTTCAGCTGGTTATTAGTTTTAATAACCATTGGCTTGTGTGTACAGGTATGTTTGTTTTTTGTTTTTGTTTTTTTTTTTGGTTTTTTTTTTTTTTTTTTTGGGGGTTTCATGTACTGTACACGTACATGTACGTATTTTTTAAAGATGGGTAGCCCTATAAGTTTAACTGAGCACCTAACATTTTACTTTAAACTGAAGAAGACATTTCTTTTAGATACATGTTCATGTTTTATTCCTCCAATGCTTACTATTAATCTTGATTACAGTACATGTATTTCTGATATGAATTTATAAGCATGCTAAGAATCTCATCAAAATTTGACCAAATCATGACGTAAACATTGGCCCCATGGTCTAGACAGGCAAATAGGCATTTAAATTTCTAAAAAATTTGCCCCTTCTTCGGACATGAAGCCACATGCTTTAGTGCCCGAAACAACACTTTTAATATAGTGACATGATAGCTTTCTCCAAGAATTCGGCAGATAATTAAATACATGTACATGTACAGGTACATGTATATCGAGCAAGTACCAGATACTACACCCTGTACATTGTACTTTGTAGTACACAGTACTTACAGATGGCTGAGGTGTGTGTGTTTGTGATCTTGCTCCATGCCCAGCCCCAAGTTCACTGTGAAAGTGACTTCCAGGCCAGGAATATGAATATGAAAACTAGTCTTAACACACAGACTCTGTACAGCTCATATTGCAGGTTCTACCCATATGTATACGTGCCTTCACGGTTGTTTCAACGCAAAGCATGCCGGGACAGATTTTAAGTACGGCAGTAGATTTCACCTTCGCCGCGATCAGCTGTTCCATTGCCAACAACGGGAATGTTATCCTGTCGAATCAACATGACATCATAATCTTGTACAGGATCCGTTATTCTGCAGTGATTTTCTTTCATTCCAGTATCATTTGCACGGTAATAAACCAAAGTCTGTGATTATGTATTTTTATGACGATCCTTCAACCTAAAACACGAATGTTTAGCAGCTTAAAAGGCAAACCACCGACCCAAACTTCACACACACACATTTGAACATATGGGACTACATATTCATACCAAGGAACCCACTCTCATTAGCCCACTTTACTTCGTATTATCAGCTTTATTTTTGAAGGATCGTCATAACAATACACAATCACAAATTTTGGTTTCTTACTGTACAAATGATACTGGAATGAAAGAAAATCACTGCAGAATAACGCATCCTGTACAAGATTATGATGTTGATTCGACGGGATAAAAATCCCGTTGTTGGCAATGGAAAAGCTGATCGCGGCGAAGGTGAAAATCTACTGCCGTACTTAAAATCTGTCCCGGCATGCTTTGCGTTGAAACAACCGTGAAGGCACGTATTGTACAGTTGTTACATACCATATTTCTATGTACAGTACATCATGTATGACTGTGTGCACAGTATGTTAAAAGTACATGTACAGCTGTACACGTACATCAACATGTACATCTACAGTGCGCACATGTATGCAGTCTTATTTTGTGAATCCCCTGGTAGTGGTATACTATAAATGCAGCTCTGTACACTGTACATGTACATGTACCTGTATTAAAGTATGCAGGGAGCTGTGGCTTTTTACTCCTTGGTACAGCCTTTACCCCTTGGTGGAGCCTTTACATACACATGTATGCAATACAAAGAGACTATGAAACTACATGTACATGTACCTGTACAGTGTACAATGTACATTGGGAAGCAAAGGATGAAAGGGACCCTTGTTTACACTGTAACTTCTTGGTGCAATAATACAGACAGGAGCAGTGTTCCTGAAATGAATATGATGTAATGCAGAGATCCGGTCCACTGTGTATAGATCTATTAAAAAGGGTTTATCCATGCCTGGGTTACAATCAAAAGTAGTCTACACTGTACATGTACATGCTCAGTATATGATGTATGCAGAGTCTTGCAGTTGAAGCCCATTCTCTTTAAAGGGATCCGGTAACTTTGTCTCAGATTCTGAAACAAAATCCTGGATTTAGCTCACGCTGCAATGATAATTATAAACCTTTAGGTCAGTCAGGAACCCCATGACTTTTAGTTTTACAAGCCGATCGCATGTCTGATTATCAAGATATTTATGATTGGAAATCAAAACCAAATTTTGCGTTTTACTAACGGTTTTCATAACACTACAGTCTATTGGGGAAAACGAGTACCGGTATGGTATAACTGGTCACTCAAAGACTTTCATTTTTGAGGCACTTCTTGATCATTTTGAAGCGCAATTTTTTTTAGGGCTTCAATATTACACCATATCACAGACACTGATAACACAGGGCCATGCATCTCAGATTTAACATTGTTAAACGATGCCTCTAAGGAGAAAGGTGCAAACTTGAAGATGTACAGTACATGTAAACATTGTACAGCACATTTTCACAGTACATGTACCAGTACCCTACAATATTGGGTTCATGAATGGATAATTTTGGCATTTATTTGTAGTTGTTGTAATTGTTTGGCCTAACAAAGTGATTAGATTTGCAAAAAAGAAGTGGAAAGAGGAAATGACATTCACCGAAAAGCAAGTCATATTTACACACAGACATACATGCAGGAGACGCTGTTATTTATATGTACCAGTACATGTACAGTAAGTATACTCAGGGAACTGTAAATGTTTACAGGTCCCTGGACCCTGGTGCAGTGTACATGTTCAGACTGTACAGTACACGTACATTGTACATGTACCATGTAGTCTAGACAACTCAATATCCTCATCTTTCACCGACACTAACTCAGTAATTTTCATTTACAATCTAGATATTTACTGTACATTACGAGATTTAATCTTGAAAAATCAGCATAAACTCTATGTGATTCTGTGAGATTATGTACTAGTTTCTGTCATTACCAGAATTAAATCCTCGTTCAGATATACAGTACATGGCTGATTTATTTTATGATGATGTACAGATATTATAAAGTGTAATACGCTTCACAGTTCTGTACTTCTGTATCTTATAACATACTGTGGTCTTGAGGAACGGGTCTTAGGCCAAAAAAAAAAAATCATTTGGTTGTCCTCGACCGCCCGCTCCTCATTTTCGGCCCGCTCGTATTTTTTTTTTTTTTTTTAGATTTTTTTTTTTTAAAGAATATACATTTATTTTGGAGCAATTTTAAACGCCAAACATACCATTTTATGCATGTTGCAAGGATCAAAATGTATCCCGTCGCCAATTTGGTCCTTTTAGTACGCAATTATGTCTTTAATAGAGAAGAGGAGGGAGTTTTCGGCCGGGTGGCAGTTTTCGGTGGGTCCGTTGTATGCGTGGTAAAATCACTTTAAAATACATAGCATAATACACATATCACACACATACAAAACATATCAGAGTCACAGGAGAACCACATTTGCAATAGAAAATGTATCCTTAAATATCACATTTTAACGATGTAATCGGCAGTCCCGCTACCTGAATCTGAAAAATCGAATATCTTACGCGTGTCTGTAAGGAAGATGGGTACCAAAACCTGAGCTGTATTTCAAGTATTTTTCAGATTTAGATCACTATTTTCGTGTATCGCAAGATCAATAGTGTCTCCACGCACGTATTAAATCATTGCAGTCGGATCACCACAGGGATAGTTTTGGCGCCCGAGCTCTGGCGTGGGATACCTGCTCCGCCGCACAAACAAACGACGCTGGCGAGCGAACGACACGCGCGCGCGCCCCTATAGATGTGCGTGCGTATTACATACAGACAAAAACTGCCTCGCTATAGCCGAAAACTACCTCGAAACAGCGAAAATGAAAATGAATATTGACATGGCAATTCATGATTTTTGGCCGGATTCTTTTGTGTTTAAATAATAATAATATTGGCTTCATGATTTGAACAAAAATGAAAATAAATAGGGAGAAATGAGTCCATATGAAGAAGAAAACAAATGGAAAAAAAAAATAAAATAAAAAAAATCCGCCCGCCCGCCCCTACTCCAGAAAAGCAATCGAGGACAAGCAAACAACTTTTTTTTTTTGGCCTTATTAAGAGCGGTTTGGAGCGCTCTAACGTGCGAGTGTGAACGGAAGCGTACTTTGAACGGAAGTGAGCTAGTGACGTTCCGCGCGAAACATGTAGTACGGTACATACGCTTAGTATTCCGCGAAAAAAATTACCCGCTGACCTGAGCTGCCATAGCAACAAGACCACTTTGACTCGTGGAGCGGTTTGAGCCATAAAAAACTGCTCGGAGTGTGAACGCTCGCAAACCATTCCTCAAGACCCGTTCCTCTGGAGCGGTCTAACTAAGACCACTTTCAAAGTGAGTGAGAACGGGGTCATAGATAGAGCTCAGTGAATGCATCCAAGCACTTTTGTTTTGCGCAGTTGCCATTTAATTACACGTAAAACCGTGCCATGTCTGAACATGCCTTAGTTATAGGATTATCTTTACAAATGGATGACCAATCAAATACATGTACATGTAGAAATAGTTCAATCTCCATTTGAATAGAAAAGGTGTCTCGGATTTTGTTACTGTAACGTACACTGTACATGTACATGTACAGGTATGTAATACATTTGTGTTTTTTTAATATAAAAATATGTATTAGATTCCCAGGCTACTTTTAATCTTAGAACCTACCCTGACATCTCTGAAAAAAAATCTATTTTCTCCATCTTTTCTAGTTTTGACTGAGATGAAAAAGCACTTCAAACGATTTGAATAAAATGAGGATTTTCTATTTGCTGCAATCATGATGTAATTATTTTGTTTTTTGACAGTTCTATCTTTTTTTGAATTATTGTGGTAGCATACACCTGTAGCACTTAAATCACTTATACTTAAAGGCAATCCAACCCTTGTAATCATCATCAGCATCAGTGTACGGAAGTGTGAGGTGATCCTGTTAATAAAACTTCCTGTCGTTTCATCGAGTGGTACTTGAATTTTACCTGATTTATTATTACTTGCATGGTGGGTGGACGCACGTATTTAATTTTATGGAAGCATTCGGTGTTGGGAGGACCAGTGCAAAGCGGAAAAATTAGAGAAACAGAATGGTTCAAGCTTTCACCATTCTAGAATCTACTTCTCTAATTTTTCTGCTTTAAAGGACTATGATTGAAATATTTGTAAAGGGAAAATAAAAATAAACAGCACATTTGTATTTCAAAATGACAAAAGGTCATGCAGTTCTGCAGACCAGTTCTCACCTTGTATTAGCCATTCACACTCGGTTGAAATTGGATAACTCTCGTTTGGATGATCCGAGATAAATCCTTGAAGATCAGTCAATATGGCACGACCAGTCAAGCCAAGTCCATAACACTTCGCAGAACACGCCTGGCTCTTCAAAAACACACACAATAAAACTGTAATTAAAAATGTCTTCCAGTACGGTATGGATGGGAAAATTCTGTGAACTGTCTGTAACATATTCCTTTTGGTATTTCCTGACAAATGGTGTCCTTTCATGTTCCTTTCTGACTCTCGACTCCTTCTTGATGTGCTGCCATCCCGTAAGCGACCACTTTTCCACATCTCTGTTGCTCGACTGTCTCCATTTCTCACCCTCGACAGGCTGCTATCCTCCCGCCCTCGCTGCATACATCTCACATTTTCAGCCAGAGTGAAGATTAAATCCGTGTTTTCTTCACTCTTCTTAGAATAACACCCAGACTGGAGGTGCTCTGAGCATGGATTCAGCTTTGGCTTTGCTTTCGCCATGTTTGTGGCGATGGCAATTCGTCAGAAACAGCTGACGAGCTTATCAACCGCAAAAGCCACCACACACACACAGAAGTCAGACTCAGAGGCAGTCTCGACTCTCGATATAGCGAAAATAAGAATCGCAAGAACGTCACAAAAAGTTTACTTTCCTACCGAAGATTACTCTCCTTCCAAGTCCATCTTTTCCCCATTATATCTGGAGTATGGGCTTCCATTTTATGACGGCTGTTGGAAGAGATTGCGTGATTAATCCAGATAAAAACGTTCCCTTTATCCTCGTTTCCATTTCATAGTTCATACACTTTGTTGCACCTTCACACCGTAATCAATCGCATTACATGCAAGTCGTATATGTCGAAATTTGACTCTAGTACTCTGAAATTAAGCGTTCTACAATTTCAGCATCCGTGTTGAATGTGTCCGTACTATACGACTTATACAAAAGATGGCATATTTCGTGGGCCTTTTAAACTTTTTTAATGACGCCCTCTGCGTTAATTGTACAGATAGTTGAACATACTTTGGGCAGGTAGATTGTCGAAGATTTTCCATTGAAGAAAACTCTCAGTTCTTCTCCTTTTTCTTCTTCTTCTTCTTCTCCTTCTATTCCTCCTTCTTCTTCTTCTTCTTCTTCTTCTTCTTCTTCTTCTTCTTCTTCTTCTTCTTCTTCTTCTTCTTCTTCTTCTTCTTCTTCTTCTTCTTCTTCTTCTTCTTCTTCTTCTTCTTCTTCTTCTTCTTCTTCTTCTTCTTCTTCTTCTTCTTCTTCTTCTTCTTCTTCTTCTTCTTCTTCTTCTTCTTCTTCTTCTTCTTCTTCTAAGTTCTTCTTCTTCTTCTTCTTCATTGCAGGCATCGCATTAAAAAGGAATGTAATATTCAAAAAGCAATATGGCTCTCCCTTTAATTCTTTTCCAAAATAATTATCGCCCCCGTTCCAATTGTACAACTTCGATGTCAGCACGTACTTGGCGCATGTACCACGTCATGCCTCGTGCAATCTAGTAATGCCGGAGGCATCAAATTAAATTAACAAATCAACATATCCTACATGAAATATAATAATATTAGGACTTTTCTATTTCCTGTAATTTCTCGGTTGGGATAGCTTACATTTAAAGGATTTAAAAGGATATAACTCTTGATAGCATCTCACAATTAATCACAAACGGGGTTTTGTTACGCCTAATTCACTCAGGCTGACGGCCGGGCCGAGGCTGCACGGATCATCTCTTTTGATGCTTCACCACCACCAAAAATGTAATTATCCTTCATGAGTGCTATCATTACCATCATCATTTTCATCACCATCACCTTTACCATCGTTACTATATTCCTGCTATATATTTCGTTATTGTATAATCATCACCTTCATCATGGCCACCAATCCATCATCATTATAACAATTTGCCTTCATTATAATTCCATCGTTATCCTCATAATCATATATTATCACCACGACTAGAATCATCATCAGCATCAATATCATCACCACCAACATCATCATCATCATCATCTCCGATCTGATTTACCAAGTCTTAGGGTTAGACTTTTTCCCCTCAGGTGCCGCCTTTTTTAAACCCCCTCAGTCACTGCGAGATCTTCATCACTCATTGCACACAAAATCACTGCCAGTGTTTCAGGATTTCAGTCAGATGGATACTAGACAGAAAATATGTTTACTGCTTGGAGGAGTTTAAAAAAAAAATCTTTTTAAAGTATATGTTGTCTTAATTGAATACGATTGTTTGATGTTGATTGTTTTACCTGACTGCAAAGAAAGCATGTATATGCTTGCAAAGGCGGCGAAGCGACTTCCAAAGTGGGGGAGGGGTGGGGCACCAACAAAAAAGGCACTTTCTGGAAAAAAAAGGGCACCTTCAAAGGGAAATCTCATAGCGAAAATATACAAGTCTTTAGACATTAGTTGATTAGTATATACCCCTATATTGTATTTACATTATCAGGGAGGATTTCAATATTTGTTTCTCTTAATCATATAAGATATTGCTTAAGCTTCATGTTACTTTGCAGTTGGGTGTGATGGTCTGAAAATTCATTTGCGAGCGAGCAAAGCGAGCCTTGAAAATTTTTAAGATTTGTAAGGTCGCAGTGCGAAAAATTACATCTTATAAAGAGGAAAAATCCAATCCTAATGGGGTTATAAATATAAGCACATTCTCATAACGGAGGACTGAAAAGACCTTTGATAAGTAACATAATTATATCTATAAATGCGAGCGAGCTTTGGGGAAATTGCTCTTAGTCGCTTAAAATTAGGGGCACGTTTAATGATGAGAGGAAAAAGGGACACTGTCTTATCGAAAGGGATTAGACACTTATTATAAAAGAAAAGGAGCACGTGTCAGAGTACAAAAGGCTTATTATCAGACGTGTCAGAGGTGAACATGGGGCACTTCTTACACCTAAAAAAAAGAGGCACAGGGATGAAAACGGCACTTATGAGAATGGGAAATGGGCATTTGGCGACGGAAAAGAGGCACCCATCAGATTTTGATATATAGGGGCATTTATGAAAAAGGGATAGGTTCCTTATTAGAAAGGAAAAGGGGCAAGTATCATTGTTAGGGTAATCATCAGATGTGAAAGGGGGCACTTATCACATCTGGAAAGGGGCAATGACCATATATGAAAAGAGGCACTTATGAGAATGAAAAGGGGGCACTAATAATAAAGGAAAATGTGCATTTGTTGAAAGAAAAGGGGCACCGATCAGATTTTAATAGGGGCATTTATATGAGAAGGGGGAAGCGGCTCTTATCAAAAAGAAAGAGAGGCATATGTTAAAATAAACGGGGCATTTATAAGAGATGAAAAGGGGTAATTATGAGAAGGGGAAGGGGATATTATAAGAAAGAAAAAGAGAATTTATTAGGAAGGAAAAGGGGGACGTGTCATAATAAAAGGGGCATTTATTACAGATGAAAAGAGCACTTATCAGGAGGGGAAGGGGCACTTGTCAAAGTAAAACGAGTATATCTCAGAATTTAATAGGGTCAATTACAAGAGATGAAAAGGGGCACTTAAGAGAATGAAAAGGAACTATATTCATAGGTGAAAAGGGGCGTTTATGAGAAGGGGAAGGGGCTCCTTTTCAAATGGGGGCATTTATCATAAGGAAAAGGGGCACTTATTAAAAAAGGAAAGGGGGCAAATGGGAAAATATAAGGTGCGCTTATCCGAGATAAAAAGGGGTGGTTATTAAGAGGGGAAGGGGCACTTCTTACAAAGGAAAAGGGGCACCTATCAAATTTGAATAGGGCGCTTATTAGAGGTGAAGGGGGCGCTTATCAAAAGTGAAAAGGGGCGCTTCTCGTACCTGAAAAGGGGCACTTATGAGAATGGAAAATGGTCACTTTTTGCAAAGGAAAATCGGAACCTGTATGAAGGAAAAGGGGTGCGTGTCAAAATAAAAGGGGCACTTATCAGAGGTGGGGAGGGGAAGGGGCACTTTTAACAATTAATAGGGGCACTTGTCAAAGTAAAAGGGGCACTTTTCCTAGGTAAAAAGGGGCACTTCTTACAAAGTTAAAGGGGCACTTTTCCTATGTAAAAAGAGGCATTTTGGGGTACTTGAAAAAGTGTGGGGGGGGGGGCACTGTTGAATCTCACATGTTATTTGTGCTAGCATCGAGTTTAAATTTTTTTGGAACACGTACATTGGGTATTGGGGACTCATCTTTATGTAGGTGTGAAATGGAACTGAGAATAGGCCATTTTCGTAATGTATAGGCCTAACCAATTTTAATGCAAAAGTCTTTGTGAAGTGCCTCAATACAAGTTATTTCATTCACCTGATAAGAATAATAGTATTTAAATAGTCAGAATGCAACTCCATATATTAAGTGTTGCTAGGTAGGTCAAAATATAATGTTTGTCCAACCTGGCAACAACTAATGTATGCAGTTCGGATTCTGTCTTTTGAAATACTATTATTCTTTTCAGGTGAATGAAATAACTTGTGAGGCACTTCACAAAGACTTATGCATTAAATTTGGTTACATTACGAAAATGGCCTATTGGTTGGGGGTATTAATTTTTGATCTTTTCTTCTTCTTCGTGTCCTTCCTCCGTAGGCTTCGGAGATCAGCGGAATGCTTCTTATTTTTTCGTACCATAGCGTACCCAGATTGAGCTATCGAAGGAAACCTTTTCTGCCTTTATAAATAGTGAGGCAAAGCAATAAATAATCAAAGTATAATTGTTTGTGACGTCTTTGCAAGCTTTTGTAGCTTGTTATGTATGAAAACGAGTTCATATTGGAATCTGGGCTCGCTCAGGTGGTACGAAAAAAATAAGACGCGGTCGGGTCACTAAAACTGGTAGTGAGAGTATATAGTGATAGGTGTATAGGTAGAGCGACAGAAAGCTTATGTAGAAGGCATGGGTAGAATGAATTTGGTGAATGTATTGTAAGGCAATATTTGCAAGGGTAGAGTTGGCAGGAGAGGGGAGCTTAGCTAGGTTCAGGGAGAAGGACAAGAGCTGTGAATTCCAGAGGGTTGACAGGGTTCCACCTTCCACTTGGCCCTCGGACCACAACGAGACCAACCCTCCAGCCATAATCTCAAATGGCCCGCTCATCTCAATGTCAATTCTTTTAAATGTTAAGGAAAGCATTCTTGTACGTGCATGTACGTACACGTATGTAATTACACCAGGATGGTATTGTGTTGTAGATTGATGCAATTAGCGTGGAGGTGTATTGTTAAAACTTTATAACAGAACACAATAGCACGAAGGTCAAGCCATCGTTGTGACAATGGCAGGATTCATCACTGATCAAGACTTCTTAATTGGTTCCACCATCTCCCTGGTTCCCCAGACAAGAAGGGTAGTACATACATTTAAAAAAAAGTTGAATTCTGGGAAAGGTGCAACAAATTTATGAGCCTTTTCACTCTTGTTATGTTAGGGTAGAAGAGTATCATTGAGAAAATGTCCATTGAAAAGGATGGTTCTTCAAAATCAAATGCCCTGATCATATTCGAAATATGACAAGTAACAGCTAAAGGTCTGTGTACCACAATTTTTAGTCCCATATATACTTTTCCATGTAGAGTGCAAGACTCGGCCAGTTTATCGTTTTGATGATTCCAAAACCTCACAATATACACCAATTCACATACTAATGTGCTACTTCATCAATCTTTCCAATTGCTTCCCCATTTTCTTTTACAATGCAATAGGCCTTTTTTGTAATGTAAGCAAATTAATACTTAAGTGCCTCGTTACGAATTATTTCGATCACCTGTTAGGAATAAATGTATTTCAAAAAAATTGCATTTATATCATCTTGTTAGGTCGGGCAAGCCATAGTGTTTGTCCTACCTAGCAACAAGTATTGTATGCAATTTGAATCTTGAGATACGTTTATTCGTAATAGGCGAGTGAAATAATTTGTACGAGGCGCTTCACAAAGGCATATGCATGAATTTGGTTACATTATGAAAATTGTCTATTGTGTGATCAGAGCTTGATTTTATATTTAATAGTGGTGAAAGAACAGGGCTGAAGGAAAATTTCAATTGTAAATGCAAGGAAGCCCCGTTTCTGTCACCTCAAGGAGGCTACAAGTTTGATTTCCCTAATCATTCCCTAACCTTCGACACTGTAGATAACACTCCAAAACATTCCACTAGTGCAGTTTTGACAGCAAAAAGGAAAGTGAAAAGAAATGCATTAAATATAGTCACATGTTGCTCTCCTTGTATCAAAAGATATCCACTGTACATATATGTACAGAATCATTTTGTGTTCTATCCATGATTTCGGGTGATTTGTAGTGTGAATATCTGTAAGGAATGCTAGACAAAGACTACTCCACTAAGCTAGTACACTTCCACGGTGATGGTTTGTACGTTTCAATTTGGTTGCATATTAACAATATTAACAACAGACTAATGCATTATGGGAGAAAAATTGGCTACCGATTTCAAATTATCTCTGTATAGAGGACAGTATGGCCTATATGACAGCATATGAAGTAGTGTTGACCCGCTTAAATAGTAGTTGAAACTTCTACCGACCTTTAAATTTAGTAGGCAGGCTTTCGTTTACTCCTTGGGACTTTCTCAAGCCGAGTGATTATTCACACAGGTTAATTACACAAGTACACACAGTCAACCATACTTGTTATAACAGGCCATTTTTGTAATGCATTGGAATGAAGTCATTCTAATGACAAACTACCAAATCCATATGTTACTGTATTTCAACAGTCATCTAAATAGTAAAGACTGCATATACAGTGTATTTGTAAATGTTTGATAACATTTGCATATGGTTTGTTCAACCCAATAGCACCTCAGCTAGAGTATGCAGTATGTATTCTGGCAATAGGCAGTCGTAACAGGGAAGTGGAAGTTTGTTGCAAGGCACTTGACAGAAGTATACAGTAAATTCAAATGCATTACAAAAATTGCCTCATTTTCCAAGTCATATTCACTCCTACCAACTCCCACTCGTTCAAACTTTCACTGGTCCACCTTCCTGCTTTCTTTCAAAGTACATGTAGTATATTCTTAAGGTTGGATTCCCCTTTAGTAGTCATTGTCCTGACTAAAAATGGATGTGTTTCATATACAAACCCAATTTCAATTAACACACGAGGTATTGAAATTGCCCCGAGTTGATTTTTCAAAGTAGTTGTGTTCATGTTCCTGTCCGAGGTCCCAAATTGTGATATTAGGGACTTTTAGATTTGCACGACGAGAACATAGACTGCTACGTGGAAATCCTTTTAAGGTACTGCCAGTGCCTTAAAAGGATGTACCCGTAGCAGTCCACGTTCTCGTTGTGCAAATCTAAAAGTCCCTACAGTTACATGCATTTCAAATTTGCAGGGTGCCGTCAGCATTCCCATTCATCTAATCAGCTGCAAATTAGCAGCAGATTGGCTGTCCATGACATCATACCAGTCAGCTGACCACAGACTTGTATTTGTTGCTAATTGAACTTTTTGTCCGACTTGAAGGCTTGTACATGTAATACCGGGCAATGCTGATGTCAATACTCATATTAATATCTGGGAATTGGGCTCGATACAATTAACATTTTGAAATCCCATTTTAAATGTAGTTGGGTTGTACGGTGTGTGGTTCAGTCAATGGAATATGTAGTCCAATGTGAATATATCTGTGCTTGTTCCTTTCCTCTTAGGTGATTTTCATCTAGTTTTTTGTAATTTGGCTTGCCTATTACTGGCACAACCAATCATACCTTCATATAGATGTACACAGGGCTCCACCGAGTCCACACTAACCTTTTCGCAAGGGGGTCCTGGTTTGAGTTTTTAAAGTCTGTATAAATCAGTCGTATGTAGAAGAAAACAAAATTGAAATTTCGGGGGTCTGGACTTGGATTTTGGGCAACCATGTGTCCCAGGCACTTTTCAGTGTCGAGCCCTGACATACACTTTACAAACATCTGCAAAAAACAACACGCATACACAAGATATTTTGCTTTTTCTAGCTTTACACCATTTATCCAAAATATCAAGGAAATATTGATACGAAACACAGAGAAATACTTTTGATTCAGAACAAGTCCTCATGTACATACACTCTGTGCTGATATTTAAGTTCTGCCTTATCATAACTCGTAGACAATAGACTTATACAGGACCGATTGAAAGTTTCTGGAGAAAATTTGCATCTAGGCAACAATTTTGAGTAAAAGAATGGATCCAAAAGATGGGTAGGTTGATACGCTGGACAAATGGTGGTAGGCTGTTGTTGCTGTTGCTGCTGCTGCTTGTTGCTGTTGCTGCTCCTGCCTGTTACTTGGGCTTCTTCTTGGGCGCAGGTCATTGGAGTGTCCGCACTTCTTCTTGCGGCAGTTGGTTGCACGGGGATGAAGACGGGCATAACATCTGTGTTGGGGAACAATAAATGGTATAGTTCTTATTTGTTTGGGTTTTTAAGAGGATACTCAATGAAAGAAACTCTAGTTGTGTGTGTGTGTGTGTGTGTGTATTGGGTTTTTACAGACGTGTATCAATCAGATTTGATTATTTACATCTGGGGACCGACCTTTAAACGTCACCATCCGAAAGACGTGACTCAGCTTCGAACCTGCTCGGCTGAATCAGTTTGTAACTTCCACTGTTAGCTGGATTACAGGCGCACGCCACAACGCCTAGTTAATTCTATGTCAAGTAGTCTGCTCCCAAGTCACTTTTATGTTAATGGAGAGAGCGTATTTAAACTTGCAGTATCTCTTTAAGGAAGCTTGAAGCTTACATTTTGAATGTAGCGTAGTGATATGGAAAACTAATATAAAGAACACAATATATTTTGGGCAACTGGTACACTTAAGACCCATTGGTGTACATGAACGTCTTTCTATCGACTCACTTTCTGCAGATCTGCTTATCACAGTTGTACTTCTGGGCCAGGAGACGGAGGGAAGGCTCGATCACACCACCTCGCAGACGCAGCACCAGATGAAGGGTAGATTCTGCACAAAGATAATAATATGCCATTATTCTATAGCCAAACTCACATAAATATATGATGTCTCTATGGGCTTACAGAGGACTTTGGATATCATTACCCTGGGTTTAGCTCCGCAACCATAGCACTGTGCATTCAAGGAATAAATCCTACCAGTAAGCACTTACTACACCTGGGTCAAATTCAGCAAAAGTAGATTAATGTCTTGCGGCAGGGATTCGACCCTGTACCTTATGGTTTACAATCCAGAGACTTATCTACTAGACCACAAAATCTCTACGATAACATGATAACTCATCGTTTTTGTGAAATAACTCGAGTAAACATTATCTACCACTGGGCTTCTGTTTCTTTTTTTCCTGATCCCTGTATGTCAAGTCGTGGGCCAGTGGATAAGTCTCTGGACTGTGAAGCACAAGGTACAGGGTTGGAATTAGTGCCGTGATCAAACGTTTAACCGTCCGGTATCCGACCGTCCATGGCACTATCCGTTTTGAATGTGACGGTTTCGTTTACCCGATTTTTCTTTTTTTTGTGTGTAAAAATTTCGAACAAATTTTACAATATAAATAATGAAATAAATATATCTTATAGTATTTTAATTTATTTATTCCGGAAAATTACGAGAAAAATCTATTGAAAATAAACATTTATAAGAACAGTTATGGAACGAGCCTGAGCTGCTATCTCTGTGTATTATAACATGTACATCGGTACATCAATATGACAGCTTTCATGAATCGCAACTTTAGACAACACTCTGCAAATCTTTAAAAATAATCAGTTTATGTCAAATTGAAATCATGATTCTTGTACAATTGCAAATAAAACACGAGTAAAGACGGAAATATGAATCTAAGTAATATTTTTCTTGACAAATAGTTACGTTTTTATGTGAAATTAGTGCCAGTCGAAAGCAGTGTTTTTTATCAGGAGTGCTGGGCGAAAATCCCCCGTGCTGGTCGGGCCCGCGCGCGGCCAGTGCCTGCTGACCACTATTCTTACAATCACCTTGGCAAAAGTGAGTAATTTTCGTTTAACCGAAAACCGTCCGGTTTTGACTAGCGGTTTAACGGAATTGGAAATATCTGTGATGTTACAACACCAGTTGGAATCCCTGTCGCAACACTAATGATCCTTGGCAAGACATTAATCTACATTTGCCACACTCTACCCAAGTGAAATAAATGTGTACCTGGCAGGAATTAATTCCTTTAAATGCTCCAGCACTGTGCTGAAGCAGGGGTAATGATAATGGAGTGCCAGGAGTGGCAATGTGCCAGACATGAGCATTATTAAAGACTCCACTATTCATCTGTGGCAACTATGGATACTGGGCTTCATGCCAGCTTTAGTAAATTAATCAGAATTCACCCAGTTTAATTCTATCCATTTTGGTTGACTCTGGAAGTAATGTGACATGTATGTCCGATGTATGTTGCATAAATTTCCAAATAATATGGCAGTCTAGGCTTACAATATGCAGCAAATAAAGTGTACTTGTTTTATTACACTCTCTTACCTTTTTTCGTTTAAACAACATCCTTAAAATAACCCTTTAATGAAAATTAGTGTTGGGTCCTGGCAATGTTACTTAATTTTTTTAGTTTGTTTGGAAGCAGATGACAGACTCCTAAAAATGTATCAACCTGCCAGCTAACTAGAGTAATTTTAATGACATTTTGGACTGAAAAGGAATTACTGTCAACTGTCAACCAAAAGCGTCTGTGACATGACACTTGCGTCGTTTGTAAACAGCAGCCATTTTCACAGCAAGAAATTTTACAAAACGCAAAAATGTAAAGCAGTATCAGTTGTGATTAACTCTTTATATGCCACACAAATAATATCCCTGTGCTACATTGTATTTATTATGGGATTAATGTACCAAAGGTCTCAAGATTATTGAACTGTTTCCAAGTGCAAGATAGATGCTAATGGGATTGTCATGGAGCTAATTAAGACTGCAGCTTTTGAGAGCCTGAACTCACAAAATTTGCTTACATTCGATGCTCCTGAATATTTCCCATTTTACAATACTTAGCAGTGCTTCTGCAAGCTCCCTACCTTTCTGGATGTTGTAGTCTGAGAGTGTGCGGCCATCTTCAAGCTGCTTACCAGCGAAGATCAAACGCTGCTGGTCGGGAGGGATACCTGGGAGGATCAGAAAATAAAATACAATATTACATACATGTAAGTCTGCAATCTAGTAATGTTAACAGGTGATTTCATAGATGAAAATGAGTGAAATTCAATTTTCCTGACAGTGACACTATGATAAGATTTTAAGCCAAATCCATTGTACCTTCACTGATATTTTTGTTGTTTAAGATTTTTAAATTCAAGACTTATGAAACAAGAAAAGACTAATAATTAGAAAATCGATCGATCGATCGATGATAGCCTGATGTAATACGCAAAAACAGAAATGAAGAAACCAACAATTGTTAAATATGGAGTGAACTTGATTGAGATTAGAGCCAAGTTTCTCAGCCCAGTCTCAAAGGTGCTTGATGATGCAATTAATGGATAATGGATGTTGACAGGATATTACACACATTTAAGTAAAATGTGAAATTTTGGCAACATTCAAAGAAAACAAATTAGAGAGAAATTAACAATTTTCCAGCCAAGAGTATTAAAAAAAACATTAAAAAAAGACATACTGGTTTAGCAAAATAAAACTGGTGCCCCATCCTCGCAACCCACTTGGCTTGCTTATTAAAAATCTCTTGCTACTGCAGAATATCCTATCATGCATCATGACACTGTATTAGGGTCGAGTTTAGGGGGTCAGAGTCAGGGTGGGGGTTACTTGTATGTAGCCTGTTGGGGTATTCAGCAGTTGTTACATAAATTACACATCTTGCAAACAAGGGCCAGTTTCTGAAAGCCTTTGTAACTCAATTCTTTGGCATCTAATATTAGCCACATGTACAGGTATTAAAGAATTTATAACTGTTTCAATGGGATGTGCACGAACTTGAGACTTGAGACGGTTACAAGACAATGGACCCTGGTTGACTACAAAATAAAAGTACCTTCTTTATCCTGGATCTTAGCTTTGACATTCTCAATAGTGTCAGAAGGCTCCACCTCAAGGGTGATAGTCTTGCCCGTCAGGGTCTTCACGAAGATCTGCATGGTTCTCTACGCAGCTGAAAGAGTACAGAGATTGTCAAAAGTTAGAAAATACGTTATTGAATACGAGGACAGTTTCGGGGCCATGCCCTGCACATGGCACAAAAATAATCTTTTAAAAGCCCTACTTGCACTACTTATAGCTACTTGCGCCCTCTATACCTCCAACAATGCCTAAGCGGTACCCGTTGATCCCCCATGATGCCCTTTTTCTTATGTTAATTGGGAGCTGATTTGATGAGATAACCACCTGCCAGTGACGTTGCAGGGAGGTCTAATCCCTCCATACCAAACTAGTGCAGAGGGGCTTTAAGAGGCTGGTACTCATTTTGTATTAGGGGGAGGTGGGTATGTGAATGATCATTTAGGGGTTTTAATTTTTTTTAAATGATGATTTTTAAATATTTTATAAGAAAGGAAAACCTAATAAACAATTAGAGTAGTCTCCACTGTGCGGCCGTTTAGCGAGAACTGCTGATTATATTTTGTATGCAAATACTCACAGAATACTTTAATACTGTCAATGGAGAGTCCTTAATTTACTTATTATTAAATAGAAGGCACAAATAACCTAACTGACCCACAGCGTAGTTAGTATTGTTCGCTTTTCAAGAAGTGCGAGTCCCCTGGTGGGCGGCCGTGCATTTATATGCGTTTCAATTTAAATCCCTAAATGATTATTAACACCGCCCCCCCCCCCACCCCCAATTTTAAAAAAAACCAGAGAGAAATGTCATTTTGGTTTACAACTTACAACCCAATACACAAAAAGAGAATAGTTGTCCACTCATTAAACGGGGCGTTGTGGCGTGCGCCTGTAATCCAGCCAACAATGGAAGTTACAAACTGATTCAGCCGAGGACGCAGGTTCGAACCGAGTCGCGTCTTTCGGATGGTGACGTTAACAGGTCGGTCCCCAGACGTAAATAATCGTATCTGATCGATACACGCCTGTAAAACCCAATTACACACACACAAAAATCGATCTGTATCGCGATACCTCCTCTTCTTCGCTTCGCCGCCGTGCGTAGTTAGAAATAGGATTGCATTGTCCTGAAAAGATGCCTAAAATTCAACCAAATGGGCTTCAGAGTTGACCTTGGACTAGTTATTCTGCACCAACAGACCAAGAAGGTATTGTTGATCATTTTAGTATCTTTTTAAAATTATTTACAGTCTTCTTACACTTTGCATCGTTACAGAAATTTGATTTTGTCTCAAATTAGGGTGTCTGATCGCGCACCCGATGTTGTGTGGTAAAATCCTTCCCATAGAGACTGCACGCAGCCCTATGCAGTCTATGTGCATTACGCGATCATGCAAAATTGGTCAAAGTTTTTATAATTAATTCGAGATTCAAACCTTTATTCTTTGTGATCCTGAAGGTGATACTCAATAAATGAGGTGTCATATGAAAGAGCAGATTAATTCCAATATTTCCAGAGGGGCGTCATCTCGAAATTCTAAAAATATCTTGGTCAAAACAGCTATTTAAACATTGTTTCCTGGCTAACTCGAAATTTGCCACTTGTAAGATATGACGCCCTGGCGATAAGTAGTCCCAGTCGTAAGGAAAATATCCCTACGCTTATTTTTTGCTAGCCCCAGGGATCACAAACAATTACAGTTTGAAAATACCCTTCCCCACATTTTTCGGATCAGCTAAGTAGGGAGGCGTGAGCTCCGCGGCCAAACCCATGATGATAGCGCGTAAAATCTGTGTACCAACCCGGAAGTGGGTGCCCATTGAAGACAATGGATAGCCGATCGGCTCGAGTTGCGCACCATTTAAGCAACACGCGTACGCTTGCACGCGTAGGTGTACGCTTGCATATTGCGCAATTCAGCTGTTGCACTAAATTTAGCAAAACATAACTCTGCGTGTACGTCTTTTTCGTCGATTCTTACAAAAAATGGATGAATATTGTAGGGAATTGAAGGGGCTGTAACTTTTGATAGAAACATCGGTGAGTCTTGAAATTTGAAATGTATTATTCTGAGAGAATAATTTTTTCAATTATCCAACCACAATGGTGAAAAACGATCCAAAAGGGAAAATTGAAAAATCGTTCAGACACCCTACTCAAATTCTCATTTCTTAATTTACCGCAATCCACAGCCTGGCTTTAGGCTCAACTCAAATCTACAGATGATTGATTACTTATTATGTGCCATTAATTTTTGACAGTGTGTTTTGGACAGCGCTCTGCCTCTGCTCAGAAGTGGGCAAGCGACAATTTACTGGCAGGCATGCATGGCCATCGATGCACAGCAATGCACAGCAATGCACAGCATCTGCCATTGCATTGCCATAGCACACGCACAACTCACAGACAGGGCAACATGCACGACATGTATTAGGCCTATTGGCCTAGTGGCTACAGTAAACGACAGAGCTAGAGTGACCGACGACTGCAACTTCAAGAACATTTTAAAAAGTAAATTTCATACCAACGTTCATAATACACACAAGACAATGGGCTTGGACATTCATATGACCATTTTATATATTTTACATATTTAAATAGCACTGACAATAGCATGAGAATAGAGCGATTTTATGTCTGTAACACGAACACGTTTCTTACTTACGTAGAACTCCAATGAAAAAGATCGCATGTAGGGTACTCGACGCTGAGGGCAGCATAATTTTGCATTGCTCTCTAGCTCTCTCTCGCTCTCTCTCTCTCTAGCTCTGCAGGCTCATGTTCAAACATGGTGAAATGCGTTTAAACACTTGATTGGAGGTGCGAGGCAGAGGCGGCGCTCCGGGGGGGGGGCGGGGACAGGGGCACCGTGCCCCCACTTTTTCAAGTACCCCAAAAGTGCCCCTTTTTACATATCTGTTGAGTGCCCCTTTCCACTTCTAATAACTGCCCCTCTTATTTTGACACGTGCTTCTTTTCCTTTCTAATAAATGCTCATATAAGTGCCCTTCCCGTTCTCATACTTACCCGTTTTAATCTCTAATGAGTGCCCCGTTTATTTTAACATGTGCCTAAAGCCCCTTTCACATCCGATAAATGCCCCTATTAAAATCTGATCGGTGCCCCTTTTTCTTTCAACAAATGCACATTTTCCTTTATTATAAGGGCCCCTTTTTTCGTTCTCATAAGCGCCCCTTTTCATATCTGGTCAGTGCCCCTCTGCAGGTGCGATAAGTGCCCCATTTCACCTCTGATAATTTCCCTTTTAACAATGATACGTGCCCCTTTTACTTTTTAATAAGGGAACCATCCCATTTTCATAAATGCCCATTTTAACCTCTGATAATTACCCTTAGTACTCTGACACGTGCTCCTTTTCTTTTCTAAGTAATAAGACATTTTATCCCTTTCGTGCCCCTAATTATCCTCTCATCATTAAACATGCTCCTAATTTCAAGCGACTAGCTAAGAGCAATTACCCCCAAAGCTCGCTCGCTACGTTCGCTCGCATTTACAGATGATATAATTATGTTACGTATTAAAGGTCTTTTTAGTCTTTCGTTATGAGAATGTGCTTTTAACCCCATCAGGATTGGTTTTTTTTCCTCCTTATAAGATGTAATTTTTCGCACTGCGACCTCACAAATCATAAAAATGTTCCTTGCTCGCAAATGAATATTCAGACTATTTCACCCAACTGCAAAGTATGATGCTTAAGAAAAATCTTGTATGATGTATAAAGATAAACAAATGTTAAAATCATCCCTGACAATGTAGAAATATAGGCCTTTACCAATTTCCAAAATATTGTATATTTTCGTTTGAGATTTCCCTTTGTAGGTGCCCTTTTTTCTCCAGAAAGTACCCTTTTTGTTGGTGTCCCCCTCCCCCCACTTTGGAAGTCGCTCCGTCGCCCCTGGTGCGAGGGTCGTGGGTTGTAACTTTTCCTTTGGCAAGACATTAATCTGCATTTGCCACTCTTCGCCCAGGTGTAGTAGAAACGAATTTCTTAAATATGGCCAAAATTAAACTGATTGAATCTTTGTGCAGCACAAAACCGTTTTAACGTACGACCATTCGGTAAAAGGTTCTGACAATCAGACTATTACTTAGGTGATTGCAATCACTTAAGTCGATTCGACAACTAATGATCGTTATTTTCCCATTTAAAGCCATTTTCAAACCCTTTCGTTTTGAGGGAACTGGTTATAAATTAGTATTGTCTTTCAAAAGCCGTTGCATTTAACCTTTTCATTTTTTGGCCTGCAAATGGGACATATTACCGCAAGGTAATTTAATAAGTTCTTGTGTTTGTTTAGTTCTTCAAATTTTATTCCTTTCCGTTCAATTTCGAGCAAAAAGAAAACAAGCAACAACAAAAAAGACAGAAAGAAGCCGTAACAAACTGGCCTTAAAGGGCAGTCCAACATTTGTAATAAGTTCATTTGAACGAAAATAGAAAAATGAGAAACAGAATGACGAAAGATTTAAATAAATCTGTGTGCAGCACTGAAAGTGCAACACTGAAACTATGTCGATCGTGTTGCCAACTAAGTTGGTATTCATAAAACCTTGCCCGGTAGCCTTGGTGGGTAGTGTTAAACTAGGAAAGATTTTAGTTACTAAGTTACTAACTAAAGAATGGAATTCCATGCTCGTGGGTGGATCAGAATCTAATAGAAAGGGAGGAATGTAGAGACAATACTCTATCAAGATATTTCCATGAACTCTTGTCCAAAAGTTTTTACTTGCCAGAATATTAACAGCAGCTACTGATTGATGCTTTACCCTTTAGGCCTAATACTTGTTTCTCATTTGAATAAAAACAATAAGAATCGGCCACCGTCTCTCTCTCTCTCTCTCTCTCTCTCTCTCTCCCTCTCTCTTTCTCTCTTTCCTTATAGTTTCTTTGCATTTCCCTTTTTCATTTCCCCCTTTGTTAGTGCTGATTTTATTGAACAGCGCCATCTCTTGTAATAATCGAGAAAGGGGCGAAATAACTTTGTGACAGCATGGAGTTTCCCCGGAGTAGATTTTCTTTTTCTTTCAACTTTTGGTTTTGTTAGGTACCGTACTAGCTTGAGTCACACTTTTGTAATTTGGGAAGGTGAAATGATTCATGATAAAGCACAGTTTGAACGTCCGTTTTTCGCTTGGAATCAAGTAACAAAATAAAGGCCATTGAACTAAATCAACATCGTGATTTTTTATTGGTAATCGAATGGAGATCTGCTGAATCCGGCTCTGATACGAAGCATGATGAGAGCTCAAGCTAATGTCCATGTAGATTAGGACCTACACCCTTTTTTTCCTCTTGTCCTTTTCCTTATCCTTATCCGATCTTACTCTTCTTCTCTATATAGTCGTTCTCAGTTTCCTATTTTCCCCCTTTCTTTTTCTCGCCTTTTTATAAATCTTTCTCTTGCAGTCGTTTCTTCTCTCCCATTCATTCTTTTTCTTTCTTCAGTAGAATATCTTTAGTGATATTAATGTACTTATTGTTCCTAAAGTGTTATACTATACCACTGCTGGGGCTCTCGTTGTGAAGGCTCCTAGCAAATGTGCATTTATATAAATGCACTGTGCGAAACGTTGTGTAATGCAGTACTTTTACTCTTTGATTGCGGGGGTGGGGCAAATTTCCAAAAGAAATGATTTTCCAATGGCAGAACAAAAAATTGTTTAGGTTATCTCGAGTGTTAGGGTAACCTTTATTACAAAAATTTATCCTGTTCTGAAATATGACCTTTTCATTCCCTTCCTGTGACAAATCTCTTCCCGTACTATGACATTCGGTGATAAACTGATTCGTTGCCAACTAGTGATTTAGAGGTACTTTACATAAACTGTAAATTTCATGGAAGAAATAATAATATACAAATATACACTGTCTTGAGAGGTTCTGGTTAAAACTATGCGCAAGAGGTGACTCCAATAATACTATTTGCTGAGGGGCGCAGCCCCGAAGCAAATGGTACTTTTGGAGTCACCGAGACCCATAGTTTTAACCAGTACCTCGAATAGAAGGCATGGTATATTTGTTTTATATCCTGCATCAAAAATTTATTTTATAAAAAAAAAAAAAAAAAAAAAAACATTTTGGGACAAAAAAACATTTAGAACAAAAAAAATGTCAATTTTTATCTAAAAAGATTTAGAATATTTTGTTTTCATTAAATTAAGATTTGAAGAAAAAAAAAAATTCAATTAAAAAAAAAAATAATAAATAAAATTTTTCAACTCCCAAATAGTACTCCCAAATAGTACTCTCATATAGTACTTTCTAAAAATAGTTCAAATATTTCTGGTCATGTGACGAGCTCTCAACCAATCAAAAGCCAACAAATTTTTGATGCAGGATATAATAATAATTATAGTGCTTATATAGCGTCTAACACTTACTTTATCAGAAGTCTCTAAGCGCTCTACAATAATGCAGCATAATTACGCTGGCTTTAGCAGTGCAGCTGTTACGCGCGCTGCGTTTCAAGGAATAAATTCCTACCAGGTACCCATTTACTTCACCTGGGTGGAGTGTGGCAAATGTAGATCAACGTCTTGCCAAAAGACATTAGTGCAGCGGCGGGACTCGAACCGCGGACCTTGTGATCGACAGTCCGGCGACGTATCTACTCGACCACAACACCTCCAAATTCAGTTGACAACTTGGGAGACCATCTAGTTGCCAACTAGGCTTTATGAATACGGCCTATATTTGCAAACTAAAACTTAGTAAGGTTTCATGAATACCTACTACAGTTGACGGCTACATAGAGAGCATTTTAGTTGCCAACTACGCTTAATAAGGTTTTAGTAATATAGGGCCTGGAAGGTTGAAACGTGAGAAAATTTATTTATGAAAGTGTTTAAAACGGCGGGAAATTGAAGAAAAAAAAATTGTATTATACGCATAACGCATTGGTTGATTTGTGGGTGACGTGTAGGCCTGTATGTCACATAACCCGAATTCGGATCCAAACCTATATAGCCTATGATGTAACTTAGTTCCCGTTTCCATTCAAAATAAAGTTAATACAAAAATCATTTGTGTAGAACTTCCTTTTTTTTTTTTAAATCTCGTGTAGATAATAAAAAGCACTTAATCGAGGCTGAAGAAAAGTGGTTTGCAGTCACAAACTCTTGTCAGTCGTGCATTACAGCGTCTGCAATATGAGACTACAATAAAGCTCTTTTAGTCGCTCCTGACACAACCAATAGGAGCTGGGCTCGTCTTCACTCAATACGCAATAGTTATTGTAATACCAGTAGCAGGGGCGGATCCAGCCGGCGGCAAGGGAGGGGCCGAAAAGGGCCCACTTCGTGCGAAATTTTGAAAACCGTGCCGGCCGATTTTCCGCTCAGTGGGGGTAGTGAGCCGGGCCCCTGGATCCGTCACTGACCAGTAGAGTGTTAAATTCGGTGGGCGGAGGCATTATTAATATAATGATGATGATGACGATGATTGTGATAATGATAATAATGACGATGATGGCTATGCACATGGTAATACTGCACTTTCAATTCATTCGTACTTGTTTAGCCTGGCAGCTTTTGTAAAAAATGTCTTTTTTTTTTCTCATTAAAAAAATAAATTCAAAGAAGAAAATGGTTCGTGTCACCTCCAATCATACGCCTGTCACAAGAGCGGGAAGTCTAATACATGAAATATCACTCGATCCCGGTCAAACAAAGAGACCCCATTTATATTGGGGAGCTCAAGATGTGCTGTCATTTATTACTCAATATCTAAAGAGATGATATGAAAGGATAAAGCATGACATATATTGTTATGTCATACCAATTCGTGCACAATTCGGAAGGTCTCTTATTAGTTGTGATTTATATTAAAAGAGATATGATCAGTAAGTAGCATATTCTCACATCTCTCTGGCAACATTATCAAGGGCTACATGATCTGATACAGAAAAGACGTCACAAAAAAATGTGGGGCCTACCACCTTATTCTATAAAAGGCTAATATTATTCATGATTCGATTGGACAACTATGCAGACAGTGAAGCCGGTGAAGTAGACAGCCTGAAGAGTCATTTGGACAATCTATTGTGTTTCACGTGTACTGATAGAACATTGTGAAAGAACCTTTAAATATGAAATATTATTGAAAGTCAGATTCATTGCAAAGGATTCTATTTGATCAGAGGCCTGCTCTTCGGAAGGTGTATGTGTATTCGTGTAATGTTACTACTGAATCCATCATTCTGAACGTATTTGTCACCCAAACACGTTAACGGAAGTATTGAAAATTGTTGTCATCTCCTGTAAAACACTTTAACGTAGACTGGACTAACATCATGGCCCTGTCTTATAAAGAGGAACTGCAAACTTGCGATTGATTACTCGCAACTCTTCATAAGACGGGACCCAGATGCAGATTATTGTATATACTTCCCCGAGGAATGTCAGGCGATGTGATGAATTGTCATGACGGCAGACAGTTGCACTACAAAGTGTACAGATCTACGATACTCTGCTCTGGAAATTCCTTTAAAATGGCTCTAAACGTTTCTGCTAACCTAACCTGTCGGAAAATTAGTGGCGGCTCTCTGACAGAGGTAGACATTATTCTGCTCGTTGTTTTTATCTCAACAGCACTCCTTATTCTTTTTACGAATGTGTGCTCCCTGGTTATCATTTACAGGCACAAAAATGTCTTTGAAGATGTCTCGAGAATTTTTTACCTCTGTAATGGATTGATCGATTTGACAGGGGGTTTAGGAGGATGTCTCAGGTACTGTCTGCAGATATTGTTCGGTTATTGGGGGTTTTCTTGGCCACTGCAAGGGACTTATTGCCTCCTGACGTTTTTCTACACTTGCTTGAATCTTTCTGCAAATGTGCTCTCTTGCATCAGCGTTGATCGATACATTGCAATATCTAGACCCCTTCGGTACCCGTCGATTGTCACTCTACGGTCTGCTAAAATCGGTTTAGCTACCGTGTTTACAACTCCACTAATACTTTTCACCATCGGCCTCGTTCCGCGTTCTCCCGTCAACAAAATATTTTCTTGCCGAGAAGATTCGCCCTCCAGGTTCACTGGAAGTGAGATTGCTGTTACGGTTCTTCTTTTCTGCTTGTCAATTGTGCCTATCGCCATTGGATTGCTTTTGAACTTTAAATCTATGGTTATTTCAATGAGGCAATCGAGAGCTATTGCTGCCCTTGACAGGGCGCTCCCACAAGGTGAAAATCAGAATGCAAGAGGTCGTCCCGTCGACTATAAGGGCGTCAAGACAATTTTGATCATAAGCGCAGTAAACATTGTATCATGGTTTCCTCCTATAGTCCGTTTATTTGACGCAGTGGGCAACCGATTTCTATCTTCATGGGCTTTCGACTGCGTACTTATTAACTTTCATTTGGTTCCGTTCTGGAGCAACGCGCTGATATTCGCCAAGACAAACCAAGTATATCGTCGTGCATGGAGAGATCTACTTCGCCCACCATACCGATGTTGTTCCAGAGACACAGAGACCTTCTAGCTTCTGAAACTGTATCTGCTAACAGATGTGCCGGGGAATGGGAGGGCCGCTCTTTCAGGAAAAGAATTATGAAGAACCTTTCAAGAAAAAGTGTGATTTTTTAAAATCATAATTACACCGTTAAACAATCACATCTTGACCCTCACCCCTAGCGAACCTTGGTTTTGATCCCTTAATGCCAGAAAGTGTAGCCTATTACCTGGCTAAGGGCATGTCCAAGCTACCTGTCCCTTACGTTACAGACAAAATACCTTCCTGCAACGGAGATTCGCCCACCAGGTTGAATGGAATCGAGATTGCTGTCACGGTTGTTCTGTTCTGTTTGTCAATTGTTCCTATCTCCATGGGATTGCTTTTGAACTTTAAATCTATGGTGGTTTACATGAAGCAATCGTGTGCTATTGCTGCCCTTGACAAGGCGCTCCAACAAGGTGTAAATCAGAATGCAAGAGGTTGTTCGTCCCGTCTGAAAATGTATCTGATAGCGGATGAGCCGGAGGAATTGGAGGGCCGCTCTTTCAGGAAAAGAATTATGAAGAACAAGCCGCTAAACAATCAGATCGGGACCCCCCAGCAAATATCATTTTCGTTCCCCTCATGTCAGAAAGTGTAGCCTAGTAGTACTTGGCTATGGGAATGTCCAAGCTAAGTGTCCCTTACGTTACAGACAAAATACCTTCCTGCAGCGGAGATTCGCCCACCATGTTGACTGGAAGCGAGATCGATTGCTGTCACGGTTGTTCTGTTCTATTTGTCTATCGCTTTGGGATTGCTTTTGAACTTTAAATCTATGGTGGTTTACATGAAGCAATCGTGTGCTATTGCTGCCCTTGACAAGGCGCTCCAACAAGGTGTAAATCAGAATGCAAGAGGTTGTTCGTCCCGTCTGAAAATGTATCTGATAGCGGATGAGCCGGAGGAATTGGAGGGCCGCTCTTTCAGGAAAAGAATTATGAAGAACAAGCCGCTAAACAATCAGATCGGGACCCCCAGCAAATATCATTTTCGTTCCCCTCATGTCAGAAAGTGTAGCCTAGTAGTACTTGGCTATGGGAATGTCCAAGCTAAGTGTCCCTTACGTTACAGACAAAATACCTTCCTGCAGCGGAGATTCGCCCACCATGTTGACTGGAAGCGAGATCGATTGCTGTCACGGTTGTTCTGTTCTATTTGTCTATCGCTTTGGGATTGCTTTTGAACTTTAAATCTATGGTGGTTTACATGAAGCAATCGTGTGCTATTGCTGCCCTTGACAAGGCGCTCCAACAAGGTGTAAATCAGAATGCAAGAGGTTGTTCGTCCCGTCTGAAAATGTATCTGATAGCGGATGAGCCGGAGGAATTGGAGGGCCGCTCTTTCAGGAAAAGAATTATGAAGAACAAGCCGCTAAACAATCAGATCGGGACCCCCAGCAAATATCATTTTCGTTCCCTCATGTCAGAAAGTGTAGCCTAGTAGTACTTGGCTATGGGAATGTCCAAGCTAAGTGTCCCTTACGTTACAGACAAAATACCTTCCTGCAGCGGAGATTCGCCCACCATGTTGACTGGAAGCGAGATCGATTGCTGTCACGGTTGTTCTGTTCTATTTGTCTATCGCTTTGGGATTGCTTTTGAACTTTAAATCTATGGTGGTTTACATGAAGCAATCGTGTGCTATTGCTGCCCTTGACAAGGCGCTCCAACAAGGTGTAAATCAGAATGCAAGAGGTTGTTCGTCCCGTCTGAAAATGTATCTGATAGCGGATGAGCCGGAGGAATTGGAGGGCCGCTCTTTCAGGAAAAGAATTATGAAGAACAAGCCGCTAAACAATCAGATCGGGACCCCCAGCAAATATCATTTTCGTTCCCCTCATGTCAGAAAGTGTAGCCTAGTAGTACTTGGCTATGGGAATGTCCAAGCTAAGTGTCCCTTACGTTACAGACAAAATACCTTCCTGCAGCGGAGATTCGCCCACCATGTTGACTGGAAGCGAGATCGATTGCTGTCACGGTTGTTCTGTTCTATTTGTCTATCGCTTTGGGATTGCTTTTGAACTTTAAATCTATGGTGGTTTACATGAAGCAATCGTGTGCTATTGCTGCCCTTGACAAGGCGCTCCAACAAGGTGTAAATCAGAATGCAAGAGGTTGTTCGTCCCGTCTGAAAATGTATCTGATAGCGGATGAGCCGGAGGAATTGGAGGGCCGCTCTTTCAGGAAAAGAATTATGAAGAACAAGCCGCTAAACAATCAGATCAGGACCCCCAGCAAATATCATTTTCGTTCCCCTCATGTCAGAAAGTGTAGCCTAGTAGTACTTGGCTATGGGAATGTCCAAGCTAAGTGTCCCTTACGTTACAGACAAAATACCTTCCTGCAGCGGAGATTCGCCCACCATGTTGACTGGAAGCGAGATCGATTGCTGTCACGGTTGTTCTGTTCTATTTGTCTATCGCTTTGGGATTGCTTTTGAACTTTAAATCTATGGTGGTTTCAATGAAGTAATCGAGAGCTATTGCTGCTGTCTGCTGCTGTATCTGATAGCGGATGAGCCTTAGGGCCGCTCTTTTAGGAAAAGATTATGAAGACATTTTCAAGAAAAAAAGTTGATGGATCTTTTAAAAATCACAATTGAGCCATTAAACAATCACATCGTGACCCCCTCCCATACCAGCGAATCTCGTATTAGAGCCCGCAATGTGAGAAAGTGAAGGCCTACTTCCATGGCTGTGGACATGTCCAATCTGCGTGTCCCTTGCGTTACAGACCAAATCTAAAACTTTAGTATAGGCCTCAAGTTTGATCGATGCCAAATCTTGTTCATAACTCCACAACACTCCACTCGTATAACGTACATTATATGGGTTACTAAATAATTTAACGTATATGCCTACCTTAGACTTGACAACTACGATACTGCGGGATAGTAGTATCTCGTGGTCTATAATACTTTCGCTCACCCTCTTCCCCTTCCCTACCCCTCTTCTCCCCCTCCACTCCCCTCCTCATGTACTGACAATCTTCACCACCCCTACCCTGTTTAAAATAGGAACACAATTAATCCTTATCGTTCCAGTGCCCCCTTCACCACTCACTGTGCTGACCTCGATGGAGACTAGACCATGATTAACGGCAGGGTATTGTACTGACACTACGTTACTTCAGATCTACGTTTACTGCCATGATTCTGCTGCTCAACAACGTTCCGGTGTGTCGACAGCTATGTCCCACAATGCATGACCGACGCGCGCGTGGTGATGATTGGGTATACAGGAACCGGAAATCGCTCTACTTACGGCTTCGATGTCGGTAAAATAACCTGACTTTAATGATGAGATAAAAGTATGATTGGAGGGAGCAGAATATTAACGATATTTAGATATACTGACAGTTTGGCATCATTGACTTCCGGACAAGCAGAAAGTTTTCGTATTTATTGACATCTAATAATTTTCTTTCAGAATTGATAGACAGTAGGCCTTAATCGAGTTTTAATGAGATAAAAAAAGCTTGGCTATGTAGCTATACAAATATTAGAGAGAGAGGGAGGGGGGGGGGTAAGGGTGTCGTAGATTTAGTGACATTTCGGCATAATTGATACCTGAGCATGCAGATAGCTTTCATATTTATTGACATCTCATGAAGTTTCTTTAAGAATATAGACCGTAGTCCCTAATCAACTTTTAATGAGATACCCCAAAAGCAAGCTATGTATGAAAAAATATATATATTGGATAGAGGAAATAAGGGATCTCTTAGATTTACTGATAGTTCGGCATCATTGATACCCGGACATGCAGGTACCTTTCATATCATTGACATCTCGTACGTGTCGTTGCTTCTTTCAGAATTAATAGGGAACATTTATGAGACTACCATGTCCCTTTGTTGTTTATCATTAAACATGGATCGTGTGACCTAATTATTGAGATATCTATCAGTGGCAAGACTGATAAGTCAATATGGCACTTTACAGGTTTTTTGTTGTTGATGCTAAGACACAATCAAAATTAAACTTTTAATTAAAACCTGATGTGCTGTCATCAATGTCAATATCAATGTGACAATGAGATATAATGAATATTCGAATTCGTCTAAAATACTAACGGAAAGGACTACAATAAAGGGTTTTATGTCTCGTTGGACGACCAACAGACATAGAACATTTAGATTGGGGTATTCTTATGTTAAGCCCGTCATTTTTTCGAAGTTTCGAGGCCTTCCATCGTTTCGATCTGTCGTCGATATGATTTAGAGTATATATCTCTTGTTTTTCGCTGCTGCCGCCACAAAACTTGAGGAGCCTAGAGATAGCTTCTTTTGTGAGCATGTGCTGAGCTGGGGGGAAGTTAAATACCACTGTCTCTTGCTAGGTACTGTCAAACTAGAGAGGATTTTAGTTATTAAGTAACTAACTGAGGAATGTTATTCTTTGCTTTTGGGTGGATCCGAATCCATCATTCTGAACGTATTTGTTACCCAAACATGTTAACGGAAATATTTAAAAATGTTGTCATCTCCTGTAAAACACTTTAACGTAGACTGGACTAATATTATGGCCCTGTCTTATAATGAGGGACTGCAAACTTGCGATTGATTACTCGCCACTCTTTATATGACGGTTCCATGATGAAGCTATTTGTATATACCTCCCCGAGGAATGTCAGGCGATGGGATGAATTGTCATGACGGCAGACAGTTGCACTACAAAGTGTACAGATCTACGAAATACTCTTTTCTGGAAATTCCTTTAAAATGGATCCAAACGTTTCTGCTAACCTAACCTGTGTGAACAATTATAGTGGCGGCTCTCTGACAGAGGTGGACATTCTTCTGCTCGTTGTTTTTATCTTAACAGCACTCCTTATTATTTTTACGAATGTGTGTTCCCTGGTTATCATTCACAGGCACAAGGATGTGTTTGAAGATGTCTCGAGATTCTTTTACCTCTGTAATGGATTGATCGATTTGACAGGGGGTTTAGTAGGATGTCTTAGGTACTGTCTGCAGAAATTGTTCGGTTGTTCCAGTTTGTCCTGGACACTGCCCCTTACTTACTGCCTCCTGTTTTTCTACACTTGCTTGATTCTTTCAGTAAATGTGCTCTCTTGCATTAGCGTTGATCGATACATTGCAATATCTAGACCCCTTCGATACCCTTCGATTGTCACACTACGCTCTGCTAAAATCGGTTTAGCTATCGTGTTTACAACTCCACTAATATTTTTCACCACTGGCCTCGTTCCGCGTTCTCCCGTCGACAAAGTATTTTCTCGCCGACGAGATTCGCCATCCAGGTTGACTGGAAGTGAGATTCCTGTCCCGGTTGTTTTGGTCTGCTTGTCAATTGTGCCTATCGCCATTGGATTGCTTTTGAACTTTAAATCTATGGTTATTTCAATGAGGCAATCGAGAGCTATTGCTGCCCTTGACAGGGCGCTCCCACAAGGTGAAAATCAGAATGCAAGAGGTCGTCCCGTCGACTATAAGGGCGTCAAGACAATTTTGATCATAAGCGCAGTAAACATTGTATCATGGTTTCCTCCTTTAGTCCAATTCTTTGACGCATTGGGCAACCGATCTCTATCTTCAACGGATGACGGATACGTACTTATTTTCCTTAATTTGGTTCCGTTCTGGAGCACTGCGCTGATATTCGCCAAGACAAACCAAGTATATCGTCGTGCATGGAGAGATCTACTTCACCCACCATACCGATGTTGTTCCAGAGACACAGAGATCTTGTAGAGTTTTTGCTGCTGTCTGCTGCTCTATGTGATAGCGGGGGAGCCGGGGAATTGGAAGTCCGCTCTTTTAGGAAAAGATTATGAAGAATGAAGGAAAAAAGTTTATGGATCTTTGAAAATCATGATTATTCCGGGATAGTTGAGTTCTTGTTTAAGACCGCAAATACCTTCAAAGTGCATGGTTATTGCTCTTATTCTTATTTATGACATTTCTAGTGCCCTTTTAGAACCTAAAATTGCTATGAAGGTAATTTTAGACCCCAAAATGTGTGAATTTAGATTGAATACGATCATACCAATCCAGCTTCACTTAAAAAAAAATACGGTGACATTTAATTAATTAATTAATTAATAATAACAATACACGGGCCGGCTGGTTGTGCGTATTATAACCAACACGAGAAAGCCAACAAAAAGCCAATATTGGCATTGGCTGGAATAAAACGTACGAGGCGATAATCTCGTTTTTTAACGGCTGGTTCAAAATTACTGAATATTTATGTCCCACCACAAATATTAGAAATGGTTATATTTTTGGATATTTCAGCCGTCTCTGAACCGATTTTGATCAAACAAAGAGGGTTTTGTCATTTAAATTGTATATTCTTTCAAATTTGACACTCAGTTTTTCATTATCTCACACAAAAGTTATTTTATTTAGCGCCCTCTGCAACAAAGCTCAACTATCCCTTTATACAACTACAAAGAGACCCCCTCCCGCACCAGTGAATCTCGTATTCGAGCCCGCAATGTCAGAAAGTGAAGGCCTACCTGCATGGCTTTGGACATGTCCAAGCTGCGTGTCCTTACGTTAGATTTATAAAAATACCAATAAAACCACCTTTGTAGCATCTGGAATATGCGAGAGATTCGCCAAAAAAATAACGATGTTTTAATGCCGTCACAATATGAACCAATCCAGCCCAAGCAGACGAAATCCCATAAAGAATGAACGTAATTGCAATGCTATTATTTCTCAATTTATAATGAGTTTAGTGTATATAAATGTGATGGAATTTCAAACCATTCAAAAAGGGATATGAAACCGATTGTGATAACTAAATTCTTTTGTTTGTAAATACACAGGATAGGGGTTAATGAACAATCAAAGACACCACACTTTCAACAACAAAAAAAAAACCGGAATGATAGCATGGATGGCATGTGTTCCCTCTTGAAACGCCGAACATACCGCGGTGTATGCAACAGGCATTGAAAATGTGTGAGATGTCATGGGACATCGTCTGCTTGTGCCAATCATGTTCAACATGTGACGTCACACATCTCAGCAGCGACCGGAGAGCTTTTCAGGTGCTATGCCGGGGCTGTATTTAAGCGTTTTGTAAATTGATAATAACCATTACTTCGAATGTTTCCAAGCATTGAATTTTGATAACCTTGTCCAATCAAAGTTTCACCTTTGCAATAATGACAATAAACTTAGTATTTAAAATCAATAATCCTTCTCTTTAAAGAGCATATCTAAAACAGTATAGGCCTAAAATTTGGTTCCAAATACTGTTCATAACTCCACAACACTTCCCGAAGTGGGACATACGCATGGGGCACCAAATAATAACGTAGGCCAACCTTAAAGCCCCTTTCACGCCGGTTCTGCGTAGAGTTGCGTAGTGTGGCGTACCGACTACTCCGAAATTAGGCTGCGTATTCATGAAACAAATGTTGCTTCGGTGTAGTCCCTGCGTAGGTTATGCGCATGGTTACCAACCCTGTGCATAGTCACCGCGTACCTACGCGTACGATTGCGTATAACAGGCGTAGGGTTGCGTACATGTTTGATTACGGTTGCGTACGGTTGCTTACTGTGTGCGCAAGCTTTTACTGCTTCGTCGGACTGGCGGAAGGTAGCGTACTATTGCGTATATAGGCATGGCGTACAGTAGCGTAGTGTTGAGTAGTTTTGCGAAGACTTGCGTAAACAAGGCGTACTTTCTGCGTCTAGTGTCTACGCCGAAAGTACGCGAAAAAGAAATTAAACATGTTTAATTTTTTGCGTCCATCTCGCGTACCCCTTTTGCGTCCCTCGGCGTATAATTACGTAGGCCAGCGTAGGGCAGCGTACGCTCGGCGTAATCGGTACGCAACACTACGCAACTCTACGCATGGCCCGGTGTGAAAACTACGATATGGCGGTAGTAGTGTAATGAAATTACTTTGTAGCTTTTGTTTGATGTCTGCATGACTTGCATGCCTGGTTCCCTGACTTAGCAACCAGGCATGCAGTCAGGAAGTAGATTGTATTGAAATTACTTTGTAGCTTTCGTTTGATGTCTGCCTGACTGCATACCTGGTTGCCTGACAAAGCAACCAGGCATGCAGTCAGGTGGTAGATTGCTTTACGTATTATTTATGTGATGCAAATGTTTTGTACTGATGCTCTTATTATTAACATGCCAGAAGAAAGGATAAAAAGGGCGCCTCGTGTATTGGCACGAGGCAAATAGACTAGAGCCTGTAGATATGAGATGTACCATAGGGGGTGGCAAGATTGCCAATAGATAGAGTCTATTAGACCACTTGGCCCGTATTCTGAAGTCAGGTTTAGTTAAACCCAGGTTTAACTTTAAACCCGGGTTTAACTAAGCCAGACTTCAGGTCTAAGTATCATTTCAGTTTCTGAAAGCCAGGTTTAGTTAGACCCGGGTTTAAGTCTAGTCTAATTAAGTCAAGGTTTAACTACCATGGAGATGTCGTCTGCTTCTACTGCACATGCTCAGTACAGCTCACCCATCTTCCAGGGTAGCTGCTATAGCTGGATTTCGTGCTGCAAATTTAATAATTTCAATTCAAAATATCTGACACAAAAAAATCTCTTTCGAAGCAACCGATGAACGTTACGGCGTGATCTTTTGTTTGTTTTACCCTTTGATTTATTGTAAAACTGCTGAAAAATTCTGAATCTAGGCTTAGATGTCTATAGGGCTACGTGGATTAATTGGCCTTTAAAAATATTAAATAAATAATCGATACAAAACTCGGTAATTCTATAATTTCTGCCCAGATTAGTCAAAACTTCCAGAACATTATAAAAATGCTCTAAATAAGATTAGAATGACTAAAGAGAAACTAAAATGATCAAAAATACCTTCTTGATGCAGAATAACTAGTCCATGCAAGGTCAACATTGAAGCTCATTTGGTTGAATTTTAGGCGTTTTTTAGGACAATGCGATCCTTTTTCGAACCGACGTGTGTACATCACAGTTCTGTGGTGTACACGTACGGCCGGGTATCGCGATCCCCTTCTCGGCCACCGTGCGCGCATATCATTCGATCGTGCGCGCATTCGTTCGTACCCGTACGTAGGCCTACACACGGTTAGAAAACGTAATGCATTGTCCTTACATAACGCCTAAAATTCGACCAAATGAGCTTCAATGTTGACCTTGGACTAGTTATTCTGCATCAAGAAGGTATTTTTGATCATTTTTAGTTTCTCTTTTATTAGTCATTTTAATCTTATTTAGATGTAGATCTAGCCTATAGTGGCTAGTGCATTTTTAGGATGTTCTGGATGTTTTGACATCAATCAATCAATCATTTTATTTTTCTGGGCAGGAATTGTACAATTACCCAAAACTCTACTAGATTTCCGGTTTAATACGCTCGTTGGCTCTTAATTAATCCATGATTGCCTTATAAATATAAATCTAGTTCTACATGAATTTACTCCTAACTGTAAATCCAACCTTACAATTTTATTTTAACTCGCATTTGTTTACATTGTTGGGACGCAATTCGAAAATGTGCATTGCATTCACAGCTTCAAACTACGTGAACATAACGTCAAACTATATGGTATGGGCTACTATATTTGTTTTTCTCTGCAACAAAGTGATACGTGTCGATTTACTTTGGCAACTTTTTAGTTTCAAGGATTGTCGTACTATACAAATCACACAAACTTATACAAAATATAAAATTTTAAGATTTAGAAAATTGTAGGCATAAAGATTCAATAAGCAAATAAAGTATCCAAATTAATGTTCAAACTTGCCGAAGGCATAAAATCGCAAGGCGCACTTTCATCCGCACGCGATGTGTGTGTGTGTCTCTCCAGGAGTCGGCTAGCTAGCAAGTACAAGTAGGTGGTCTGCAAATCGCTGTTTATTTGGTAAAACGACAGCGATGCAAAAATTCATCGTCGCCAAAATGTGAAAGGTTTTTTTTCTTTCCACAAGAGGTCTCTCCGGTCTCATTATTTGCAATAATTCGTCGTAATGGTGTCTTCTTCTCTGACTTAAGCCAGACTTAAACTAGGTGTACCCCAGGTTTAAATATGTGTACAATTTCTACAAAGTTAGACCAGGCTTAAACCTAGGTTTAAGTTAAACCCGACTTCAGAAACGCAATTTTAAACCTAGGTTTAAATCTGAGAGTTAGGCGAGGCTTAGACTAGACTTAAACCTAGGTTTAAAGTTAAACCTGACTTCAGAATACGGGCCCTTGTGTTCTATTTTGATATATATTTTGTCTGCACTTTCATAAAGCAGAAGGACATTGAACTGTATACACTTAAGCATGCGTTCTTATTTTCCGGTTTCATTACAAACTTAGGTAATCGGCAGGATTAACATTTGTACATATATTTCTGCATATATATATATATATGGCTCGGTGTAAAAATGTCAGAGGTAAAAATGTCAGAGGTAATAATGTCAGAGGAAAAAATGTCAGAGGAAAAAATGTCAGAGGAAAAAATGTCAGAGGAAAAAATGTCAAAGGTAAAAATGTCAGAGGTAAAAATGTCAGAGGTAAAAATGTCAGGGAAAAAAGTCAGAGGTAAAAATATAAAAACAAAAGCATGTTACAGGTTGAATATTGGTAATGGTTGTATATTAGGCTTATTGAAAAGATATAACGAAGGATTCTCTGCAGTCATTAATTTCAGCGCTGCTTTATTTTCTTCTTCCTTTAACTTTTATTTACCTTTCTGCCCAAAATTGTGACTTTTGCCCGATTATTGCTGAGGGGAGACGGGGGTGTATCCTTCTTTTGGGGCATAGTGACCCGGCTGCCTCTCCCTCATATGCCTTTGTCTAAGCAAGTGATACTGGTACACTGAGCAACTTCTGGAAAAAAAAGAATGCCTAAAACTAGAAGTTTGGCCATGAATAATATAGGCCAATTTGTGGCTCGATGGTGTAATCATTAAACACAGCCCCAAAGAGGATAAGATAAGATATCACGCTGTGAGTCCTCCGCCCCCGCCACCCCTTCACTTCCCCGTCCCTTCTGAAGATTGATGGACATTTTAACAGCGTGGCAATGACTACAATAAAATGTAATTTCCTACAAATGCATATTTTCAACAATTCCACTTTCTTGTGGGCTTGACTAAGCTACATCGTTCTATAATTATTTGCTGTGAGAGATCAAACTCTGAAATTGACAAATTATTCATGAGTAACATATAAGAAATATAGTTTTACTGTACACATTTATAGCATCATGAAACTGCTTGTATACATGATAATATTGTTTGAAGGATATTTGGTGCAGGATTTATAAAAGGTGTGCTGGCATACACTGTATACGACAGTCTCCAGCAGGTACATAATTCATACAAGTCTACACATTAAACAAAATGCATCATGAATTTGGCAGAAAAAATCAGTTAAAATTGAGGGACTTAACTGTATTTCTCCCACGTTTCTTAATCACAAACATGATGTTTTTATATAAAATTACACAGTGTTATGTTTAACCCAACAAATACAACAATGTCTGCCTTTCGAAACGTACTGCATAAAAGTCTAAAGCACAATCATGACAAATACCTGGGTAGATATGTCTCAACGTTTAATACTTGTAGGCCTACTATCTGACATTCTTCAAGCGAAGCTTTGATATTGTTTTTTAAACTTTTGTAACAAAGTATCGATGAGGGGGACAAAGCATCCGTGTCTTTTTCTCCATGTTTTCTTGTCATAAAATTACAGTCTTTGCTGGGATGGACATGAAGACGGGTCTAATTACTGAATTTGTGGAATTTCTGTGCGATCTTTATAACTGATTCCCTGTTTTATCTCATTCAATCTTAATATTCTATGTACTTAGGCCTACTTCTTCAAACCCAAATAAACATTAAAACATCAATCAATTTAAAATATCGAAAAATTATAGAAATTCATATATGCAAACCTAATCACAAAATATAAGTTTCAAATTTATATTATATTATCCTCAGGACATGTACGAAGTACAATACACAGTCATTTATAAAATATAATAGACTAGCCCAGTAGCTTACGTCTCGACATTTTGTGTGATAAAGTGCTGAGATATTATGACGGCACCGATTTTTACCCCTACATTTTTTGTTTTACCTGACATTTTTTTTTGGTACCTTTTTACCTCCGACATTTTTACCTCCGACATTTTTACCTCTGACATTTTTACCTGGCACCTACTCCTCAACACTGGAATCCCAGTGACAAATATGTTGTAGTATGGCATAATGAGGAGGGAGATGTGTACACTATCAGTAAAGGGTGGCAGGGAGAAAGTTGTTAACATGCGATTGATAAGGATCGACCTGAGGGAAGGAAGTGAGGTTGATGATCCTAATCATAGCTCTGATGACGAGTTCGAGTCAGTTAGGAGGATTGACCCACCTGTATGTGAGGAAAAAGTAGGGAAGTCCAGTAAAAGTTTTGATCAGTCGGATGACTCAGAAGAGGAGATAGTGATAAGGGGATGCTTACAGCATATCTAAGAGCATAATTTGCAGAGAGAAAATGTAGAGGAGTCCCCTGTTGATGCTGTCCCCATTGTAAGGCGAAGCACTCGGAATACTAGGGGGACTCATCGGAATCCATTCCGACTCCCACAGAGTTCTCAAAATTTGCTTTTACCATGTGACGTACTAAACACTGTTGGAAAATGTGTGAAATTATTATGTTGTGTACAAGTGTATTGAAATTATAACCGTCGAGAGTTTCTACGTTGGTTGTAATGTTAAAAGAGAAATATTTCAAAATTGATCGCATGAAGTAAATCGATCATGTTAGTGCAGAAAAATATGTTTTCTTCAATGATTTGATTTTGGTACAGTTAACATTTACATTTAATACTTGTTTGAAATAAAAGTTTCTTGAACTTAAATATTGTCTCTTCTTATACCTTCAATAATTGTTCTCAAATATGTAAAACAATTTTATTGGTTTTCAACTTTTCACACATGTTCTATCTCTGGCCCTGAACTGTCAGAACGCAGGAGAGAGAAAAACGTTTATTAATGACTTCTACAATTAAAATGATGTGTTTAGTATGTGTGCAGTTGCTAGCTTGCCGCAGTACACTGGCATGTGGGTCAATGTCACTTTCTATTTAAAGATACAATGCTATTATGGAACTATCAATTTGCCATACAGCATGCATTTAACTATCCTTGATAAAACAAGAGGATCAGGATGAAAAGAATGAGCTTGTATGGTTAAAATAATGATTAGTGAATAATGATTATCTATATATCTGAAGAAGAAAATGATGTGTAACATTAAACGATGACATTTGAAGATTTCGTTACTTTAATCACTTTAAAATACTTGTTATAACGACAGAGTGTCGGGTTAAGGATTTTTTAATCCACGGACTTACCTTTTAAGCATGTGACCGTTTTCTAACAGTCATTAGAATTTGAAATTGAACAAAAATATATTGATGGCATGAAATTGAAGTGTAATCTACTGGGGTAGAATCAGTTCGCAGGGAAGATTTGTATTAAAATGACCTTTAGCTTTTGTTTGATGTCTGCCTGACTTGCATGCCTAGTTCACTGACTTAGCAACCAACAGGGGCGGTGATTTCTTTCTATGACCGGGGATCGGGGGACGAAATGCGAGGGACGAGGGAGTATAGTGAACGAGAGGGGCGAAGCAAGAAGATTTGTGCAATTTAGTAGTCTATATGCTGTATTCGTGGGCCCTCCGGAGCCTAAAAGTGTGTTGCAGTCTTTAGTCATAATTTGCTTTATACATTTTTGGGGGCACTTTTTCAAATTTTCCGGGGGGCGGTGGAAGATCCACCCCTGAACAAAATGAAAAAAGGGGGGACGTGTCCCCCCCCCCGTCTCCGCCCCAGGATCGCCCCCCTCCCTGGCAACGATGCATGCAGTCAGGTGGTAGATTGCTTTACCTATTATTTATGTGATGCAAATGTTTAGTACTCGTGCTCTTATGTGCCTGGATTAACAAGCCAGGGGAAAGAATAAAAGGGCACCTCGTGTATTGGCACGAGGCAGATAGACTATAGGGCCTGTATAGAGATGAGATGTACCAGTAGGGAGTGGCAAGATTGCCAATAGAAAGAGTCTATTAGACCGCCTGTTCTATGTTGTTTGATATTTTGCCTGGACTTTGATAAAGCAGAACGTCTTTGAACTGTATACACTTGAGCCTGCGTTCTTATTTTCTGGTTTCACTACAGTATTATCTCATGTTTTACAATAATTTTGCCAGCCCCATTCGCCCTCCCCTTCTTTCTGAAAATCTTGATCCCCATACTCTGTAAGAAATATGAACAAAATTAACCCTAATCGTTGCAGTGCCCCCTTAATGGGCGTACTCTCGCTACGTACGTCACTAATCGTGCTGACCTCGACGGAGACTACAAAAATAGAGTTAAAGATCAGGTTCATTGATTTTAAAAACTCACTTAATTGTCATTATTGCAAAGGTAACACTTTGATTTGACAAGGTTATCAAAATTCCATGCTTGGAAACATTCGAAGTAATGATTATTATGAATTACAAAACTCTTAAATACAGCCCCGACATAGCACCTGAAATGCTCTCCGATCGCTGCTGAGATGTGTGACGTCACATGTTGAACATGATTTGCACAAGCAGACGATGTCCCATGACATCTCACACATTTTCAGTGCCTGTTTCGTCGTCTTCTCTTCAGTTATTTCTCTTACTTCACTACCGTCAGACTAAATGTTTAATCTATTGCCTCACTCTAAACCCCGCGCATGGTATTATTTTGATGAAAAATGCAGCGATAAAAAATAAAGGAATCCGTCGCTTGTAAACAAAATAAGACGCCATTGTATTTTCAGCTGCATACACCGCGGTATGTTCGGCGTTTCAAGAGGGAACAAATGCGTCCATGCTATCATTCCAGGGGTTTTAAATTTGAAAGTGTGGTTTCTTTGATTGTTCATTAACCCCTATCCTGTGTATTTACAAACAAAAGAATTTAGTTATCAGAATCGGTTTCATATCCCTTTTGAATGGTGTAAAATTCCATCACATTTATATACACTAAACTCATTATAATTTGAGAAATAATAGCATTGCAATTATGTTCATTCTTTATGGGATGTCGTCTGCTTGGGCAGGATTGGTTCATATTGTGACGGCATTAAAACATCGTTATTTTTCTGGCGAATCTCTCGCATATCCCAGATGCTATGGAGGTGGTTTTATTTGTATTTTTATAAATCATCCGATTTGAAGTTGACCTACAACTTGTACGATGGCCATCTATTAGCTTACCAGTTTCTAGTAATATGTTATTTGCCATATTTCTGATTTTCTTTGAACCCGCACTTTAATGGTAGGGTATTCTACAGAATATGGTGTGTCGATAGCCATGTCCCACAATGCATCACCAACGCGTGCGTGGTGATGCTTGGGTATGCAGGAACCGGAAATCCCTCTATGTACGGCTTCGCCGAAAGATGGCGCAACTGAAAATATATTACAGAAGTGGTAGCGATGTCAGTAAAATAACCAGCCTTTATTGATGAGATGAGAATGATTATTGATACCCGAACATGTACAAAGCTTTCAAAATCATTTATATCTCATATAGTTTCTTTAAAAATGTATACCGTAGCCCTTAATCAAGTTTTAATGAGATACCAAAAAAAGTGGGCTATGTATCTAAAAGCAAGACAAACGCGACTGCGTCTCCTATATGCCTCCGCCCTAAATTCAATACAGGAAATGGATGGAATTATTCGTGATATATCACAATGAAAACAAAAAGCCTATCTCATGTGGTTCGTGGGAAAATTGCAATAGCAAGACTAAAACCAGCAATTTCATATACAAAATACATATATGACTTTTGACCTTTGAATCCAAAATCTGATCAGATCATCTTCCCATGGTGATACATACTACATGTATCACTAATTTTGAGCCTCGTAATAGTGGTTCTTGAGATATCGCGATAGGGTGACTAGGCCTATATCTAGAATGTAAGAAATTGACATGTGTGACCTTTAACCTTTGACCTATTAACCCAAAATCCGATCAGATTGTCTTCGAATGGTGATACTAATATATTATCACCTCGTGTAAGCTTCATATCTCTAGTTGCTCTTGAGATATATCGCGATAATAATAATAGTAGTCCGTTCTTGTATAGCGCATAACACATTATGATATAAAGTCTATTCAATTCAATTTCAATTCAATTTATTTATGTTTCCAACGAAACAATACAAAATCAGTTTTAAACATTTACAACAATTTAAGAATACATATTGGAAACAGAGGGGTCCACTAAAAAGCAATGCTTGTACAAGTGTGGACACCCTAAATGATACTTAAGAATAATGATTAATTAAATTAACAAGTTCTTAACTACAAAAGGAACTACAAAATAGAGAAAATGGGGGATGCCAACAGAGACGAGAACGGGACAAGACAGTACCTTACATGACAAACATGGGAGGATACGTTTACAATACAAAGAGTAGATAATGCCCCCAAAAGGAGAGAGATCAGGGGTACAGAAAATAATTTAAAAAATGATGAGGTGCATGTGGGGTTGAGAGGAAAATGAGGAAAGAGAGATGCGCGTTAGAAAGGAGATAAGCTTGAGAAGGCACAATATAATATATCAAATTACATTTTGAGTCAGCGCTTCCAAAGAGCTTTGGAAATTATCGCCCTAGCTTTAGCTCCGGCAGCCGTTATCATCGCACAGTGCATTTCAAGGAATAATCCTACCAGGTACCCATTTACCTCACCTGGGTTGAGTGTGGCAAATGTTGATTAATGTCTTGGCAAAGGACATTAGTGACGCGGCGGGACTCTAACCGCGGACCTGTGATCCACAGTTCGGTGACATATCCGTTCGACCACGACACCTCTACGATATCGATATTTAGACCTTAGGTTTTCATCAAATTAGGCTATGTATCTAAATAAAGAGAAAGAGAGAGGGGGGTGGGTGATAGCGAGGCGAATACCTGGCATTTCATAAGTTAACTTCTTTGACCTAGTTACTCCAAAATCTAATCAGATTATCCTCCTATTGGGATTCATACTACATTGTATTATCAAGTTTTAGGTTCATATCTTAAATGGTTCTTGAGATATCGCGTTAACGAGAAAGGGGGAAAGACGTACAGACGAACAATCCGAAAACATAATGTCTCCGGCACCACCAATGGGCGGAGGGATCAAATAAATATTAGATACAGGGGAAGGCAGTGTCATAGACTTACTGAAAGTTTGGCATCATTGATATCCGAAAATGCAGATAGCTTTCATATTGACATCTCATAATGTAGTTTCTTTCAGAATATAGACCGTAGCCCTTAATCTAGTTTTAACGAGATAAAAAAGTAAGCTACGTATCTAAACAAATATTAGAGAGAGGGGTACGGGGTGTCTTAGATTTACTAAGAGTTTGGCATCATTGATACCTGAACATGCAGATAGCTTTCATATTTATTGACATCTCATAATTTTCTTTCAGAATTGATAGACAGTCTGTAGGCCTTAATCGAGTTTTAATGAGATTCCTAAAAGGTAGGCTATGTATCTAAAAGAATAATAGAAAGAGGGGGACGGGGTGTCTTATATTTACTAAGAGTTTGGCATCATTGATACCTGAACATGCAGAAAACTTTCATATTTATTGACATCTCATAATTTCCTTTCAGAATTGATAGACAGTCTGTAGGCCTTAATCGAGTTTTAATGAGATACCTAAAAGGTAGGCTGTGTATCTAAAAGAATAATAGAAAGAGGGAATAACGGATTTCTTAAATTTACTGATATTTCGGCATCATTGATATCCGGACGTGCAGATACCTTGCATTATCATATTTCGTACGTGTCACAGTTTCTTTCAGAATTGATAGACAGTCTGTAGGCCTAATCGAGTTTTAATGAGATACCTAAAAGGTAGGCTTTGTATTAAAAAAATATATATTACAGAGAGGGAATAACGGATTTCTTAAATTTACTGATATTTCGGCATCATTGATATCCGGACGTGCAGATACCTTGCATTATCATATTTCGTACGTGTCACAGTTTCTTTCAGAATTGATAGACAGTCTGTAGGCCTAATCGAGTTTTAATGAGATACCTAAAAGGTAGGCTTTGTATTAAAAAAAATATATATTAGAGAGAGGGAATAACGGATTTCTTAAATTTACTGATATTTCGGCATCGTTGATATCCGGACGTGCAGGTACCTTGCATTATCATATCTCGTACGTGTCACATCTCGCACGTGTCACAGTTTCAGAATTTCAGAATTAAAAGGAAACATTTATGAGACTACCTTGTCCCTTTGTTGTTTTTCATTAAACATGATCGCGTGACTTCATTATTGAGATATCTGGCAGTGGCAAGACTGATAAGTCAATATGCCACTATAAAGGTTTTTTGTTGTTGATGCTAAGAAACAACCAAAATGAAACTTTTAATTTAAACCTGATGTGCTGTCATTAATGTCAATACCAAAGTGACGATGTGATAATTATAATGAATATTCGGACTTATATTGAGTTATTTCAAGCCTCGTCGTATACAGAAGTAATGTGGTTATAGCACAGACAGAAACATCTTTCAAAATGCTGCTTACCTGAACGGTGTGGACTCATGAAAGAAGTTAAAAAATGATTTGTTTTTGTTTGTTAAACTCTTATTTGTAATGATTTACATTTGAAGGAAAATGCACCGAAATATAGATACGCAGTATCCGGCTCTTCGTGAACGAAGGTTGAATCTATTTGGCGAAACATATTTGTAGGGGCTTACTTTAATAATAGTAGGTACTTGTACAGCGCTCTCGTCTGTCAGACTTGAGAACCCTGGCGCTCCACAATCCTCCCTATCGCCAATATATAAAAAGATTACCCATATTTTACGTTCAGGACCCAATTGAAATTTGCGATTTCAAGTGTGGATCATAACGATACACGTCTTCAAAACCAATGAGTAAAAACGAAATGGATCCTAACAGTTCATCCACTCCATCAGACGGGGGCAATCGTGCAAGCAATTTATCAAGTATGGACTTTGTACTTCTCGTCGTGTTGATCTGTACAGCATTGTTGATCATTTTTACAAATGTGTGCTCTCTGGCAATCATCCACAGGTATGGCTATGTTTTCGAGGACGTGTCGCGATTCTACTACAGATGTATTGGAATTGTGGATTTGACTGGCGGTTTATTAGGATGTGTCAAACATATCACATCAATTACTAAAGGACATGATGCATTTTTATTAGATCTTCCATTTACTCATTGCTTCATTTCTGTGCTATTCTACACCTTTATGATGTTTTCGGCGAATTTACTATCTTGTGTCAGCATTGATCGTTACATCGCCATAACGAGACCACTTCGATATCCGTCGATTGTAACCCTTCGCTCCGCCAAAATCGGTCTTGCTATCGTCATGATACCTCCGATTGTATTTTTTGCCATCGGTTTCGTTCCCGGATCCCCAGTGCAAAAAGTAGTGTATTGCTTAGAAATTCCAACCTTTAGTGGAACCGACATTGCAGTCATACTTGTCATGTTCTGCTGGTCGTACTTGCCGATATTCATTAGTGTTGTCTTGAACTTGAAATCGATGTGGATTTCAATCCGGCAATCAAGAGCGATTGCAGAGATCGCAGGTCCACCAGTGGAACATCAAAATGGAAGAAATCGTAACGTCAGCTACAAAGGAGTGAAGACGATTTTACTGATCAGCGCAGTAAATACTATATCACTGTTTCCTTCGATTATTAGATTATTTGACGTTATTAGTCAGCAATTGCTGACCTCTGGCATATTTAGCGCCATCTTTATTCATTTCCACCTGGTAAACTTCTGGAGCAACGCACTAATATTCGCGAGAACCAACCCATCCTACAGACGCGCATGGACAAAATTACTTAAATTCAAATGTCAAATGCCAATCGGTGATAACCATAACTAAGGGTGTTTTTTTTTTTTAATACTTTTTTTTTGCTTCCTTTTTCAGGCCAGAATTAGCGTTTTGATACGCGGTTCGTTCAACACAGATACCAAACTCACAATTTTTTTCTTTTTCAAAACAGGGTTTTCTAGAGAGATATAAATAGAGCAGAAAACTCACTCTAGATTTTTAGGTGTTATCATAGATCAAACTTTATCTTGGAATGAACATCTGCACCATATCATAATAAGTATCTCAAAAAGTATTGGAATAATTTCCAAGTTAAGATTTATTTTACCTCATAAAACTTTATTTTTATTGTATAATTCGTTAGTACTCCCATATATAACCTACTGTAACGTTGTTTGGGCTAGTTGTGGTTCTACAAAGCTGACTTCTATTTTTAAACTACAAAGAGAGCAATTCGCATTTGTACAGGATCGCATTACTTTGCCCACACCGATCCTTTATTTTTAAACAAAAGCACTAAAAATTGCCGACTTATATACTATTCAAATAGCTATCATTATGTTTAAGTATATTAATAATCTGCTCCCTTCGTCTTTTGATGACATGTTTAAGTTCAATAGCTCTGTCCATACCTACCCAACTCGCATATCCGGAAACTTTCATCTCACAAACCCAAGACTGTTAATTGCCTCTAAATCAATTCGTCATCATGGTCCAGACATCTGGAATAATCTTTCAGACAATATTAAATCTTGTTCGACCATATACTCCTTGAAAGCCACTCTAAAAAAAACTATCATTCAATCCTATGAATCCCATACTCCAAATTAATATATTCACATAAATATTCACATTCGTCATTCAATATCCTCATTTTACTCAACTGCTACATACAGCACCAGCACCTGCACCTGCAATGTACCCACTTGATCAGTAAATATCAATTTCAGTCACGAATCTTTTTATGAGGCCGCCATCAATTTCAAGCCTTACCGCTCACGATGGCGGTCTCCTGCGTTCATTGATTGGATTACATATTATATTATATGTATTATATTATATTATACTATATGTGAGAGTATGTATAGGTGTATGTGTGTATGTATATGTATGTATGCATGTGCTATGTATATGTATATATATATGTATATGTATGTATATGTATATATATATATGTATATATATATATATATATATAAAAAATTTAAGCTCACTTCCTTATTTTGTATTTATTATGTATCATGACTATATTGTTTATCTTATGAATTGTTTTGTATATTATCTTTGTAAACACATTTTATATTATGTATTGTATTATTTTGAACGCAGAAATAAAAGCAAACAAACAAACAAAACAAACAAATAGACCATCCTTGATAAGCCTGTTTATACGACGTCAAATAAACGCGCTTCTGGTTCACGTTAAAAGCGCATGCGCACTGGATGTTAGAATGGTTGGAATCTAGTGGCTGAGCCCAAATCTGGAGAAATCAAAAGAACTGTAGCCGCGCGAGGTACTATGTTTTATCCAAGCATGTTCCAAAACACTGATCATAGATAATGCTGTTTCTGGTTTCGCAATAGAGTTATAAACACACCTTTAATATCTGCTACATTTGAACATGTGATTTTTATACTGTATCAACACGCGGTTAACCGAGACGTGTGAGAGATATTCATAGCTTACACGAGTTAACTATTGATTAGTGTTCAATAAGGTATGGACCTTGTTACAGCCAGACTACAAGAAGTTTTAGCATAGATAAGCTTACTCTTAGGTTACTATGAACATGTGAAGGGGAGGGTAAGATTTCATTATATCTTTTCGTATTTGTATGACCAATAAAAACATGAATAAAAAAGTTATTGAAATCAGATATAAACAGAGCCCAAACCCCATCTGCACCATGATGGACTACCTTCCGTCGACTAATAATTTAATCTCAAAATGTTCATGAATTAGATAAATTATTTGTGGACAAAATGTGTAAAATTATCTCATGATGAAGTATGTGCAAATACTGTGAAACTCTTTCTCTCCTTATTTTCTCTCTCTCTCTTTTCACTTTCTCCCCTCTTCGATTTATCTTTCTCTTGCCCTCTTCCGTCTCTCCTACTATACTCCCTTGCTGCTCTGCATCACCAGGGGGTGTTTCACAAAGACTAAGATCGACTTTAAGTTGGACTTAAGTATAACAGGCCGTTCATGCCATTGTTTGCTATCATTATTTACTGGCATTGGTCTCTCAAGGGATGTACAAATCATGGTAAAAACTCTACAAAACTTACATTTTCTGATAATTCATTATTGAAGGAAAAATATTATCTAAAGATTATAATTTAGAGACCAATTGGGATAGCAAGCAATGGCATGAACGGCCTGTTATACTTAAGTCCAACTTAAAGTCGATCTTAGTCTTTGTGAAACACCCCAGGAACATCTTAATACTGTTAGTATTCAATTATAAGGCCCACAAAGCGTTGAGCTTCTGCTTATCCTGGGGCTCCAGTTCAGTTTGCTCTAAGTTTCTGCTTTTGATATATCTAACAAGCCTGTAGTAGGCCTTTGGCTTTTGATGTCCCACCACATTTTTATATATTTTTTTGCCTATTTCTATCTATTTTGTACTCTACTTGCTATTGTTCTTGAAGTTCGGTATACCTTTACTGCATTGTCATGATTGGTTGTTTTGTATGTTTTCATCGCCATTTTTATCGAATTGTGGAAAGAATATGATTGAATTTAATGGAATGGAATTGAAAATTGAAATCATTTTTATGTTAATTGATTTACTTCGTATTCGTTCAGAACTGAATAAATGAAATGAAAAATGAAATGGAATGAAATTATTTATGTATGTTTGTCTTTGCCATGCTATTCCAATACCTTTCAAAATCCTGCTTAGGTCGATAGGGTATTTTGTTGGTTTTGCATAATTGCATTTTACATCTTAAAATGTTTGTATTTGATTCCAATTCACAGACATTTTCGTCAACCAGGTAATCTCTCTCCTTTAGATCTTTCCCTGATAAATACTCAATAATGAAAAAGTAGAATATATATTTGCAAATATTTCCCGGATACTGTATTTAGAAAAGATATAATGCCATTCAGTTTCTAGTCAAGCGTCGCATATTATTGCGGTCTCCTTGTCTTTTTCCTCATATATTTCAGATAATACTTTAGATTTATAATGATATGTTATAGAGATATTAACTTCGTTATTATATGTTCATATTTTGTAAATTAATTTGACATGAATTTATTATTGTTTGCGTATTTTTTATTATACCTTACGTTTACACGTTCTTTGTTATTCAGTTATTGTATTTGGATAAATGCAGAAATAAAATCAAAATCAAAATCAAATAATCGAAAGCAAATAACAATTTGCTAATTTATGTTTATTGTTTGGATTTGTTCATATAATGATATACATGTAATTGTTTTTGTTATTGCTGCAGGTTCTTTGTGAGAAACAGACCAGATAAATTAACTTTCTTCAATGTAATTCAGAAATTACCATGCGCTTCGAAAATTACGGTTCTGCACGGTTATGGGTTTAGTTTTTTTAATAATCATTATCATAATTTCATCTTTCTTTTAAATACCACCCCACATGAAAGTTCTTTTCATTTTCTTCATTTTCTTATCATCCCTCTCGACTCGGCCTTTCACTACCACATTACTCTGTGCTTACACTGCCCCCAAGATTGCCAGTGTTGCTTACAATTTTTTTAAACAAAATTGATAATTTCCAGGAGTAATTCATTTACCTCCAAACCAAACACCTCCCGAAATTATCACGAAAGGCCTAACCGTAAAAAAGAAATAATATCAAAGCAGAAAATGTTCAGCATTGCAGTTTATAAGTTTACTCGACATATTTTTATGTCAACAATATACTTTTTTACGGTGAAATTATTGGATAAAAAGGGGGAAGGACATTTTAAATATGTATAACAGTATAGTTTCAGTTTCAGTTTCAGTTTTATTTTTCATTTCCAACAGAACAGTGATTTTGACAAGAAATCAGATATACAATTCAATATTCAATAATATGATACATTTTACATGGTTTAAAGTTATAAATTAGAAAGTATACATAAATATCCAGTATATTAGTTATTTTTTATTTATTTTTTAAGCTAAACCTATGGAAATTGAAGGATCAACTGAAAAGCAGAGCTTGTAAAATGTGGATCCCTCAAAATAATGACAAACATAATTTTTGTAACATGTAAATTTATTGACTTGAATAAATATAAATATACATAGATTACCAAAAGTGGCAGAATAATAATACAATTATAAATCCGTAATTTGAAAACTTGTTACGACACGTATATAGTATAGTGAACATTGGAAAGGTCAAAAGAGACATTGAGGACTGACAGATAAGACATAAACGTATGATAATTATAAAAATATAAGACAACAGAAAATAAAGCAAGGAAAGAGAGAACTGCAAAGATAGAAAATGTTGCTGGATATGTGAAGAGTAAAGAAAAAGAGAGGAAAGGTGGAGTGGGGAAGAAAGGAGAGTGAGAGAGAGCACACGATGTGCATAATGCAGGGGTAGTGACCATAATTATAGTAAGATACATATAAGCGTAAAGAAAGACGTGACGGGAAGGATTTAAAGAAGGCAAGACATGATTTGACAATGCACTGATATTTATTTGTATTGTAAGGAAGTATAAGAAACGATTTCAATTTCCTCTTAAATGAATTAAGTGAGGGGGCAAGTTGTATGTCAGTATAAAGAGAGTTCCAAAAAAATTTTGGGGGGCGTATAAATAAACGTGTTTTGAGCTTGGATTCTCAGCAGAGGTAGATGAAAGTCATTACAATGCCGAGTTGGGTACTTATGAGATGATTTATTTAGGGTGAACATATCATCAAAAACGGAAGGAAGCATGTTGTTATTATAAGAATACACAAACTGGCCTAACTGAAAGAGATAAAGATCTTTAACTTTCAATATTTTATTTTTAAAGAAAAGAGGATCCGTATTGAAGCGAATAGGAGAAAGGCAAATGGTACGAAGAGCTTTCTTTTGTAATAATAACATTCTGTTTACCAAAGTTTGATGTGTATATTGCCCCACACCAGGAGTCCATAATTTAGATATGGTAAGACCAGAGAGGAATAAAGCATAAGTAAGAAAGATGAAGGGAGATGAGTTTTTAATCTATTCATGACACCATTATTACGTGAAATAATTTTACAGATGTTGTCAATATGATACTTCCAGGAGAGTTTATTGTCGACTGTTATGCCCAAAAATTTAGTGTAACACTCGCCAACGGGAAGTCATCGAATTCAATGTTGCTTGGCAGTGAGTCTATAGTATTACTGAACAACAAATATTTAGTTTTTTGAGATTAAGTGAAAGTTTGTTTGCTCTTATCCATCGTAGAATCTTAGATAGTTCAGAACTAACCGTTTGCATAAGAGTGTATGGATTGTTGTAGGAAATGAACAGATTCGTGTCGTCAGCAAAAGTATAAACGATAAAATATGAGATGATCTGCAGAAATCATTTATATATGAAATAAATAAAAGTGGACCTAGGAGGCTTCCCTGTGGAACACCGCAGCTAACATTACATAAATCTGATGAACAATCGTTTAAAGAGACATATTGCTTTCTGTTAGAAAGATAGTTCCTGAACCACTCCAAAGCCTTTCCACGTACACCGTAATGGGAAAGTTTATAAAGTAATATATCGTGGTTCATTGTGTCAAAGGCTTTAGAGAAGTCCAGGAAAACACCAACCATATGAGAGGATTTGTCAATAGCATGAGCTACTTTCTCCACAAAAGATAATAAAGCATGAATGGTACTATGATTTTCCCTAAAACCAAACCTAAAACACAAATATACTCAAATGTGCCACTAATAATATCGCCCATGAGCTCATTGAAACTTTCTCATCTGCCTCCTTCTTGCCGCTTGTTTCCAAACCCACTTCCGTAGCAAATCTATCTGCCACATGACTCTAATAGACAATATTTTCTCCAACGTTATTCCTCATCCTGATTCATACATCATTCTTTCAGCTACAACCGACCACCATCCCATTTTGATATACTACACTATATCCCAGTCACTTAATAATCATAGTCCTGCCATCTACGACGTAAAGTTAACAATGCGAATTTAACCCGTTTAAGTGCTAGTCTTGAAAATGTGGATTGGTCATGTGTTTTTGATATAGATGATGTGGACTCTTCGTACGATATGTTTTGTCACATTCTAAACATCCAGGTAGATATGCTCATTCCCAAACAAAGAGACAATAATAGAAATTACAAAAAGTCCCGGAGACTTCCATGGATATCTAAATATCTACTCCTTTCTATAAATCGGAAAAATAATCTTTATTATAACTACAAATCAAAAGGTACAGACAAAACTAAACATAAATATACATCCTATACAAATACTTTGACTAAAATCATACGTTTAGAAAAGAAAAAAGTACTTTAGAAACCAACTTGAACTACATAAACATGATATGAACGACACCTGGAAAGTCCTCAAACAAGCAATGAATGTGGCAAACAATAAAGCTGTTATAACGGAAATCAAACTTAATGATGAAATTGTACTGGAGCCTGTCAACGTTGCTAATATATTTAATACCCACTTTTCCTCCATAGGGGATAATCTTGCCAAAAATATACCTCCAATAAACATTTTACATATTTTCTTGGTCCAGCTAACCAGAGTTCTAAATTTGTTACTCCGACATATACCCATGAAATTATAGACATCGTTTCAAACCTAGACAACAAGAAAAGTTCTGGCTACAATGATTTCAATAATGTTATCCTTAAAGCCATTATTCCATTTATAGTAGATCCCCTGTTTCATATATTTATTTTGTCTTTGCTACATGGGCAAATTCCCAACTCTATGAAACGATTATTTGTTCACTATTTTAGTTAAAAGAAGTGTGAAATTTGGTCTGTTCAGCATTATTTTCATTTGCAAAACAGTCAAGATGAAATTTACTACCCTTTTCAAATAAATATTAGTATAAAATAAATCTCACTCGGGCACATAATAAATGATAAACAAAGATTTGCTCATTTTAAAAAGATATACTGTTGTATCTATTTATATGCAGTTTCATAGAAACTCTGTCGTAAAAGAAATAGATAGAAAATTCGTTTTCAGTAATGGATCAACATTCGAGTAGGGTAGGCTTACTCACCAAGTCGAAATATATATAATCTGAGGCAGAGGGAGAGTGTCCTGTGTGTTCATTTATTTATTCATTTATTTGTTTCTTCATTCATTCAAAACACAGTTTGAATTCCCGTTTCAATTACTTGGCCGGTTTACAAAAGGGCCGTGTAGCATAATAAAACTTTAAATACACACAGAAAACAGCAATCACATGCGGAACAAGCATAACAAAAAGTTTTTGGATAATACGGATTACATAAAGTGATTTTAATTTCATTACGGTACGTCGTGATGGAGGTGAGAAGAATATTGGAAAGAATATTTTACAAAATATTGCACTAAGATATACCTCCAAAGTGATATGGTATATATTAACAAATTAAAATGCAATCGCATCCATTTTAAATTTCAAAATTAGGATGATGGTGTTCGTACGTTTCAAACTCAAAATGATAGTGTTCACACTCTAATAAATGGCGCCTTACTTCCTTCATCGGGTCTTCTTTACACAAACTTTCATGAATAATCAAGCCGTATTTCACGAAGGGTCGGGTGTAACGGTTTAATGAAAATCCCCCACCCCCCCCCCCTTATCGCTAAAGTGCTGGGCCCACTTTACCCGACACTTTCTGAAAACAAAGGCCCTGCAGCAAATCTACGTAGACTCGCGTCTCGACTCGACACTTTTTAATAGAAGATAAAATAATCACAAGAGTTCGCTAAAAAGCCAGCTATCGACTCTTCGTCATTGTGTGGGCATGTTCTCACAAATGTGCATATATAAATGTTAGCCTTCTCTTTGGGATATCTCTATAAGAATTTGCGAATTCTCTTTAAAAAAAGGAGAATTATTTTTAGTGCAATCTGTTTACGCGACCTTTCGTGAATATTTGGGTTTGTTTTTACAAAAAATCGTGTAACCTGATAATCGGAACCGACCCGACGAAGCAGAAAAGTAATATGAGATCCACACACAAAAAAAGCCGAGTAAAATGTTTATATTGGGTAGCAAGGAAACATGTACGCGTGTTGGGTAATTCATAAAGGGTACATTTGCCATGAATTTGAAGAGTTCTACGCAACACAGATTCACAATCCCTTTAATTTACCTAATATTGGGTAAATCGTCCTTCTTTTACAGAACCTGAATACATTTCAAACGTAAAACGGTTGTGGTGTTGTTGGTTTACATTTCAAACTTAGAATGAGATTGTTTTCATGGTTGTTGGCAGTGGCGTAAATCCATTCCGAGGAAGGGGTGATGATCAGGCGCTGAGATTCTCGCGCGAACACACCCGACACTTGGGGAGATGGATGAGAGATTTTGAAGGAAAAGAACGACTAATTTGTTTACGTCCCTAACCTATTTTAGTCTTTCAATAACATAAAAAGAGAAAGTTCCACTACTGTAAGATTCACCTGTATTATATCATTTTGTCAACATTTTAAACACCTAATAGAATTTTGGTTTTATTCCTTTGAAAAGTGTGTGTGTGTGGGGGGTTAGTATACAGGCCCCTTTTCCTTCAAAAAGTGGGGGATGTAAACCCGTGTCCCTATCCCTCGGAATTTACTCCTGTGGTTGTTGGTTTAAAATAAAGGCCCGTTCAGATGTGACGCGGCAAAACCGCGGCGATTTTTGTATGACGTAAAGTGTAATACACTTCACACGTCCTTATCTTATAACACAGATCTCAGTGAATACGCGCAAGTCCTTTTTTGTGCGCAGTTGCCATTCATTTACACGTTAAAAAAACCCACAGCGGTGGCCTTTTTACAGCGGTTTACCGCGCCATATAGGAACAAGCCTTTAGCGGTACGAAGCCAGCATTACTGTGCCAAGTGAACCACAGGACAGGACTTTGAACTTTAATTGTGACTCCATGACGTTTCCTTCAGATGGACAACCTTACTTCAAAATACTAGAAAAACTACAGAAAACATAATTATCTAAGGTCTTTGTACTTTTTATCAGGTCTGGATATCTTGCAACTGCGATTGTGCTCTGCAGAATATCGACCGGATAAGAATTCGGCCTGCACGTCGGTAGGCCCGATTCGTCCGTGCAAAAATCAGAGCATTACTCCAGCAGCTTATCGACGTCAGAGAGAGCAGGACGAACAGCATCCAGGTCGGCACGATGCCCGTCCGATAAAACGGGTAGCTCAAGAGAAAGACTGCTGGAATCCAGGATATGGCATTCACAACACTTATCAGAAGAATGGTCTTGACCCCCTTGTAGTCTTTGTGGCGATTATGTGCCTTGGCATCACCAGGTTTGGGCAGTACTTGTTGGGCAGCCACAGCACGCGCCTGGCGAATGGAAATCTTCATGGAGCATAAATTCAAAATCATCCCTAAGAACACTGGCATTACGCCGAGAACAACTACCGTAGTAATGTTCAGGCGATCCACCGGCGATACACTGTTGTTTATTTGTTCATCTCTAGCATGACAGTAGTAACCTGACAATGTATGAATTGGACTTTTCGGTATAAAACCGGAGCTAAACGAAAATGCAGGAATAAGCATTGCAAGGCTCAACCCTATTTTACGACGTATTGGAGTGACCAATGTGTGATACCGAAGCGGTCTACTAACCGCAATGTATCGGTCAATGCTGATACAGGATAGTATGTTCATAGAGTTTCCATAGAAGAATATAATAAACAAGGAGATACCTTTACAATAAATATAACCAAAGGGCCAGCCATGACAAATGATATAGATTGAGAAAAAGATGCAACCCAATATTCCGCCACATAAATCACTCAACACCAGGACTCGATAGAAGAGCCGCGACGCTTCTCCAAAGACATCATGGTGACGCTGAAGGATCGTAAGAGAAAAAGATTGGTTAGTAATACCAATACACCAGTGATAGCAAGAGATGTGCCTTGAATTATGTCTGCAGCAATGTCTTTATCGTTAGCATGTCCTTGGTGACGTACGGGCAGAGTAAGATTAAATACCGAGATCCCATGAGATATATCGAATTCATCCATGCTTCCACTTTCACAACATGTGGGTGTGTATACGGAGCAAATTTTGGAACAGCAAAAGATCATCAAACTGTTACAGCATCAACGCCATAGATTACAACGTCATCAAAAATTACTGCTCGATCCTTTTCTATGTTCTGTTGTAGTTTCCTAGATTTATTGAAATCTATTAAAATCAATGAAAAAACAAGATTAATTTAAATTAAAGCATCTTAAAAGATTTTTTGAAAATGGTTTCGTATAACATTTGCGAGTCGCCACCAATGTCCCGGAGGGATGGTCATGCAATCAGTGATGAAAAGTCACGGAAATTATGAAAAATTATCAGCTACTCCAATGGCATTGATGGTCAGCTTATATTATTTTGATGGGCGCTCCGCTTTATATTTCCAAATATTTGACTAGGTATGAAGAGAGAGAATCTGTTATGAGCTGTATGGGGGGACAGCTTTTAAAAATGGTTCAGTCGTGATCACACGCGCACACTAAATGGCGTGTAAGTCAACATCGCTTTTCCATCTAATTAAAATGGCGTGCGGTCTTTTAATATGACAAGCCAGGCGATGCAAAAAAAGTAATTATGCGGTATTGGCTAGTTTGCTTAGTGGAAAAAAATCATTTTGACAAACCTAGGCCAGTTTGCATTAGGTAGAATTTTCCCATTAATGGTTACTTCCACGGAAACCTTGATTTGATTGGCTATCGAGTGATGGTGCCATAGTAGTTAATATAATCAGTGGTAATCCTAGTAAGTAGTTCAATATTATGAGCATAGGTCCGCATCCATTAAAATCCATTATCAGACAAGCGCGTAGCCAGGATCTTATTTTAGGGGGGGGGCGGTAGTGAGCCCGCGAAGCAGGCAAATCACTTACAAAGCGCGCTCCCTAGGGGGTTGGTGCAGGGAGGGGGGAGTTTCCCCTTTGACGTTTCATTAAATTATTAGAGAAAGAAGACGATTCGTTGTACCGTTCTCGACTCTTAATCCTTGTCCGAATTCAGTTTTCCCCTCTCCCGCGGAAGCTTGTCGTTTCATTAAATTATTAGAGAAAGAAGACGATTCGTTGTACCGCTCTCGACTCTTAATATTTGTCTGAATTCAGCCCCTCCGCGCAAAGCGCGGAAGCTTTGACGTTTCATTAAATTATTCGAGAAAGAAGATGATTCGTTGTACTGTTTTCGACTCTTAATCCTTGTCTGAATTCAGTTTGACGTTTCATTAAATTATTAGAGAAAGAAGATGATTCGCTGTACTGTTCTCGACTCTTAATCCTTGTCTGAATTCAGTTTCCCCCCTCCCTTGCGAAGCGCGGAAGCTTTTTTGACGTTTCATTAAATTATTAGAGAAAGAAGACGATCTGTTGTACTGTTCTCGACTTTTAATCCTTGTCTGAATTCAGTTTGACGTTTCATTAAATTATTAGAGAAAGAAGACAATTCTTTGTACCGTTCTCGACTCTCAATCCTTAATTGTCTGAATTCAGTTAACCCCCTCCCGCGCGAAGCGCGGAAGCTTTGACGTTTCATTAAATTATTATGTCAGAATTTTCTAAAATGTTTCTTTGTCTGCTCGTTTTTCTTCCTACGTCCTCTTACTTTTTTCTCTTCTCTCTCTCTCTCTCTCTCTCTTTTTTGGCCGGCGTTTTGTGGGGGGGGGGGCGACCGCCCTATCGCCCCCCTGGCTACGCGCCTTTTATCAGGCAGGGGAGTAATTTTCTTTAGAGCGCTTTATTGGCCTTGGTTCAGTCATGGCGCTAAAGTCAGAATATATTTTAATTTGTTGTCAGGTATAGGACCAATGTCAGTGTATCTTAACGGAATATGAGTCATAGAATCAATGTCATAATAATTATATTCATTACGTTTGAATATAAGTGACAAATGAGTTCAACTTCTCTTTTCCCCCTTTCGGGAAGACGGGAAGAGATAACTGTTTCCATAGATTTTAAAAGCTTTTATCCCCTTCCTATTAACGCGATGCTTTTTGTAAAAGACATTTTACAGCTTGATTAAACCCGTATTGATTTCCCATCGCAGCCTTGGCATTTCATATTGTTATCAGTGGGAGAAAGTGTCATGCTGTTCAATTCCAGCTTACGAAACAGATTTCTCGAGCCTGGATAATGCTGAAAGGACTTGATAGGTTATATTACGCAGGTTATGAAAAAGTGTTAATGTTACCCAAGTCAATGGAGTAGCGTGGGCCTGGCATTGAGGGGGTTCTGCCATTATAAGGGAGTGGGGGAGGGGGTGAGGGGACGTCGGGCTTACACGGTGGATAGAGGTGCCGTGGACGAGTGGATATGTCAACGGACTGTGTATCACAAGGTCCGCGGTTCAAGTCCCACAGCGGCACTAATGTCCTTTGGCAAGACATTGATCTACATTTGATTGATGGTGAAACAAACACACATATGTTTGATGATAATTGATTCACCTATAGTAGACATCATGGGCACAGAAAATTTACTTATAAATGAAGCTGAGCTTTACTGGTAAATCTATTTGAAATAAGCATTGTAGAAATTAAATACAAGCCTCTGGAAAAGTATAACAAACAAAGGTTTGAGATTTTAAACAAAAATTCCCATGAGAATGGCGATGGTATCTAAATAACAAGAATTATCTATATTTGCCTCTAGACTTCCAAAACAAATATCAGACCGTTTCTTCTGGCCTCTCCAAATCATGACATCGTTTGTTTTAAAAACCGTACATAAAATTGCTAAACAGCGATCGAAAAAAAAATCTTTAGTGGGGTCAATGGTTCCCACCAAAGTTGGTGCGTTCATCCCCCAAAATAAGTCAAGCCCAGAGGAATGTGTTATTATCATGATTTTGGCCCTGATCTAAAACCTTTTAAAGATAAGTAACAACAGAATACAACCATTCCTTATTTAATTGCAAATGAGCGAAGCAACAGAGCAAATATTTGAATTAGTTTCATGATAGGTCCATTACTGTAATCTATCAACTTTCTGTTTGAGAATAATTATTTAAAAGTAAGTTTAATTCATAACGTAATTACAGTGCTCAAGTTGTCTCTTTAGGAGATACTTTATTTATTGTTCCCTTCTTTCAATTTAAGTTTGAGTTACGAGGCCGCGTTGCGACCAAGCTTTCGAAAATGCTTTCGGAAATGTCTATGAATCATATCATTTTAATATCGATTTGATGATAATTTAGTTTGCAATAATTTCATCATTTAACTGAAAAGTCAGGCCTTTTTGGGATAAAAATTCTTGGGGGAAAGCATTCTGCCCCCTTTCCCCTTCAAATACGCTAATGGTTAAATGTAATTTCCCGCCTAAATTGCCTGAAAAGCAATTGCCCGCTCCAAACATGTAACGTTCGTTTTTGTTTGGTTGTATATCAAGAAAAACATCCTAATTAGATGACCGAATAAAGCTTAACAAATCATGTATCACTTTAGGGGAGCGATTGGAAATTAATTCCATGCTATTATATGCCATGGACCAAACCACTTTTTGATTAACATCTTTAAATGTAATGATCTCCGATTAAAGTCGAAATGTTTAAATGTTTCAAATATTATGATTAGCTTCCAATGTGTTATAGAATTCAACTGAATGCAAGATATATGCAAGATATATATAGATATATATGTTGAGACCAAGAAGGGCGTCAACTCATATACTTTTCCTCAGATACAAAGCCCTTCTGCCTCTAAACAGATAAAAATGTAATTAATGGTGAAGACGGGTAATTAAGTGACATTATAATGCCAAAAAATATGGTATTACAAATGTAGGTTTCTGAATTGAGTTTCGTTTGGGTCTAATTACCTCTGGCCTCTGCTTACTTTAACGTGTTAAAAGCGAAACCGCTATGCTGACTCCCTAACATGAGATGACAGGTTTAATTGTTCCCGCGCTTTTAATGACTTTAGTATCCAACGCTAAATTGTATTCGTTGGGTATGACTGTTGCTAGACAACATATTAGCTGTTTTTCGTTTTGTGATGAAATCATTTCTTTTTCTTAGCGTATGTGTTGGTGGGCATGTGTGTGGGTGAGAAAATGAGGATGTGTTTGTATGTAGGTGATTGTTGTTATCTTTATCAAACAAAATTTCACTGATTCATCCTTTTTTCTTTCTTAGAGTGGTGTGTGGGTAGGCGTGTGGTAAATGAATGCGATCGTGTGTGTGTGCGTGTGTGTGTGTGCATAGCGGGTTGATGTTGGTATCCTTATCATGCTTATCAAACAAATTTTCATTGATTTAGCATTTTAGCGCGCGTGTGTGTATGTGTATAGGTGTATGTATGTGGTAGTGTATGTTTTAGTGGGTGGGTGTTGTTCACTTTATCAAACAGACTATCACAATGATTAGAAATTTCCCATTTACTGGAATAATATTGAATTTACACGTAGTTGTAGGTAACTTTGAAAGGTTGTTGATTCTCTGTGCGGCACATGTATTCCCTCTCCTCACAAACACCATAAGCCAGAGAACAGTCACTTTCGTTTATAATAATAATACCAAAATGTTTATAGAGTGAACAATATTTGGTTAATTGCAGTTATATGTTAATGATTTATTTTGTGATATGTTATTTTCTCTAGTTTGTTTCAAAAGTATAACCCCTATGTAGAAAAACTGTTGAATAATAATACACCTTACCCGAAAACAAAATTTCATGTTATCATGATATTATAAATTGTCATGATATTCGGTAAATGAAAGAAACCCAGATCAATTAAAAAAACAACAACATATATTAAATATTACACAATAACCAACATAAAAATATAAAACAACAGATTTTGTTTTCAGTATACGTTTATTTAAGCACGTACATTTACATTTCTAGAGACCAATGGTGGCCCGTTTTCTACTATGGTATATAGGGCCGCCGCAGCATTCCCCCACGGTCACATACGGTAGTGGTCACATATGATAGGGTAGCCGCACGGCGTATTTTGAATTTGTGGAGCAGAAAACCTGCGGCTGCCGAACGGCCTGTGAGGTGATGACGCACGGTCTCCTTAGGGCATCCCTGCGGCGGCCGTAGGTTTTTGATAGTGATAGTGGTAATGTATGTGTTATCGTTTGGGTTTTGGTCACTTTATCAAACAGACTATCACATTGATTAGAAAATTTCCAATTTAATCGAACAATATTGAATTTACATGTACCTGTCGTCAACTTTGATAGGTTGCTAATTTACTCTGCAACACATTTTCTGCATCTTTCCTCTCCCTTTCCTCACAATAACACCATACGCCTGACAACAGTCACTGTCATTTAGTATTGGAAAACACCCGAAACATTAAGACATATGATAACACTAAAATGTTAATTGAGTAAACAATATTTAGTTTATTGTAGTTATATTTTAATGATATTTTTTATGATATGTTATTTTCTCTAGTTTGTTAAAAAATTATAACCCCTCTGTAAAACAGATGTGGTATAATAACACAGCTTAGCCGGGCGATCCTTCGAAATTATTTTGTCATGTTTATCATGTACGTTATTATTAATTATCATTATATTCAGTAAATGAAGAAAACAAATAATCAAGTGAAAAAAGGGAAGTATTGAATATTACACTATTATTTTGGAGTAAACGTTTATTTAAGCACCTACATTTACATTTCTAGAGACGATGATGGCCCATTTTTCACTAGGGTATGTACATCAAACGTTATTGATAGAAGATCAACGAAAGGTCATTGCAGGAAGAAATCAAGTATATATGAGAAAGTAAAAATGGTATGGAACACACTGATGAAATTTACGTGACACATTATTAAATATTTATAGTGGATATCAATTTTTGGTTTAAACACAACGACGAACAATATTTGACATTTTTTTAAATGGCAACTGATAAAAACAACATTGGGTCTACATGTTTACTAGTTTGGGGACGGTACTCTAGATATTATTTACGCACAGGAACTATATTGCGGAGGTCTAGTGGGTTACAATCGTCAGCAGAACATTTCTTTGCACAAGGTCGCTAGGAGGGAGGTGCATTTCTACTTTTTTGAAATGATATGCGATTTCATATTCAAAATACAGTAAAAGAACGATCCAAGCACTGGCGACGTGGTCTTACGGACAATCATAAACAATTATTTGTTGTTAATTCATGATTTTAACAAATTAAACTAAGAGACAAACTGTAAAACTAAATACACAGTAAGACACTAATTTTAGGCATCACAATTGTAAATGTAAAGCTAAAGCGTTATATAGATTTCCTTTGCTAATCATTCAATTTATTAATAATGTTTTAGTAGAGGGATACGATTATGCTTCTGTCCCAATGGGCCGCATATTTAAAACTAGCAAAATAAAGCCGAGCAATTTGCTTTCTTTATCAAGTGTTAACTTAATTTCTTTCGACCTCATGCTAACCTGGCCATTTGCTTGGATTAATAGATCAGTTGTTAGGCTACTTTTTCATCTTTAATATTTTAATGTTGATGTTAAGTCTATTCGATAGCTTATAGTTATAGCAGGATATTGCTGTAATATGTTATATATGACATGATATATGACGAAGAAAGGAGATTACATCACTATAAATTAAGAGCAAATGCCGAAATCTAAGAATCATAATAGGCATGCTCGCAATAAATATGAGAATTCTCACCGGCTTTCATTCAACACACGTAGATAAAAAGTAGTTCAGACTTTTTCACGACTTGGCATCAAAGAGAGAATGAATATGCCAAATTAAAATTGTCATTAATCGTAAATAATCGGCGCTGGATCATGTCAAATTAATATTATTCATATCTCTCAAGATATTTTGGTCGTGTTTAATCACGTCAATATTGCCGTTGAAAGAGTTCGGTGAATCCTGGTGGCAATTTAAGGGGGTTGATTGTGGATGCACAGCGCTTATTTAAACAAATTAGTAAAAGTTTGAAAATTTGAATGAATCTGACAAAGTTTGAAAGTATGAAATTTGATAAATCACACAAAGAGTAGTAGTTTGGACGTACTTAAAAGATTTATAATGATATATATATTTATTAAAATTTACATTTTCTTTCAAGAAAGATCTTTGATCGGCCGATTTTTAACAGCAGTTTAAAAACAAATCTAAATAAATATTCGAAGAATGTATTTCGTTTATTTTCATCCTAGCAATGGGAACATAAAACAATGATATTCAAATCCGTGAACGTTTTTTTCTGAAAGGTTATATTTTGAAAAATTGAGAGGCTCCTTTTTCTTTAACACACTTTACCCTAAACATGCCTTTGCTTTGATGCATTGACTAACTTAATTATGATAAACTTGACACTTAGCGCTCCATAAATCAGGGAACATTTTAGTCCAGGCTTAGAACTATCAAATGTTTGTACGCTTTTATGAATACCGTCCATGACATTTCAATGGACAATAAGGAAAACATGGATCTAAAATCGTGTATCATTTGTGATGTACATTGGCTGTATTCCTAGAATGTTGTCAGTTTGCAGGGCTGTCAACCACTCGCAGGTGCCACCAATAGTCGTAAAAACCCGCAGTTATTTTTCGGAGCAAAAGATTGATCGAAAGCTTTCTCTGGCTGCACGTCGATAGGCTGCATTGGTGCGAGCAAATATGAATGCATTGCTCCAGGAATTCACAAGTGTTAACATTGTCAGAAGAACGTCAACAGGCTCTGATATAGAGCGAATGGTCGTAATCGTAAAGAATAATCGTACAATGCTAGGCACCCAAGAGATCAAATTCACTACGCTGATGAGCAAGACAGTCTTGACCCCTTTGAGTTTTACTCTGCGATGTCCCGCGTTATTCTCGCCAGCCCCACGAGGCACTGCTAATGCGGCGATGGCTCGGGCTTGTCGCGTAGCTATGCCCATGGATATTAAGTTCAAAGTTATACCAGTGCATATTGGCACCATGGATAGAGAAAAGAGCGGGACGATGGTTGCTATTTCCAAAGAAGTAAAATTCAAACTCAATACCGTTTCATTTCGGCAAATGTAGTTGTCCTGAGACAACTTATAAACAGGAGTTCCTGGTACAAAACATAAGATTACAAATATCAAGGGGAAGCCTGTTGCTAATGCGAAACAACATAGGGCAGAACGAATGTTTACGATTGATGGATATCTCAGAGGTTTGCTTATCGCGATATATCTTTCGATATTGAGACACGAGATTGTGATGGTAGAGAAGAGAAGTCCAAAGGAAAATGCAAAGGACAGGAATATGTACAGCTCCTCTGAACGACGGCACTCACTGTCCACAATGGTAATAATGCTGTAAATGCATCCTGAGAGGCCACCTATTAGATCTACCACTCCAATACACCGATAGAGGAATCGTGGGACTTCTTCAAAGACACTCCAGTGTTTTCGAAGGATAACAAGAGAGCACACATTTGTCGATATCACGAGAAATCCGATGAAAACAAAAACCAAGGACAGAAAAATATCGACACTAAGCATTGTTGATGAAGTGGATGAAGACTTGAACATCAACAAGGTATCGACCGATGGAACAGAGACATGTATTCAATATAGTTTTATGTCCGCTGTTAAAATTTCACTCCTTCCCATTAAGCAACTTCGTACATGTGTGATGAAGCCTTGGCTATTTTCAGGAACCATACTTACTTTCCTTAGCGTGGCAATTAGTGTAAATAAAACGCGCCTTTTAAAGTCTCATTCGAGTGACTGATTTAACATCTCTTCGCTGACGATAATCAAATAATATGACAGCTATAATGGCATCGATGATATGTTTGATGTCTGTAGGGAAACCGAAATACGTCGTTGAGGCTTTATTGTAATAAAATAGGAGGTTACCAAATCCTTGCTTTAAGTAGTCACGATATTACTTTAATAATAATTTCTCAACCCTATACTTATAACCCAATGACACCTCGAGACCGACACCAGACCTACAGTAGACCGAGCGAAAATTTCATTATCCCCAATTCAAGAACCATAATCGGTCGGTTTCAAGTCGGTTTGGAGGTGAGAATTTTATATAGAGGAAGCCTAATGGGTTCTAATCGTCTTCAAAACACCTCTTTGCACAAGGTTTCTCGTTTTCCTCAAAACAAAAATAGATGCGCATTTCCAGCTTTTGTTTTTAAATGCTCTATAATTTCATATTTATGACACAGCAAAAGGATAATCCTGGCACTTATGATGTGTTCTTACGAATAATCATTAATATGTTTTTGTTTTATTACTCTTATTCATGATTTTATAAAATTTAACTAAGAGACAAAATGTAAATCTAAAGACGCAGTAAGATACTAATGTTAGGGATAACGTCAGTAAATGTGTAGCTAAAGCGTTACATAGATTTCCTTTGCCATAAGACATGCAGGATATTAGCTAATCATTCAATTCATTAATTATGTTGTAGTAGAAGGATACGATTTCGCTTTTATCATAATGAGCCGCATATATCAAACTAGGAGCGTAAAGCCGAGCAATTAGGATCAAGCAAAGGAAACCACGTCCCTCTTCATGTTCTTGCCAACAAATGCTTCTCCATATTTGGCAATTGCTTGCTTAAATAGAAAGTATTTACTTTTTTATCAAGCATTTACTTGATTTCTTTCAAGCTTTTGTTAGCTTTGCCGTTTACTTGACTTTTAAAATCAGTCGTTAGGCTACTTTTTCATCTTTAAATGTTTCACTTCCTTTTAAAGTCTATTCGAAAGCCTATACTTTACTACCGTTACGTTACTAAAAACAGAAGAAACAGGATATTGCTGTAAAATGTTTTTAAAAAAACATAGTCATAGAGAATCTATAGTCAATTTCTTAAGAAGATAAGCAAGGCATATGCGTGTTATAGAGTTTTTTCGTCGTCCAATACCAAGTGGAAATAAATATAGGACGAAATTTAGTTTCGTGTTTATATCTAACAAGTAAGTGGCAAGTCCCTAATAATGTGGCCAAATTCATTTCATAAAGTAATTTAAGTACTTCTTAAAGCTTCATTCTTATCGCAGCAGGATGTTGCTGTAAAACATTATTTTTGACATGATATGACAAAGAAACGAGCTTACATCTCTATAAATTAAAATCAAACGCTAAAATCTAAGATTCATAATAGGCATGCTCGCTATTGAAATGAGAATTCTCCCCGGCTTTCATGTAACACACGTAGGTAAAAGTAATTGAGACTCTTTCACGACCTGGCATTAAAGAGAGAATGAATATGTCAACTGAAAATTGCCATTTATCGTGAATGATCGGTTTAGAATCTAGTCAAATGAAACTTTGTCATATCCCTACGACATGTTGGTCGTGTTTAAAGACCTAAATATTGATGTTGAAAGACTTCGGTAATTCCTGTTGGCAGTTAAAGGTGATTGATGTGTGGATGCATTGCACTTATCAAAACAAATTAATGAAACTTTGAATATTCAGCGGATTGGACAAAGTTTGTGAGTATGAAATTTGATAAATCGCACACAAAGTAGAGAAGTTCAGAAATACTTACTAAACGTAACAGATTTATTCTTATATATACTACAAGTTTTGAGTATGTTGGTAAGGGAAGTATTTTTCAAAAAGTTATTTTCATCGAAGGGTATATAAAAAGAAATATAGGGGCCCTTTTGCTAGAAAATGTGGTCAAATTGACACCGAACAACAACAACAATATGGTAATTTCGGTCACTATTTTGGCCCAAAAATGACCATTGGTATTGATATTTGTCCAAAGTCAGGTCAAATTTTCAGTAAGAATCAATTGATGGTTGGATTTTGAAATCTTCCCTTTGATGATTCCTAAAAGACGTGATGAAAGATTTAATTGTTCCCGCGCTTTTAATGACTTTTGAATTCATCGCACAGTTATGTTCGTTGTGTTTAACTGTTGCTAGACAACCCATTACCTGCTTTCAGTTTCGTGATGAATTCAAGTGTTTGTTTCCACCGCGTGTGTGTGGATGAGCATATGTGTGAGTGTGTGTGTGTATGAGAAAAATCGTGTGTGCGTGTATGCGTGCGTGGGGTTGTTATTCTTATCAAAACAAAATGTCACAGATTCATCATTTTTATTCTCAGCTTGGGTGTGGGTAGGCATGTTGGTGTATGATTGTGATAGAGTGCGTGCATGCGCGTACGCAGGGGTGTTTTAGGGGTTCAACACCCCCTTTGCTCTTTGTAGGGAGGAAAAGAAAGCTAGAGAGTGAGGAAGAGAGATTCCCGAATTCCTGCTGAACAAATTAAAATGCAAAAATTCACATCTTTAAAAAAGAATTAGCATTGATTGGATAAGAAGTTCCAAAGGATACCTAATTAAACCAATTACCATGTTAATTAGTATTTTTAAAAGAAATTAAAAAAGTAATTTCATGACTACGCGCAAAGCTATTCCACGTTTGCACATACGGATGTGGGCCCAAAGACCTATTGTATGTCTTTGCGTGGGCCGAGTTCATCGATGTAATTTGTTTACTTTCCTTTAGGGGTGTTGTTGAGTTCTTGGAAGGGTCAGTAA